>VZRR01011463.1:0-133031 GCA_013398015.1 Oreocharis arfaki
CAGCGGGAAGATGGGCAAGCCTCTGATTCTAACCATCAGCTGTATCAATACCCTTCCAAGACACTCGCGATAACGTATTTTTTTATCCCTGGCAGGAAACCTGAGTCAGCTCAGCCAGTTCCTGGAGCAAATCTGGTCCGAAAGGTTGGCCTGAACTCCAGGGGACAAACGCTAAAGATAGAGCAGGTGGACAGGGCTTCTGCATGTAGTAAACTGGATGCCAGAATTTCGATAACGCTGGAATTTGTCCTAGATTAGTCTTAGACCAAAGCTAAGTCATTTGACTGACTCTGTATTGTCAGTATAAAGCTATTTTGACACAGATTTCGGCTGTAAACAAGTGCTCACAGATTAGCATGTCCCTTTTCAATGAATTTCTAGCTAGCGCTTGAAACAACTCTGTTTCTGTTTCAGCTTCCTGTGAGCAGAGCACCCAGCCTTGTGAGACCTGATGTGGTCCCAGATGCTGGCAGTGAACACAGGTGTCAGAAGGAGTTGAGCCTTGCACCACAGGGCCCACTCTCCTCGTTAGAAAGAAGTACAAGGTTTGTGGGCACAACTGCTGTCATTCCCACATATTTTTGTTCCCCATTTCCATATCTTCTACTGCATCTCTGCTGCAACATCAGGGAGCCTTTCTCATGCAGAGTCTAGACGGATACTACATATTTGAAATAGCGTGAGGAATTTGGAATGAGGTTTGTTTACCAGCCTGCAGATCTATGTCCTTATCTGAACCAAACTGCTCATGCTTCTGAGCACCAGGCATTGCTGCTCGTCAGAAAGTTCTCTCTCCAGACAATTTTAAAGAGTTACCAAACAAAAGTTTCCACATTTGAAATGGAATGAAATTGGAACAGGCTAACAAAAGAAGTACAATTTTTCAAGCTCGCAATTCAGCTCACTTGCTTTCGTCAAAAGGAAGGTTAGAGAGGAATAAGTGGATGTTCCTAAATGCCTATTTGAGAAGAAAAGGATGAAGGCTATTGAAACCACGCAGATAAAATACAAGATTCAGCTGCTGAATCTGTAAAACTTTGGGTTAGAAATCAGAAGTGTATTTTTTCTGAGTGAAGGTAAACCTTTCAACCAGCCAATACACAACTGTCATTGACTGTCCATCACTTTAAGCCTTCAATTCAGTATTGGATATTCTTCAAAAATACATATTCCATAGTCCCACACAGATCCTGAAGTATCGTAGAAAACACAGATTAATAATCTACAGCCTGAATTGTACAAAGAACGTGACTGAATTATTTTAACATTTTTTTGTCCTTCGGAATTTCAATATACTTTATATTTTAATACTGAGCATGTGAATAATTCCTTTTCTGTTTACTAATTTCATTTACTTCAACGGCTTAAACTTGAGCATGGGATTACGTGCAATACTGACACGAGACCACAATTAGAATCGTAGGAGGGTACCTATGTCTTTCTCTAAGTAAAGTTGATCGTACAGCGGCTAAAAACCCTGTAGCTTTCTCAAGAAGAATAGGGAACGTTGCCCAGTTCTGAATGACTGTCAGGAAAACCTCTTTAGAAATGTGGATCTGCCTAAAATCTGAAAGTAAACCGCTCTGTACAGAATCTGTTATAATCAGACATTTAAAATACTTTAAAAGTAAAAGAAACTTGGAAAGTTAAATTATGTTTCCATTCATCTGACTTCATTCCAAGTCTGTAATGCCTATTACACATCAGCTGGATTATATTTGAGACTCATTTCAACTAGTTAGCAATGTTCTAGAGGTCAATATAATTTTTGACCTGATGCATTAAGAAGGGGTGATTTATAAACAGTATTGGCTAGCTCATACCTAAGACATCACATCAAAACTATGCCATGTTCTTTCTCAAATTCTTTCTCACTTTCTTCGAGTCTTTAAAAGAGTATGTCATTTTATGCTACATAAGTCTCTCATTAAGAGCCTTAGAGCTCTTTATAGGTTTTCTGTCTTCTCTACAAATTTCACCCATAAGTAGGGACTAATCTGCCCCAGGCTGGAGTCCAAGTACCATGTTTTACACTCCACATCTTGCAGGTGAGTCCCACAATTGCCACAGTGACTTTCTACATGTGATGCCAAAATCCAAACTGTCTGTCCTTTCAGGGCACGTGCTACTGCAAAATAACTAAACTGCAAAACTAAAAAAGTCCAAGCACACACTCAGAAGTCACTTCGTCAAGAAAGCACAGTTTTCAAACTTGTATTTCTGTTATTTTAAATACTTTTTTATGCAGCTTTCAGCACCTTTCAGGAGGCACAGAAAAAGCAGCGAGGCATGACATTGAATATAGAGGGTGTGTGCATGCGCATGTATTTAAATACATAAAAGCCGCATGCCAAAAATCTCAGGAAGGGTGAGGAAGAAGGCCTTCTAATCTTCCTTGTAAGAGAAGTGTGAATTATAGATTCCAGTCACTTTGCCAAAAGATCCTGCCTAGTACTGCAGTATCTAAGGCGGATTTACCATTGAAAGCAAGGATTCAAATCCTTTGCCTGACATGCATACATACATGTATGTATATATAGACATGTGCATGTGTAACACACACACGTGTGCTTTTATTTTCATTCGCAGGGCATTCATTTTCCACTCTCCTTGCCTGAAAGCTGACCAGACACCTGGGAACATCTACGCACTGACCTCAGCAAACTTTGCACAGGTCTCTCAAAAAGCGCTATGGGACAATCTGAATTCCAGAATTACGTTGCTTTGAGCGGTTTCCAAGAAGGCAAACAAGAAACATTTTTTTTCCTTCCTTGATCACAGAGAATTCTGAACCTTTTGGGAAAGCCTTTGAACTTCCATTAAATGTGATCTGTTTAATGTTTGGATCTGTCGAAGGAGAAGCAGTCAGATAAACTGGGCCAATGTTGAAATGGACTTGATTCCAACACCTCTACAGTATAATCACATCTCCCTGAGCACCTCTGTAGATAATTATTGGATTAGACATTCAAAGAGGTGATTGGCAAACAGAAATCAGGCAAGTAAAGATAATCTACCCTTTTTCTAGGCATCCAAAGGGATTCAGACCTACAACAAAGGAGCTTTCTGTGCTCCACTGCCTACCGTAAGTATTAAACTCTTCATGGCTGACATGTCTTTGGAGCTGGAAACTGTTGGCAAAACATTTCTTGTTTGTGTCTCAGTCTAGGAAAATGAGGTATTTTTTCTGTATTGAAGTGCTCTGAAATGAGTCACCTAAAGCAGCGTAACCTGCCGTCTCCATTTGGTAACAATAGAGCAGACATCAATTTTCAATCTTATCAGGAGTCACCAGTCCCTAAATATTAGTGGCGCCTACTGAATTTTACCCAGGCACCTAACAGAAAACATCTGTTCTTTTACTTCACAGCAAATCAATAGATTAAATCAACGTTCTCTTTTCTCCTTTATTCTGTTCATTAAAGGCATAGGTTTTCTTTCATTTTTCTTCTATTTCTTTTAATAACTCACTTCTCTTTGCAAGTCAAATCCTAGTATATTATGGAGATTTCTATGTCTCTTTCTGGGCTTACTTGGGGAGACATGTATCTATGCTCTAGCAAAAGACAAGCAGAAGAAATTATTTTTGAGGGACATATTTACAAAGAGCTTGGTAAAATTATACCTAGTATTTGGACCGAAGCCCAGAAATACTTGAAAAAACAACCCCAAATATTGCTTACTGCCTTTTCTGCCTTTTTCCAAGTCTATCATCCATGTTACAAAATGTGATGCTATTACTAAAAAATCCACCTCTGATCTCATACCTTTCACCAAAGCGCTAAAGCATCGCCACTGTCAAGTAAGATGTGCTTTGTGGAGCCACCCACATCATAAAACCTGCTTAGCTCAGTTTTTCATCTAGTAATGAATTATCTGTGTTTGCACACATCATCCCCTCAGTTTGTATCGTCTCACCTGTACCATACATCAGGTTTGCACCAGAACATTCTAAACAATACAGCCCAATATCCAATGTGCTTAGAAATGAAAAGCACTCTTCACTTAAATAGTAGGCAAAAACTAGGCAGTTCTGGACTGAGAGGGAGAGAGACATTAAAGCAGAAGTGATCATAAAAACAGAGCTGAAAAATTTCATTCTGCTGTAAACAGCAGAATTAGTATTAAAAGTGATTACCAAGCAAGCAGAACTGGGATTTTTTTTTTTTCCTACTTGCATCAGTGTTAAATATGCCTAAATATAGCCAAAGTATTATTTTTTTTCCTGAATAAACATCTCCAGGTAAGAATCTTTAGTATTAAAACTGAGAAAAAACTCTTATGTACACAGTTTTCTCCTTTTCTCTTCCCTGCTGGGATCTCACATTGTTTATGCAGTCTAATATGAAGCCGAAGCATGATGAGGTGTAAATGAACACACCTACTTTTTCTCCAGTCAGTAGATGTAACTAAAATGCAGGAGGGCCAAGTTTGACTTGAGCTGAAATGATGTTATACTCATGCCATGCATTGCAAAGGTGTTATGAGAAGTGTATGAGAGTTTTATTTCCTTACGTACGAGAAGCTGATAAACAGAGCTGGTGCACAATAAAGCAATATATACAAGTTTATGAAATGCTTTAAATCATTCAGCAAGGATAAATCCCTGCCTGATCTAGATAACAAGGGTTCCACTGGAACACTCCACAGTACATTGTGTATGTAGTACAACCCAGCAGCAGATGAAGCCAGTAACACGGGAGCAGGGCAGAATTGCATCCAGTGCCTTACAATGATTGGAATCAAGCTTTTTGCCCCACGTCATAACCCAATTCAGCCACAGTAAATCAAAACTCCTTTTTGGGTCTGTAACAAACACAATGTAGCAACCTCAGAACCACCTGGTTTCAGATTTTTCTGTCAATTTAGTACAGCAACATGAGAACCTTGTCACTGGGACTATTGGCTGTCAGTGACCTGCAGCTTGAGGGAACTTCTCCCCACAGTTTGAGGTGAGGATTAGGAGAATTTTCACTGGGAAAAGAGAATTATTACTGGAAATTAATTTAATATGAAGTCGAGACAAAAAGAGGTGGAAATAAAGAAACACCTCTTAGGATAAGAGAAGAAGCAGAAAGAAGCAGTAAGAGGAAAAAATTAGAGAAGTGGCGACTCACAGCCAAGCAAAATTTTGTCTAGAATGGTGCAGTGGCTGAGCAGTCCAGACTTGGGAAATCTTGTCAGTCAGGAAGGGAACTGATTTAACTGTCATCTGATGAATGACAGGCCGGCAAAGTCAGTCAAAAAGTGGGATATTGTCACTTTCTATCTCAGTTCCTATGAAGAAAGCAGATTTTTTTTGAGATTTCTCTTCGTTAGCTATTAAAAAACTGTTGCTCACTGGCCACTGAATAAAAATCATAAGAAATGTGGGGACCAAAGAACAACTGAAGCAAAACTCCATAAAATAATTAAACCTCAGACCTACCCAGATACTGACATCAAATGTGTAAAAGTCATTGATAGTTCTCTGTCTCATGGGAACCGGAGATTGATGAAACACAGCTGTGTTCACAGCAATTGATGGCATACATCACCATTTCCACAGCATTCACATTAAATTACTTAGCAGCTATAGTGCCAGTATAGATTATGGGATAACCCAGTTCTTTCTTTTAATCTCAGGCATCTGGAATTTCAGGGTCAGAAGAACCTTTCTTCCTTTCCCCCTTTTTTTTTTTAAGTCAAGATAGATAAAGTAGTAATACCAAAGGCATGAGAATACCAGGTCTCCTCTAAGCAATATGTATTCACATTGCACTCAAAAATAACTTTTAGAGTAATCCTAAATTTTAATATATATTAATATCCAACCACAGGAGCATAGGAAAAGGGAGAGAAGCTTAGACTAACAAGAAGTTCAAAAAACGTCCTGTAAAAGTATTGGCAATGCAGCATCCTTCTATATGAACCACAGCTGTGCAACTTGCCTATTTTCATTACATTAGCAGAGCTAGGAGCCTCATATCCTCAGACAACCAGCTGAAGTGACAGAAGGTCCAAATGATCCCTTCTAACCAGAACTAGATGGTACTTAAATGCAAGACCATTCTGGACCATATTAAGTTGATCCTGGAATCATGACTGAGATGCTTAAACACAGGAACTCTAAGCTCCGAGAGATCTGGCTGAAATCCAGCTGATGTGATTAAAACTGGGCAAGCGCTGTGCTTGCCAGTTCAAGGATTCAAAGGTAGCCTCTGTATCTAAAGAACTTTTACTTTGAAATCAGATGGCGCAACTAATAAGTACTGATTGTACTGTGTTAAAAAAAAAAGAAAAGAAAGAGAAAAGCAACTGAATGTGCATTTAAACAGGAGGCCAGACTAAGAAAAAACCCATGTTTGCAGGCTATTGTTCTCAAAAATTGAACTCACCATGATATCTAATAGAGTAATAATATAAAGACACAGCAAGAAAGTAAAGAGAATGTCTTCCAAAACTGTCAAGGGGTAGTTTAATCTAAACCACAGTGTAAAGTGTGAATAATAAAAATAAGAAACTTGGGATATTCCCTGGACTAGTCTCTATAAAGTAGAAGTAGCCCCAGGAAACCATAAGAGTAAAGCCACTTGACCATGTTATTGGTTTTATAAAAATATGTTCCAGAAAACCCACAACTCAGACATGTAAACATTTTCATGGCATAGAGATCCCCTTATGTCCTACAAAATTTGAGTTTCCCACCATTTTATTTCACTAAACTTTGAGGTGAGTGTTACATTACAGGAGTTTTTTTTTCTGATGCAGGTTGTTGAGGTTTTTTACTTGTTACCAGCTCCATTTGCAATAACATTTTCGTAAACTGTTTGGGAAAGGTCATAAACCCTCTAGTTTAACTACTCTCTGATTCAGTAATAAAGAAGGTAAATAATTTCACTTAAAGTGAGTGAAAATTACGAAGAAGACTAAAGAAGCTTATCACTCAAAGCAGATTCTGATTTGCTGTTTGGTCACTCTATTTGTGTAAAGGTAGTTCACGTTTAGGAGTTTCAACAGAGTATCAAATTACAACTCACTGTCCTGAGCTTAAAAATGTTAAAACATTTCTTATCAAATAAGTAAATACTCTGAAGTCCCATTCAGGATCATGTTTAATGCCCTCAGTCACTTGAACAAAAAGAAATAAATAAAAACCACCAGAATATATTGTATTTCTTGAAACTTTGTTTCAAGATACTCTTGATAACACCAAATGTCTGGCCTCACTGGTTACAGGTTATATTTGTATTATCCTTCTGAACTGAGAGCCCTTTGGTGCTCCAGAGCATCAGTTAGGAAGCTACAATAATTAATCCAGCACAAGCATATCCCAACAAACAGCCCGTCCAGACAAGGATTGGCCAGATGGTACCTACTTTGCACAATTCATCACTGACTGTACTCAGTCTGCTTTTAACAAGGCAGACCCAAGTTGCAAATAAGATGAGGGGTAAGAGGAGCAAAAGTTCAGCATTGTCTTATGGGATGTCTCAGAGAGAAACAAATACAACTATTGAACACACTATTTACTCCCCTTGGTCAACATCATACAGCAAACTACTGTAAAAGGGCAGGACTACTGAGGGAGGGAAAACAAGCAATTCTTGCAGGCCAGCTGATAAACTCTCCCAATAGGAAGACAGTGCCTACCTGGAAAGTACTCAGAATGCTGGGATTTTTTCCAGTGTTAATCACCTGAACAAAATCGTACAGTGCAACTCATCAAGGCAATGCTTCACCTGCCTTAGCCTGTCTCAGTTGTCCCAGGACATTTACAAACCCAAATGGTCTAGAGGAGCCAGAACACATTCCATCACTCTGAGAACAAAATAGACTCATTAATATATTGTATCTGTTTGCATACATAGGAAAATGCAGCTCTGCACAATTTTCTTCAGAGAGAGAGGAAGCAGCCTGGGCCATTTCCCAGGCTGGGTGCTAAGTTTTCACACTCCCCAGTTTAGCCAAGTTCCGAAGTGTCACAAGGACATTTCTGTTTTCTGTCAAGGCCAGATGTCTTTTTTTTTTCCTTTCTTTTCAGTGTTTGGGGAAACACTTCTCTTTCCTAGGAACTTTATGCAAGTATTTCCCTACCTGAAATATTTGCCCTGTGTGAAAAGGCACCTTTCAAGTCCCTAAATCCCTGTTCTAATCATGGGTCCCAGAGTTTGGTTTATACAACCAGTAACTGAGCCTCACTGCACTGTGATAAAGCCATTCGGTACACATACAACTCTGTAGCAGCCTTGTTTGGTGCTGGTTTTAAGCATGATTGCCTGTTCTGTCAGTCATATGCAATTGCAGAGCCTGGGGAACAATGACATACAGCAGTAGGCTATACTTTTATTTTTAATTAATTTTTGATCCTCTGGTGAGCTGTAGCAGAATGTGTATTTGCTGTTTTAGCTAGGCTAGGCTGGACGCCAACATTAGAGATAGTGATTTGAAAGAGCAAATTATTTTCTGCATCCAAATTTGCTGTTTCCGTGTGCTGTTGGAAACAACAGGATAAAAATTAAGCATAATTGACTGAGGTTTTATACCTCAGAGTAATTACTCCACGCCTTGCATCTTCAGTGCTGTTATTCCAAGGACTGAAGTTACCACAACCAACTCAACCTATGTTTGACCACCCTGGCAGATAACTGCTTTAAAGATCTTAGCAAAAGGTGCTAGAAAAATTGCAAAGACCATTTACCTTTCCTTTCTTGTCACAGTGCCTTCCCATGCTCCCCAGGATCAAGTACTTGCCTAAGAAGTTAAATGTAGATGTATTTCTTAAATAGCTGTAGCTCCATCTGCCTGCACTATGTGCCTTCTGTATTATGCTCCTGTATAATACAGGTGAGCACGAGAGTCATAATACCTCCTCACCTCCTGCTGTCCACAACTTGTCCAACCACAGAACATAAAATAAGGATGCAAAAGTTGATCACCACTGCTGTGAGTGACCACAAGCAGCATGTATTTTCTCCTCACCCTCTATCTTGCACACCTTAAGCCACATCTTTGAGGAACAAGCCATTCAGTGGTCCCACCTATTTTATTCTGCCTTCTTAAAAAGGAAGTATGGAAGCAGGTGACACTCTACGAGAGTATTTTTGATATGCAAATGTCTGCAGGGGCAGCTCACTTGGGTGGGCTGTCTCCAAGACGGGAAATCCCCAAGACCAGCTCTGGAGAGGCCAGCAGTGCTTACACAAGGAGCAAGACAGCAGCAGTGGATATTACAGTAACTGCACTGGAAAATTCCCCCTCCTCCCCTAAGCATCTGTTCTGCATGTGTTGAACAGATCTTCTTTGTCTCTTGTCCAGCAACATGTGAACGAACTTGAGTTCCCTCAGGGAATGAAGGGATGCAGGAGAAGTCAGCATAAAGATTTGTGCTGGAAGGATAAAAGATAACAGCCTGTCAAACTGCAGACCTTTAAAGCTTAACACTTTCTTTCAAATTTGCTCTCACACTGCTATCTACTGCCAAAGTATTACAAGTTTGTGACCCCAACTTACATTTACTGCTTCTTATCAAGACATTTCAAATGAAAAAGAAAAGTAGAAAAAGTACCATGTATAAACAGAAAAATTCAATTGGTTAGTTTGTATCATAAAATATCATGGGATCTGCTCAATTTTTAGCAATCAGAACTATGTGAGACAGCCTGTGGACTCAGGCAAATATTTTCTTTGGTCACTTCTTTGCAGGAGTGATTTTATTACTTCCCACACATGCAAACCTTCCTCAACCCCCCGGCCCCCAAAGGTTTCAATTCACAGCTTAACTCTGATAAATTCAAAATGCCGAGACATCAGATCTTGAGTAGTTGAATGTTCCGGCCACCTGATCACGTAAACTTAATATAATTTCATGTAGAATCAAAGAGTAATCCAACATCACTCAAAAAACCATGAACTAGAATATTTGAGGTTTATTTAGCTCAGGGTGTCCCCACAAAAGCATGGTGCAAATTCTCCCAAACTCCCCGTAACGGAGTTGGCTTCAGAAAAGTACATTTAAGTCAGAGCAGGACAACCACTGAACAAAAGAGCTTCCATTAACAACTAAAATGTATCAGCACAGTATTGTAATGAGACCATGTTGGTTTAAGATCCCAAGTTCTTAATAAGTCCTTAAATAAGGTATTTGGTTGGTAACATTTGGCCATATTGTCCCTCAGGAGTCAGCCTCATGCTTCAAACTTACAGGGCAGACAAATTTACCTCAGTTTTCAGGCTATAGCACATGTTAAAGCATTTGCATTTCAAACTTTGATTTGAGTAATTCACACAGTTTTTCTAAACAGTTTTAATCAGGGGAAGAAAAAAAATGGCCTGAAAACCATTCTTCTGTCACTCCCTGAAAAGAACGGAGGCAAATGCACATCCTGAGGGACATAAACCATGTACTGAAGTGAAAATATTCAACTACTTCACCAAAGAATTGGGAAAACTAATATGCATGCCTGAGATGTAAAAATGATGGCACAAATTCTTAAAATTGACAGCTAATTGAATCAATGAATGTGCTTGGATTTAACTCTATAGTACCACTGCATTTAAATGTCGGTCCAGTCCCTTCTCAGCTGGAGACTTAAAAAACCCTGAGACAGGATAAATATTTCAGAGCCTGAGAGGCATCTCGCTTCAGTGAAGTGGTATTTAATCAGAAAGTAATGCAAATTATCAGTATGTGAAGCACTCATGAGAAAAGCAAAAAAAGAAGGAGCAGTGGAGACAAAGGGGGAATTTGGGACAAAGACAATTTGGAGAGCTGAGACGGCAAATCAAGGAAGTGCTGCTCCCCCCATGCCCTCATTTCTAGCTACCCCCTGCATTATTTGGCTTCACACTCAGGATTTCTGTGGGATGGCATTGACAAATAACAGGCACCGTTGTTGCTGGGAATCATCCCTCTACTTGCTTTGTCTGCATCTGGAGCCTGCAGCAGCTGTATGAGAGTCTAAAAGGTTGGCTGCTTCTCATACACCATTTCTGGCAAAAGTGGATGTAGTACAGCAGTATCAGTTCCTACAGAACCACCTGTGGCCCTCCTGGTGCACCCACAGAAGAGTACCCAGCATGTGTCCGAGATCACCTGGATCCTCCATCCTTCAACCTGCACGTTTCCTCGTTGCAACTCTCTCCTCACAAAGGCCACCCAGGAGCTGACTAACAGGAAAATCTATTAGCTGCTGCTCACCTGGTCTGGATTTTAAAAGGTGAACAAGAGGGTACATTTCCTATTATGAATCCCCCATGCTCTCCAGTCCCACAGACTGTTCCATTATTGCATTTCTTGTTGACTATAGATCCACATTTTGATATTGCGCATGATGGAAACTCTCTTGGCTTTCTGGAATTCATTACAACCTTGATCCATTTCAAGCATACTGGTAAGCATGAAACAATAGAAAGAACCTTCCAACTGTCACCTTGGATTTGTCATCAAATGAGGAATATTATGGAAAAACTTTCAAGAGGTTAAATATATGCCTTCCAAACTGGCAAAATAAGCAAAACACCACTTCATAATGTTTAACTAACTCTCAGGTGTCTCCCTACACCATTTATACTGAGTTGCAGCTAGCTGCAGTCATCCTGTCAGAACCTTTATCAAGAGTCAAAACATTCAACCAAAAATCCCAGTAATTTTGATATTATTACAGTTACAGATAATACATTTTATTACACTGAGATAAAACATGCATCTTAGCAGTGTGTATGCTGTCCACTTATCCTGCAGTGCATCTTTTAGTACAGTGTGGATGGTTAAATTTAGCAAATTGTACCAGCTCACTGAAGTCTGCCCAGTGGAAGTCCTCAGGTCTGTTATACCACCTGTGCAAAAACCTGCTTTATTTCATCTTCAATACCATCAAGACTGCTCTCTGAGTACTTCAAGCACAGCCATTGGCTCATGGTCCAAAGCAAAATATAGGTATTGCTGTAATTTTAAATGTGCTAGTTAGAATCTGTTTCTAATTTTAATATATGTATTAGTTATGATATTATTCTGTGTTTTAATGCAGCAGAGTGTGCATTGGCTGAAACCTAGCAGGGAATTTTTGACAATGTCTGCGCAGTTAGAATCACCAGAACAACTTTAAGTGATTTGCATGGTCAGTTAAATAAAATTTTTTATACAGTAGCCATATAAAAATAGTAAATAATGGATTCAGTAACTATTCCTCATGTAATCATTTTTGTTATTAAAATATATAAGTATTGCTGCAAGCCTTCTTTTGTTGGCTATTCTTCTGCAGTATAGAACCACAAAAATCAACAGCCCCTGCCTCTCAGTAATAAAGGTGTGGGCCTATTTATCCACCTATCAATACTGTAACGTTTGGAGGCTCTGAGTCCTGGCTAAAATGAGCCCATCTGTTGTGCTTCAAGTAAGATATTCCCATAAAATACAAATGCAATAAGAGATGTACACTTGCAGTCTCATGGCTTGGGGTTTAAGTAAAAAAGTTAAACCTTCTGCCTCGAAGAAAAAAATAACTGAGGCAAACCAACTAAGCACAAATGGCTTCATCTTTTGATGTTGCTGGATCAAGCATGCTTTTCTGGCATGTTCAGAATCAAAAGAAACATCCTGATAATGAGCCATAGTGTTTTTGTGATCTTTTTTGATTTCCTGTATTAACATTAATGAAATAAAGAAGGCAATATCTGAAGTCTAAGGTCTTCATTCTTGCATAGCACATTTAAAAAAAAAAAAACTTTTGTGGTCAAAAGAAACTTTTTTTTAAAAAAAGAGAAGTTTCTTATACATCCCTCAGACAAAAACCTTATAAACTTGTTTCATTATATGCAAACCTATTTCTCATTAAGTTTGATGCTCTCTACTTGCTTTCCTCATCTGTTCACTAATGTTCCATTTATGGGAAAATCCACATCAATGTTCAGGCCATTTGCATTGCTCACATCCTCAGAACCTGAAGCTGACATGGCACATAGGTATATACTGACCAATACACAACAGTGTTTTCACCTGTCTGTCTATTTATGATCCTTCCTTAGAAGGAAGTCTTCTTAACGACTCTCTAACTCCTTAACCTCCCGGAAAAATCGTTTGGGAAAAATAAAATCTAATTTGTCATCTATATCAGATGTGGTTTTCTTTTCCTGAGTATCAACAGTGAAAACTGTCTTCCCCTCAAGTAAACTAGAGTTGGAATACGACTTTGGCAACTCCCACTGCTCTGTAAACCACCCCGAACTTATTTCAGAGTCACTATTTCTGGTTTCCGTTCATTTCTGCCATGATCAAAATACAACTGTTCCAATTTTAAGAAGAGAAACTGAACATCAGCAATTTAAAAACTGTCCCAACTAAATGTTTTTAGAAATGTTGAAAGTTTTCAGGGCACTGAAGCCCTTAGACATGTGCATAACTTTAAAGACAGGATTTGATCACATTGCTTTAGAACAGAATTATTCTCAAACTGGAGCTTTAGGTGTATATAACTTTCCTCTGATGTGAGTCAGAAAAACACCTTCTTTGATTTTGATTTAATAAGATACAGGAAATATGTGCTTACGGGCGGGACCTTCTGAGTTGGCCAAAGAAGGCAGCCAGTCCTGGCACAGAAGCATTCCTCATTGTTTAATGAGTTTATCTGTGCTGGAGAAAGAAATCACTGCTTTGTGTGCAGCTTTGAGAAGAAGGATTCTGAGTGCTACCGTGGTCTAGAGGAAGCATGTGAGCCTCCTGTCATCCATCCAGGATGTCACAGAAAAAAATAGGGCCGCGGGCAGTTTTCAGTCTCTACCTCTCTTTGAACACACAAATCAGCAATAATAGGCCCAAAGAACCTGTGATCTCTGTGATCTCACCAATTCTGCCAGGAAATCAAACCCACCAGGGCAAAGTTACCCTCTCCAAGCACATTTCAACTAGTAAAACTACTCAGAGTTAGTTTCATCCATTATAATGCCTACCAATGACATCTTTGCGCCTATACTGAGGACCCTAAAATTGGATTTGCCATCTTCTTTAGCCATTCCTCATTTTTACTCCTACTTGATCTCCTACACCTATCAATTTTGCAGCCAGATATGATTCTGAGTGGAATACAGCCTTTGAAATGCTCGAATTGGAAAAAAAAGTCTTCTTGCATTTTTTTATGATTACGTAAATTACCCCCACATAAGTTTATATACTGAAGCATAAGACACATGAGATGTGAGAATAAATGCTGGTTACAACTGCCTCACTGAACCTAAAAAGCAAGTCAAATGACTTCTAGAGAATTTGCAGTTTTTTCATGTTATGTTCTCTAAGAAAAATTTTTTTTCACTTAGCTATTAAAATAGTTACAGTAGTAATAAATGTTATATGACCACTGACTGGACCGGAACATGCTGATAAAGGAGCATCACTCTTTATACTTTCAGTTTAGCTACTTCATCATTCCTCTTGAAGTCTTATTTTTGAGTATCTAATTTCTCAAAGCTCATGCCTGCATAAACATTTCGGCTTCTTATTAATATAGCTGAGCTTATTTCTTTTTATCTTAATATATTCAGTACCTCAGAAGGCGCCACAGCTGGAATGCAGCTCTTGGATATGATCTTAAGTGCTTCAAAGGGAATGAGAGAGGTCAGCATGCCTGAAAGAAAAGATATCGCCACTGTCAAGGACCAAAGAGATTGGGACAAGATGGGAATACCGAAGTTAATATAGAAAACCAGGGACAGAACCAGAGAGGTTCTAGTGGTAGCACAGTTAAAATTCTTTGCTTTCTGAAAAGGAACCATGGAGCATATTCAAAAGACAGAACAAGCCTTCACAAGAGGCAAGTGAAGTCTGATAATTCACTGCAAGGGTACAACAAAGAGATTTCTTACAGAAACCTGAATCAGCATTGATAAAATAAAAGCACTTTGTAAATCAATATTATTTCTGAGCAACAGCCCACACTTTTTTTGTCAACCTAAAATGTTGTTGAGTTCTGGCATATTTGAATAGTTAATTGGGCTGCTGGAGTGTGTGTATTCAGCCACGCTGGAAGTAGTGAAGTACCATAGGAAAATGCTTCTTGTAAAAGAAATGCAATGCATCCCTTTTTTTTCAAAGCAATATTAGTAAACCAGTGTAAATGAAATCAGCATTTGCTCCCAGTTGGCTCAGAGGAAACAAAATTCTAAACTTATTGAGAAAGTTCAAAGGAAATATGGAAAGGAAAATGTCTGAAGAAAAGGAATGTTTATAGGGAGTTTCAAGTAGTTGGTGTCCATACACAAATATTTGTTCAGGGATTACTGTTAATGAAAATTCTTCTTATGTTCAGCCTTCATAACATCGTTCAATTTTCCTAAAGCTAGTCACATCCAGAAAAGCAAGCATTCCAGATGTTGCTTTTATGATGCAGAAGAACATCTTACAGGTAAGGTCACCTCCTCCATTTCAGTTCTGTTTGTTGTGAGCCACATTGTTCATGTCCCGGTCATTTCCCTACGCGCAAGAAGCTGAGCCCTTTTCAGGTAAATAATAAAAAGCAATGAAGAAGAACCCAAATTTCACACCTTAATAGTTTATATAGTCCAAATGTCCAAGCACTCACACATGAACTCACCATCCCCAGCATAGGCAACAAAATTTCACATACCCCTGTGCAAACTTCATGTAACAAATGCTGAATTTGATAGTCAAGTGCAGTGACAGGCTGACAAAGATTGATCAAGGCCAGACAAGACAGAAGAGTCATTTTGTCACTGAGTGAATCAAGACAACATCAGTCATGAGGGCTTAGCACATGCAGGAACCTGCAATGGGTACCACCACTAATCCAGCAGTTGCAGAAATTGATTTCTTGGGTTAGAGACCTCAGTAGCAACATAAAAATGTATATATTCAAAAAATCTCTTTTACAACAGAGATAACTAACTTGTTAGTTAGTCTTGTTAGTTATCAAATACTATTTTGGGGGGGATGTCCTTCATCCAACGGTGAGGAGTTGGTGCTAAAGCAGTACAAACCACAATCCAGATGCAGAACACATCCGAAGTTTCTGCCAAGGCTCTTTGCCTTGTGACATATCAATACTTGCTTCTCCCATGATGACTCAGGAGACACTGCATGGGCACACTTCTTTTACCCTCTGTCCCTCTAAGAGAGAGTAACTGAAGTCTGAGCAAATCGCAGTCAGGTGGTGAATGAAGACTGCCAAGAACCCCTTCACAGGTAATACAGAAATTACCAGCAATGGTTACTCAGGCTTTGTTGCTGAGGATGGGAACTATTGGAACTGGCACTGAACCATCAGAACAGAGGAGGCCTGGAAACGGCTCCATAAGAAACCTTTGTGAGGCCTTGCAGATCCCCCTCCTGCAAACAATTTCTGTGAGCAGAATGTTCCAAGTGCTGCAAATTCATGGGCCAGCTCCTTCTGAATGGTGTGACCACTAATATGAATCTGATTTTTTCACCATAGCCCATTTGATTTCTTTTTTTCTTTGGATTTGAACCTCAAGATAACTAGAAAATGCAGATGTCACTTTTCATTTATGCCAGAGACTGAACTTTTCCTAAACCATATCTTGACTTCTGTTTTTAAAAAAAACAACTTCAAAGACTGAGGGTTAAAAACAGTATTACTAAATGTCACAGAATTTAGCATTGAAATTCCAAGGGTTACTAATCCTTGGTTTGAACGAATTTGGACAAAGTCATTTAGGTTTCATATCAGTGAAATATGAGGTTTGGTGTTACAGACTTCTACATGCTCTTGAACAAAAGCTTCCAAAGCAACAGTTTTAGTTGATTTTATTTCAGCTAATTGCAACCTAGAAATCTATATTGATTTGAGATGGCCACAGAGAGTAAAACTCCTCCAAGCCTCTGATTCCCACACTGAGAATCAATGCATCTGTGCTTTTCCCTGACTGATATCAGAACCGCCTGGTCTTACATCACAATTACTATCATAGTTTTGAAGGCAGTGTTAGTAAATAAGACAGACTGCTGCAAAAAATTTGCATTCTCTAGTTGCAAACATCACGGTTGCTTCATGAAAGGAACAGCAAAATGCTTTCTAGCACAACAGTGGAGCAAAGGTTGAATAACAGATGGTCGAATTCCTCTACCAGTCTATTTAAAATAATATTTTTGCAGCATTTCAGCTTTGGTTGTTGACTTTACACTTGAGTATTGATCACAGTTGATTGCACTCAGTTTGTAGTGGGTTGACCATATCATGCACTCAGGCTGTCCCTCTGCAGCGTAACATACAGAGCAATAATCCATTTGAATTGATGAGTCCTTTGTAAATGAAGCCAAACCACCAGATCAGAACTCTGTGATTGCGTAGAAGGGCAACGAGTGACACGGGTTATTTACTGATTGATACTTCCCCATAGTAATAACACAGCTTCCATTGGAAAACATCTGGAAACATTACAGTACAATAGTTCTTTTAAAATAATGAGGTCTATCAATCATTTGTATGACCAACGAATGTGAAAGAGCTTCATGTTGTCCATAAAACAACCAGACCTGATGCTACTCACTCGTGACTAGTGATTTTGCTTTGGCCAGGACAAATAGGTATCTGCAGAGCAGCTGCTGTAATCATAACAGAGAGTGTCTTCTCCAAATGGATGCATGTGCCAAGACCGGGGAGTGCACAATGTGGGAAATAGCTCACCAAAGAGGAGAACAAAGCCACAACTACAAAGGTAAATAAGTCAAAGAGACTTAGCTCAGTAAGATTTACAGATTTTGAGCATGACTTCAACCACTGAATGCTAACAAAAATCAGTCATTGGTTGTTTAATTATTTTTTTTTAATTGTGCCACTTCAAAGACTACAGGTAAGTCATGGTATTATTAATTCTCTCTCAGTATAAACCAGATAAGACTATTGTGTAAGAAGGATATGTTGCCATACAAAATAAGCAAAGACAGACCTGGAATAATAGAAGTGGAATTCAGCTTTTGAAGAACCTACTGCTCAGTAGTGGCAGTGAAATTTCAGCAAAGCAAGCCCAAATGCTTGCACTATTTATTGCAGCAATGCTTCATTCTGCAAAGAGAAGGCAAGAGATCTATGACGTTTTCCCAGCTGTTTCTATTCTCCACTATTGCTTAACCGGTCAGTCGCACAGCCCCTGCTCACTGCACACATTGCAGTGAATTCTTGTAAGCATGAGAAGTGTGAGCATGAGAAGCTGGAGAAAGAGAGGGAATAGTGCAGATAAAAAGTGGGAGAAAATGGCAGTGAAGAATTCTCATCGTTGTAGAAAGGGACAGAAAAATTAGAGTCTGATGTGGCTCTGCTTTCCTTGGGGCAAGTCAAATACACCTAGGTCTTTTAGTTGGAGAATTTTCTAACATCTGCCAAAAATATGGGATTCAATCTCAGATTTCACAGATTAGATCCCTTATCCAAACTACTCAGACTTGTGCAACATTAGACACTTCTACCCATATGAAGGCATCAAATCAAAGGTCTGAATTTCCTTTGCATCTCTTACCAAGTGCAATTATTTCAAATTGCTGGGATTAAACATATGTGGAAAGGCAGTTACTTGGATCCAAAATATGGCTGACCGCCTCTTTCCATACATTTTTCCAGGAAAACTGAAATATGGGAAGTATTTCTCATTTACTATCCAGAATACCATTTCAAGAGATCCTTTTGCCTAGAACCCTGAGTTTAGGCAACTTTTACGTTTGGTTCAGAGTCCTTTACTACTTCATTACTATTTCCTCGAGTGTTCAGTCTCTACTTTTCTCATTAACTTTTCCTGTCTTCATCTAGGTGTGGGGAAAAGAATTGATTGCACAGTCACATTTCCAAAAATGTAACAGAAGCAATTTTATAGTAATCAAAGCTACATGAGAAATGCACTGACTTCTATCAAGCTCCAATCTACTCTTTCAGCAACATTGTTGTAACACTGTATTTCTCACTATTCCAATCATTTAGTCCCTTCTGTTAAAAAGTTATTCCAAGACCCGTAGAAGAAAATGAGGGAATTCTGCAGAACAGTGCGAAATACACATGCTGAGTGAAAATGTGGAGGGTACAGAATACTCCCAGGCACGCAGAAGACCAAGGGCATTAGGAGTAAACAACATCTGATTGTCAATTTCTCTATCTTTTCACCAAGTTTTTGGGGAAAGAAAGATCCGCTATCAGCCATTTGTAATAATAATATACAACACTATCACGAACGACAGGAGTTTGCAAAAGCAGGGTTGGTAATGAATCTGTTTCTTAAGCAAGCTACCTCCTATACAAGTACATGAACTACAAACCAATACTTTAAAAGTAGCTATTTATAAGCAGAGATATTAATTAAGTCAATTTTTCACGTGCATTGCAAGACAGTTTCTCAAGCCCAGACTGAGGAAAGGGGTGAATGCTGAGTCTGAGGCCAGATGGAATAGTGCCCTTTTGGATCAATGCAGAAAAAGTGACTTTTGCCATATAAATAAGCAGATGGGGAAAAAGAAAACAAGCCTAATTATACCAACCTTTCTAAGAAACATTTCTAAAAATACTTATTGGCCTTATCTGGAGTGGAAAGTTTCAGAGGGAGCACCAGAGGTGTTTTATTTTAGCTTGGCACGAGTAGGGAAATTATAGGAATGATTCCTAAGTGTGGCAAATGCAGCTGCTTCTCAAAGACATAGTTTAGGGGTTCTACATAAAGCCATAAACCCTCTGAGAGACTCATAAAGAGCTGGCATGGTTTCATTTGAATTTAAAACCTTTTTATTTTTAAGGAGCCAGTCAGATACTGTTGTAACAGAGCTCAAGGCAACACCATTAAGACAATAGTGGGAATATAGTGATCAATTGCTCCCAAATATCACAATGTTCAAAGGTAGACCCTCTAAAACTCCTGTTAAGATTGCACCAACCCAAAGATTTCAACTAACAAGAGCAGAAAACATCCCAAGGATTACAAACTCCCTAACTTCTAGCAAATGGATTTTCTGTACAGTAAGTGTACAGAAACAGGCAGAAACAATTCAGAAGAAGAAAAAGGTTAAATGCCTCATTAAATCTTACCAGATTCACTTTACAACTACAACAAACATCCCTGATGTGTATGAACTTTGGGTGGGGACTGAGAGAGATAAAAAAGGTGGTGGTCAGCCACAAAGAGCTCTTTGGACGAGACCGAGGTAACTTTTCCCTTTAGGGGAATCATACTGGCCAGCACAGAGATGGAAGAAAAGGCCAGTACACAAGAAGAAAGTTTCTCTACTTTCAACAGGAAATTCTCCATTGAATATAAACAAAGAGAAATGAAAGACTGATAACTCCATTGCTGAAAATATTTTGGCCCTTTGTGATGCTGGCACAACCAAAGATGCTCCAGGAAGTACAGCGCAGGCCTGCTCCGCAGATCTACAGGGTGCTTGCATCTAGGGTAACAGATTAGTATTTAATATTTGAGAGACTACTGAGGAAGATGGGACTTCACCAACATTCGTTCAACGTTCATCTTACATGCATCAAAAATCCCAGTTCCTCTGCTTTAATATTTCCAGCACGTATTTTAAACTTCTTTTCCAGTGCGCACACACACGGCATTTATGGATTACTAGGAGAATGCCTACGTGGCAGTCGGCAAGAATACTGGTTTTTGTTGCATTTAAAATTCCTTTAAAACCTTGCTTACTGTACCTGCATTTTCCAAGACTGCAGGACCTATTTAATACACTAATATAAAGCTAATATAAAGTCAAAAATACAGTTCACAGAGCAAACAAAACCAGAGGTTCCGTACATTTCAGAGATTTATCCCAATCCAGCACTCCTGCATAATGCAGTAGAACCATTCATCCTCATATTTCACAGAAAGATGAAATATTGTGGTTTCTGCAAAGTGCAGATGTCAACAAATATCATCTCTGGTAAGCATGAAGGAAATCATAGCTCCTGGACATAAAATATTTCACTGGAAATACTGTCTCCTATTTAAAGCAAGGAGATTTTAGTTCAAATATGTCAAAAAGCACTGAAATTGCTGCACAAGGGGTGTAAAATGACCAATAAAATTAAGCCACATTCACTCAGTAAATATTAAAAGAAGCACTTCAGACAAGATTGTATTCAGAAACAAAGAGAGCCTTTTTCAGTAGGAAACATCATCAAGATGAAGAATAAATATTTTATAGTTATATTTTCAGGTACATTTCAAGTGTCCCTCCTTTTGCATCAGGCCATTAGGCAAGGGGATTGCTGATCTAAAACCAGGTACCCAACATCTCTCATCAGCTCATTTTGAATATAAACAGTTTAAATCTTCAAGTGTGATAACATAAGAACATAAACACTCTCAGAGTATTACAATTCTGTCATTTCCCACCATTTGCAGTTCTTCCTTTGGTTTCAGCAAGCAATGGAGCTGGCTTGAATGTATGGGGAGTCACTGATTATTCTCTCTTTCGAGGAAGTCTAGAATTTCCCTACTCTGCTGGATCACTATATCATAATCCAAAGAATAACCTGCATACTACCTCATTTTTTCTTAAAAGCAGAGAGAACAAAACAAATTGATTAACCATTGATGAATTTAAAAGCATGTATTTCATTGAGTGTCCCTTTGACATTAAGGATGAGGATTGACTAGGATTAGGCATATCAACTGCTGAACTTGCCTACTGTGACACCAGTGCCTATGTTGAGCTTTTTACTGCTAATTACAAGTCTGTGATTTTCCTCACAAAATTATGTTTCTCCAGAAAGAGAACAAGCAGTCTAGCTATATTTCATGCTAGCACTCAATCCCTAGGTCACTGGTTTTATTTTCAGACTATTGGTTAGAGAATTAACCCTCCCCTGTTTTCCTTCAGGACAGATAATAAGTAACTGTTCATACAATGGTGGTAATAATAACCAATTTCTCTGGCTCTGACAAAATGAAATATGTCTGTAATTTCCTATTTTCTGAGTCCTCTTTTTCTCCTGTCTATCCAACGCATCAGCATCAGCTTTCTTCACTGCTTTGTTTCACAGTTGAGACTCTGCCAAGATTCATCATTTCCTGCTTACACTGCAATCTAAACCAGACCTTTTAATCAGATTCTCTGTTATGAATATCTTTCCTTTCCACTTTTACCTAAGGCTCGTGAGCCCAGAGAATTAGAGAAGTGATGGTTTGTTTCCATCTTCTCCTCTCATTTCCTTTCTTTTATCACATACTCAAACATGATTTAAAGGTGAATATAAACAAAAATACAGAGAGTGTATCTGAATTCATACCATTTTTATACTAGCTGAGGGCACTGACTTAAGTCAGTTTCTTTCCAGAAATATCTAGCAAGGATCATTTGAAGCCATCAGTTCGATATAGAACCTATCAGCTACAGATCCCAAACCAAAAGACCAATATTTCACATAAAAATATTTTTTAAAATTGGCTGGCAGTTTTTAGAAAACATTTTTCCCAAATTCCTTTGCTGGTAAGAAAAGAGTGAGAAATACGATTTCACCATAATTTCCTTGTTACAAGAATTATCAAGTAAGATGGGAAAATAAATTTAGTTATTATAAGCTCCAAGCAGCAGATTTTCTGATATTAATTCTTGGTCATGGAATAGAAGGAAAGAAATTTAAACAAAAAAATTATGAAACCATTGGCATAAATCCCTCCTATGTAGGCTTCTGTTATCCTCAGTAAAGCATGTCAACGGTTATGATGTCAGTTTATGTCTTGTATTACTGGTTAATAAATACATACTAAAATAATATTGTTAAAACAACACACATCACAATAGTGGATTCTTTATAAAGCAGAAACTGGTACATCTGTCATTAGCCCAACAGGAATGGTAAATGTGATTTTCTACTGCTAGGATAGCAGTCCCCAAGTTTATAAGTAGTCATATAATTAACTACAGACAGCATGAGGTTAACAGAGAAGAAGCCCTCTAACATCCTTTATCTTACAAAATCACGTGTTAGCAGCTCTATCTCCTATTAACTTCCAAAAATTAGCAATAATTTCAAAATTTGTTCCATTAATGATATTAGTGATTGAATGGCTTAGAAGATTGGCTAGAGCTCAGCGTACACAGCCCTCTCCACTCGGAACAAGCCTACCTTGTCACTCAGAGCAATGATTATCCGAAGGCTGACTTCCTTGTGCATGGCTGGGTGACTCATAAACCTAGCACAAAATGGGCAGAGAGAAAATTCAGACTGCATTCAAGATCAGAATACATTCCATATACACACTATCTAACTACTACACATTCTTACAGCTGCAGAGTCAGGAGCAGGATATTAGTCCCAACCAAGCCAGGCAAAGGTTCAAGATACATCTCACACTGCTACACTGGTAAATCCTGAGCTCACACCTTGTCATTGCTGCCTCTATCCCATGTCATAAAGCAAAACTTTACAATTCCTTACATATTTTTATTCTTATTAATACAACTGCTGTTGGTTCTGTTAACTGTGTAAATGTTTCATGCTCCTGTTCTTATTGTTTTAAGATTATTATATCCCTATCATTTACTTGCAAGTTTCACTGGTTATTTTTTTCAACTTTGCTGCAAGAGGAACTCCACAGTCCGAAGATGAGTATTTGAAATCCTCTCACAGCTCAAGTTTCCAGATGAAGCTGGAAAAAGTGATACTTTTTAAATGCTGGATGCTACAGAGAAAGACTCTAGGTCACTATCCCTGACGCCACAGTAATATCTAAACACAAAATCCTTGTGTATCACAGACTCAATTCTCTATTTTCGTAGTTCTCTGTCTAGCTCCCGAGAGAAAGAAAACAAGATGATAACTGTATGTTTAAAAGAACGTTTTTTCTGAATAAGCAACAGTTTTTGCATCGAAACCTCTCAAGGTTACATTCTAAGTCTACTGAATGCTCTTTGAACTACAGCCCTTTTGCTTGTAATCACTTTGGAAAAGCACAAAATACTAACCTCGGGGTTTTTCCTCACCCCAGTCATAAGAGATTATTAGCAATTGGCACTTCGAATAATTCACATTTTTATGGCATGCTGTAGAAACGTTCTGTCTGATCCCCATAATACAATGTACAGTAGGCAGTTTGTTACCAGGTGCCTGGAAGGGACATGACACCAAAAAAGTGAGAGTTTGGTCCCTGGAAGGCTGATACATATTACTAACAAACATCATAAAAATGGATAAATTGTATAGATTGAGAATTCTTCTCAAGGATGCATAGTCCCAAACTCCTCAAGACTTGCTTAAAAGAGAGGAGATATATAGTCCTTTGAATGGATTTTTCTGTTTCTACTGTGCATTCACCCTCAAGGTATCTCGTGTTCCTTCAGTGCTAGTTGGTCATCAAAAACGGAAATGCACTGCTATATAGGAAAGAATAAAGTAATAGGACAGGAACAGTTAAGCTTGAAGTTCTTATCTACACTGAAAAATTACTTTTGTGAGAGGAAGCAAATTTCAAAATATTGCTGCCAAACTCAATTATTTCTCTAAGTTTCTTTCAAGAAATGGAGAGTTTTTTAAAGTGGTTAGAGTATTAAATAGTTCAGATTAAAATAAACAGTATATCCTGATGCTAAAGAAATGTATCACATAGTAAATAGACCAAATTATATAAAAAGGTTCTCTGAAATCTCTTTTCCTTTTTATATCAAAGACAAAACAAATGCCTGAAAGAAGCATTTCCATCTTCTGCAATGTGTATGAGAAAACCATCCATTTACTTAAAACAATTCTCTCACATGTAAAAAGTACAGCATTGGCAGAGTTCAATACATTAATTAATTCCCACAGTTCAATACAATAATATCAGCTGGCAAAAACGCTTTTCATGTTACAATCCGTATAAATACACGGAAGTCCCACAGATGCTACAGTTTTATCAGGGAATGTTTTAGCCCAGATTTATTTACTTGCTAAATACTCCAGCGATTATATCTGAGAGATGGCGAAGTCATGCCATTACATTGCTCTTTTTATCTTCATTAAGCTTTCTCACAGCTGCTATTCATTCACAAAACTTTACTGGGTTAATTTCAGAAGTTCCAGAAGCTATCTTATTTTGGTAATTTCTAGAAAAACAAATTGCTCAGGCACAAGTTAATAATACAAGCAAATTTTTTCACCTAATGTAAAGGTTTGGCCAATAGACACGGATTACTTTGATAGTAATATTTTCATATGCCAAAGTAAAATATCTTGAAAGATCCATGGCACCTATAATAGATGTTATCGACTTGCAGTTCCAAAACTGCATTGTCTTCCCTAAAGAATTATCTAAAATTTATACTCTATTCAGTGATGGAACAGCTTAAATTGGCTCAAGCAGACAATAGTTTAAAAGCAGTCTTTTCCACGGTTCTAGATCTGTCATCATCTTGAGCTTCAGGTGGAAGATCTTAGTCATACTATGTTGATCCCTTGCTGTGTTTAAATGCTTTTGGATAAAAGATGATGTAGAATTGACAGTGCTAGAACCTCTGTGACATTAGGCTGACCACCAGGTTGCACGCAGCTCACCGAACTCTGGTACTTATGAAATGAGAAACATTTCTGGGGCATGGATTCTCTCCTGAGATCTCACCTGAGGAAGGTCCTTAAGACAACTTCATCATTTAAGCTAATGTTTTTTCTATAACTCTATGCCTGAAGGAGAATCTGATTTATTCTCCTCTGTGCCACTTACTTTTTTGGAGGGCACTGCACCTATAGCCAGTCAGACATACAAACTGGCTCCACACAGGATTAAAACACCATTTGTCTTAACTCACTGTGTTTGAGAAAGTCCCCAGATGATGTGAAACCATCTCAAACGTTTAGAACTAGTTCTCAGAAAGAGAGTTGCTTCCGCCCACTTTAACTCACTGTCTTTGACCTTGGCCAACAAA
Organism: Oreocharis arfaki; assembly: GCA_013398015.1. Lineage (NCBI taxonomy): Eukaryota > Metazoa > Chordata > Aves > Passeriformes > Paramythiidae > Oreocharis > Oreocharis arfaki. The sequence continues at coordinate 25,823 of VZRR01011463.1, forward strand.
ACCACCTCCCATCATACAAGCATGCCTGTATCTTCTCTCCTCCTGCTGAAAGTATTTTTTTGAGACTCCTCTAGTCCATCTTACAACATCTGGCTTCTTTGTTCTGCCTTTATTAATTTTCCGTTACTTCAAAACTCCTGCCTGCAGATAGGAAGCAAAAATCCTTGGCTTTCTGAGCCCATTGTCACAAGCTATTTCCATCTCAAGAACTAACTTCCAAGGTATCCCTGGTCTGCAGGGAACGTGGTTAAGCCCTGGTCAGCAGCATCAGAAACACATTCAAAGGAGATTTTTTAAAAATTAAGGTCTTATAACTCCATGAAGTCAACCAGAACACAATAGATACAGATTCTGCAAAGTTATCAAAATCATAAATACCCATATGTGGGAAAGTTCAGCCCAGAAATGCTTGCACACCCTTGAGAAATGCCATTGATTTCCTTCCCAAAGCTTTTGAAAGCTTTATCCGTGTGGGCATGAATTAACAACAATTCATAAATAATGAATACTGAAATACAATTTAAATAAATTTTTTGGGAAAAACTTATAAGCCAAAATTTCTGCTTGAAACGTTCTCTCAGCAATTTCCAACCAAAGAAAAAAATGCATAAAAATCCATGTCTTGCTCTTAAATAGACTGCAAACTGGAAAAGGGCAGTATTTGCATTTTATTTACTACAAATAGACCACCCTTCTCCTGATGAAACTCTTGAAAGGCTTAGGATAAAATGAACTATCGTGCCTTTTTAGCTTCTTCCCTATGGAACAGGGAGCCTTCTGTTTATGCTTTAGGCAAAGAAAACTACGGAACAGTGAAAAACCAGACTGTCTGCATGAAGACAACTACACAAAGAATGTTTCTAAGGTAGAGTGCACAACATCCAGCTAAGTAGAAAGTGATGAGTGTGTGTAGGTACACATCTGTGTTAATGCCAGTGTGGCATCCAGCTGGATATATGTGCACCCCACTCAGCTTCAGCATCACAAACCTGCAGGAAACAGCCAAATCAGGCACATGCGCCTGGCTGGGACACTGGAATGCAGAGAGTGATGAATCCTGATGTACAGAGTGTCTGTTCAGCTCCTCAAGCGTGCACGGGAAAGAAATATGAATTTCTAATGTAATATATTATTGTTGTATATTGAAAACATATTTCCAGCGTTTACAATCCATTGTAAATATGAGCCTGCCATTTTTAAATAATATGAGTAATGTATTGACAGTGCTGAGCAACACATGTGCTTCCTATAGACAAAAATAAAACATAGTTGACAAACATTCTTAACTGTCTCCCTAATCCCTCAGCAGCTGGCCAAGTAATGATCGAAATTAGTGGAACAGAACTGGACTAAAAATAGCAGTATGTAGGTGTTGGTAAGGAGGTGTATGGATGTGATACCATGAAAAAAATGGAGTAGCACATATGGCCCTTTTTGCCATCTAAGAATTACATGGGTACTCAATAATATCAATGTAATTGTCAAAAAGTATGACTGCATACATATATTCTTAATTTCTCTAGAGGGATTCAGTAACGACAGGGGATAAATTTTAGTAAAAGGAGACTCTGAAAGAAAAAGTTCTGTGCTTTTCAAAACCCCCCCTAAAAATAAAAAACTTTAGAAATGTGATATTCTGATTTTTCATTCTTACAGGAGAAAAAAGCCCCTGTAAAAAAAAAAAAGAAATGCTTTTTCTTTTTTTTCTGGAACAGAGGGAAAGCTGTTTGGGTCAGATCCCACTTTTATAAAGATTGATGAAGAAGTGAAGAAGGAGGTGTTAAACAGATAAAGTGTTTTATAAGGGACATAAGGCAGGTAGAAGAATATGCTTTGAATGATAAAGACAATACAGTTCACCACCAGTTGTTCTGATGTTGAGAGAATATTTGAAGAAGGAAAGACTGGGAACCATATCATTGAAGTGGTAAACTACACCTCATAACCCATGGTATGATGTAGGATTAACAATAAACGAGAAGAGCGAGAGATAAGCACCAATTAAGATGCAGAATTTACACGTGGAGTTTTGCAAGTTCCAAGTCTTGCTGTTTAGGTACCAGCTGCAACTAGTTGCTTCAAAAATGTAAAAACAATAAGAATAATTTTCTAAATAACTCTTCTGAAAAGAGATGATTTTCTCATTGCCAACATTATTTTTATGGGCCACGTTTTTTCCCATATTATATGTAATTATATAAGTGCCAATTAAAAGAAAACAAGAAAATAAAACATCAACTCTCCAAAAAACCAGCAACCAAACAGAACAAAAAAAGAAAATACCCAAAACCAACCAGACAAAAAACATCCACTGGAATACTAGAAAAAAGTGAAAATTCTCCTTTTTTTTTTAGGGGAGATGAAGAAAAATGAGAGTTGATAGTCAGATGATAAAATAAAATTTAAAAAAACAAAAATAACAGCCCTGCTCCACTTTTCCCATCTTTGAACACACCACTTTCTTCACTAACATTTAAATTTGAAACAGAAATCCAAAATTAACTGGATAATAAGATCATCATAAAGATAGCATTACTTTCTGAATATCCTGTAACAAAGAGTAAAATTTTGTCATGGGCTTTTTTTTTCGCCACTTGGTTTTCTGCTGAGCTGATGAACGTTTAGAATCCCTGAAATCTGACTGCAAACCTTGGGCACAAGCTCACCCACCCTGCTCTTGATGAACACGCAATGTGCTTGTTCCCAGACAGAGGCTCAGAACATGCAGGTAATTTTGGGTGATCACAGACAGATACCCAAGTCTATACGAAAAAAATTGGTGCATCATGTGTAACAGGATTGTCCAAATAAAATATCTTAAGCTTCCCATTTTATTTCTTAAGATTAAGTGATCATACGCAACTGTGCAACTGCTACACTGCTGTACCAATTACATTATGTCAATGCTATTTTTCACATAAGCAGTGTTGACAGAAATGTATACTGCAGCCCTGAGGCTGCAGAAATGTGCAAACTCCCAAATGGAGCACAATTTTATCCACATTGCTGTTTGAATAATTTGATGTTTGGTTCCTTTTTTTCCCTCTGTCTCCAGTTTTTTTATTTGTGCTTGAAGTAGAACCCCAGCCATCAAGGAATATTGTTGTAGGAGAAAACAATTAGCTCAGGGAGGAAGGAGATTACATTAAAGACATCACTGTTGTAAACTAAAGTTTGATTGACAGCATTTTATAGCTAGGAGCTATAATTTTCATAGCTTAAAGCTAACTTTAAAAAAAAATAAATGTTCTTGGAAAAGGCAGTAAGATAAAGTGAATTGAGATTCTACTCTTTTCATTGCTGCCTTGTCTGTGCTGCACAAAGCCTAAAAAGAGTCTGTTGAGATCATTCAATTCTGCAATTGCTATTGTTTCCATGAGGTTAAAAAATGTTAAAATATGAATTTTTATTTTATTTTTAATTTGAAAAATGTCAGTGTAATTTTTCTCTTATTCCTGTATTCTTAGATCCTACAACAGTCTCTGAAATCAATGAAAGACTGTGAGTAAGTATGTTGAAAGTTGTATTGGATCCCATATAAAGGACTTCACCTTATTTTGATTTTGATTAAGAGGAAACATTCGATTTATGATTTTGGTTTCACATGTGGTTTCAGTGTCATAGTACATGAAGAGCAAAATGCTGAATTCAGTTTTATTGCTCTGTATACTTAGCAGGAGACTTAGAAATGGAGGATTGGACCCAAAATCCATTAGATCAGTATCCTAAAATTTACAGTCACCAGCATCTCATGGAGCAGGTTGGGCCAAAACCCTGAGTAAAGTGTATATGGGCTAAGTGTGTGCCCACAAGATGGGCAGAGAACAGATAACAGCTCTGGACACCCACAGGTAGTACCTGCAGCATCTGCTCCTCTATCTCAGCCCTGAGACAGAATCTAAACTTAGGAACTGTTTGCACTCTGATTTTTTTCTTCCTTTCTTGTACTCAGATATTTGAACCAACAGTAGAAAGGCCTTTCATTCACAAAACCTGAAGTCCACTCCAGCTGAAGATAGAATTTCAGAGACTTTAATAGATTTAAAATATTTTGTATAGAAGAGAAATGCTTTCTGCCTACTATAAAGGAGAAAAAAAGTTAGAGGAATTACCAAACAAGTAGGAAAACCTTTCTTAAATCCACTCATTAGGCTGAGTTTTGAGAGGATTCAAACTTATACTTCTCACCTCCCAGCAAGGTGTCGTAACACCTAAGTTAGGAGCTAATAGGAAAAAATTTGCCATCTAGCCACCCTTTTAACCTGGACCTCTGTTTAGTAAACACATACAGAAGGATGACATGCAAAAAGAAAGCACAGTAACTGGGCATACGGGTAGTAGTGCTGTGTCCCAGTCGATGTTTGTGCTCCCAGGATCTTTTCATCCCTTTACTCTTTCATACAAAATTGCAAATAATCTCTGGAAGAGGGAACAGAACAAACAGAACTTTTATAGTTACTAAAACCAGTTCAGAAAATTCATTTTTCATCTATATAAAACATTCCATTCCTTTTTTGACTCTCACTCAATTCCTGCTTTCCTTGACTTATTATGGTGGAGTTCCCAGTCTAACCACACATTCTGTTGCTATTTCTTTTCATCAGTTTTGAATTTGCTTCCTTGAATTGTCATGAATGTGCCCTTGTTGCACTACTCTCTCTGAAACCTTTTTTTACTGTTTTGTGGCAGCTTTTCCCCTCTTGTCTAAGGAAACAATTCCAGCCTTTCCATTTTAATTTCTTTTACTTGCACGAGTAATTTTTTCCACAAGATAACTAACTCGAAGAATTATTCTAAATGATACAGCATTGTATGTTTCTATAAAGGCCTTTAATATTTTCCATATGATACTTCACCCTTATACATTATAGCATGTAACTTACATTTTAAAACACAGCTGTACGCTAAACTGCCTAGAGTGACATTTTGATGTCCCTAGACCAACTAACATAAGCTGTTAATACACGTATTGAAAGCAGCTACACCTTGTCATAATTCTCTGGAGAACGGGAAATACTCAGTATTTGATCAGATTCATTAATTAATCCATTCATGCCTATATTTCTTGCATGTTTTGTTTTTCTTCATCTCTTCAGAAATTAAATCTTACCACTCTATATGGTGCAACTACACTCTGCCTGCTGGTCTCTGTCACCGAATTTAATTGACGAATACTGTGAGCTTATCATGCTGAATATACATCCATTAGGAAGTGTAAATGGAAAGGGCAGGACAGGCAATTAATCCTCCTTTATGTGCAGGCCACAAATGTTTAATTAAAAGCAGAAATCTGCTAGGGAATAAAGTTGCTCCAGAAAACAGAACAGCTGAATCCCAGAGGTAATACAACTGTGTTCCTTGTACACTGGAGACACACAGAGTAGGAGGACTCGAGGGATGAAAGAACGGTTTGTGCTGCTCTGGAACTATTCAGTCGTCAAAGAAATTCCTCAGGAGCCATTACAATTGTGTTTGCTGACCCTCCTCCACAGGGCAACTAAACAAAGAATCAGGCTAATAAATTATTTAAAGCATGTTCAGCTGAAATTGCATGTTCAAAGATACATGAAAAACACAAACATCCAATGGAAAATGGTGGATGACACAAAATCCAGTACAAACAGGGAAGACCCTCTTGTTCCCTGGCTGCTATTACCGGACAAAAATACTTGCAGTAGGGGTTCTGATCTAGTACCTAGGAGGTATAAAACATTTCTAAAGTTCAGAATAAAAGAAACAGAAGCAACTAGTGCCAAGTCTGCCCTTCAGAGTCCTGGAGCACCATGCGATAAATGCCTTGTACAAGGAGTGAAACGAGGTCTAACTTGCACTCCCAGCTACGTTCATAGGTGGAGAACAGCAAGAGCTCTGGGCTGAGTTTGATAACTGGGGAATAACGGTGTGTATTATTGCAACAGCTGGTTTTGTGAAAGTTTGAGGAAAGGCTTAGAAGAAAGTGAGGGGTCTTTATGTCCGACTTCAGCTGTTAACTCCAGTTTTCGCAAAATCCCTACTGCCAGGAGGCAAAGCTTTAGCAGGAGATGTATCATTTCTGGTTGGAGCAAAAACTGTATGGACTCATCTTCAGGCACCACTGTTACAACCATGAATACTGTTTTAACATGCTCTCAAAATCAGAAATAAACATTTTGTTTGCAACTTATTTTTGCAACGATACCACAGTCAAGACAAGACAGTGCCCCCCCAAATTCTGTGTAATTAGAATAGCCGTAATACATGAGGATTTTCTAAACACTATGTGAAGGATGAAGTGTCTGAAACATTCCTGACCTACCAGAAGAATTGTGAACATCTATGGGAAGGATGTGTAAAAGAAAATTATTCAGTCAACTGATGGAATTTACAGATCCATAAATGCCATTAAACTTAGTAAAACGAAAACCTCAAGCAGCTACCCTTCAGAACACCACACATGCTGCTATGGATTCAAGTCAGTGACACAGAATTAGAACAACAGTGAAAACCTTTGGAAGCACATTACTTAGGTAGATTGCTAAAACCAGATTCTACTTGTGTTATTTTCACTGTGAAGTGGTTATTCATCTGACATACAGGTAAGCAGAATGCAAACTAATAAACTATTTAAAAATATGAATGTAAGAAACACGAGTGTAAGGTACCTAAGAAGACAAGCTGAGGAGAATGCACTCAGATTAATGTCTAAATAGGGTGCAAGACCATGTTCTATTTACCTGAGCTACTCGATTACAATTTGGACTACTTTAAAACCCTAAGTAGGCAAGACAACAGGTTTAGTTCCAAGCTATACTGCTGATACTTCAGTTCTATTCTCCATTTTATGAATCTACCATAAATACTGAAATATCAGTAAAGTCTCAATTTCCTACTCCTTCCTAGAGCTCAACCAATCAGGCTTGTGCTGCCCTGTGACTTCTGCTTCTTGTGCCGTGTCTTGTTTCTACTCCTGCACGCCAAAAACTTGCTTACTTATTTTTCCTGCCATTGCTCCTCATTAGTGGAGACTAAGCAGGTCTGTTTTCAAGGAAATGGAGCTACTACAGTCCTGGAACTGACCAAAATATGGCCATTTTTTCAGAACATAAATCTGAACAAATCATAAAGTTTAGCTTTACAATAATTTTTTCCACTATGTTAGACCAGATGTGGTACTAAGCAGCAGAAGTCAAATATCAGCTCTGGCACTCAGGAATATATATAAGATTTTGATTTTCAGATCCATCTCTAATAAATTATTTTTTGCACACACTTCTCCCAAGTTAGCATCAAACCCATAAAGGATCTCCAAAACCAAAGTAAAACCCCAAAAGCCATACACAAGATAAGCAATCCTCAATTCAGTTGCTGAACAATTACTGTTGCAATAACCATAGAGAGGAACACAGATTGAAAACAATAATATTCAGGTCTCAAGAGATAAAGAGGAAGAACACATCAGTAAGCGTGTTAGACCCATTCTCTTGAGGGAAGCATCCACATTTGTTCTTGGATTTTCATTACTTGTATCCTCTGATGTGTACACATCCAAGCAGATTTTGTTCTGAAGATAGTCTGCCATTTATTAATGGAAAAACAGAGACTGCTTAGCAAGTGAGGTGCCACTGCTTCCTGAATCTTCCTGAAGTGTTGTATTTGCACATACAATATTCTTTGAAAAAAGGAAATAGGGTAAAAAAACAGCTGCAAGGACAATGGAAACTTTCAGAGCTGGGCCATTGCATTGTCTTTATTTTGCTAAAAAAATTTTGATGAATAGTTACTAGTTTTAATTTTTTTTTTCAGTGTGCTTGCCAGTTAGGTAGATTGAACAGCAAAATGGACCTGTAGCTGTTCATCAGGGGCCAGACATCTTCAGATATAGCTAAGGTATATCACTTCTGTAAGCAGTTTTTTACAGAATAATGAAAGCATTTGAGGAATAAAAGTGATGCTAAAAGAATGCTTCCAAAAAAACTGGAATGGTGCCATTTCCACATATTCAGGGTGGTGTTCAAACAAACTGGAATATGAATTAATCCAACGGAACATGGATTAGCCAAAGGAATTAAATAAATAATTAGAGGTGGTTGCGATGTTCAATAATTTAGGTTATTTGTTGCAGGGAGTCTTAGAACAAGAAAATTATGTACAGATTACTTTTTTCACTGTAAAGGATGTAAATCTAATGCCCTTCTGTATTGCAGATTAAAACAGTTTATTGAAAAATACAAGTGGAATCTTCTTGTTTCATAAAATGATGTAATACTCTTTTTTTTAAACAAAGGATAAGTGATTTTAACCAAAATATAGAAGACAATGATCTGTTAAGAATTAATTAGAATATAATGTGCATCAGTTATTAGAGCGTGGGAAGTCCAGGAGCTCCAGGCTGGCTGCTTTGCATTTCATAAGTGGGCTAAATTTCGTAAAGAACTATTTCTTACCCTAAGCAGGTTGTTTCAGATAACTATGCCTTACAACAGGCACCAAAATTGGTGTCTCAGTCCCTAATCACACTTGTGTGCTCTGCAGGAGGATGGCTGGGAAATCTTTTGTTGGTAATACTTTCTGTTCAACCTGCCACTGTTAGCTGAGGGACACGCTATTTCATTGTGCCTCTCTTCCTGGCAGCCTGCACGGTGATTGCACACAGTAGCTAGAGACAAGTGGAATAAAAGTTCTGGGATTGTGAATAGGAAAGACCAACAGTTTGTAAATTAATCTCTTCTTCTCATGGTAACAAACAAGTGAAGTATTTATGAAAAAAAAAAAGGCAGTTTTATACCAGTTCCGTCTCCCTGCACACTGAATAATGTCAACCTATTATGAAAGGTTTTGTACTATTCAAACAGTAAATGAGCTCCAGCTCCTTCCTGGAGTTCATTATTATATAAACTTGACTTTTATGGGTGTCCGAATGAAAATAAAAGGATTTTTGAGGAAGAGATGCCAAATTCAGCTGGAGATTAGTGTGCTTTATTCCCCTGCTCCTATTGTACATGACATTGAAGAAGAAACTCCTAGATCAATCCCAAAATGTGGTTCCTTAGTGAGGTTGGACTGCTTACAGCACGTAGCATGCGAGTCATGGCTGAGAGGAAAAAGAAAAACACAGCCCACGGAATGTGGACACAGAAACTGTTTTTCCTTACTATAAAAGTCAATCCCATTATTGCCATGACAGCTACTATTTTTTCTTCTGTTTTCCTGAACCAAATCTTCAGAAAGATCATAATACCGATGTTTAACTGCGGGCAACTTCTATTTTTTTTTAATGGAAAAAGGATTCTTGTTAAAATGCAGGAACAATTTCTCACTTCAGCATCTAGGTAATTAATGCATGTGAGGTGCAGAGTTCTTCAGAAAAGCCAGGCCTGATAGTCAAAACAAAAGTCCTTTGCAGAGTCTACATCAGAGGGTTATTAATAGTGTATACCAGGAGTTATGCTCACCTTTCCCAACAACATTAAAGGAGATATTAAATGAGTGTTCCTAGCTCAAGCACTGGGGCTAATGTTCTGAAAATGAACACAGTTAATCAACTGTGGCATAAATAAGGCAGTTTTAACCATCAAACATGTACAATTAATGAACTCTCACAGATTAGGTCTGCAAAGTTGTTACATGTATAGATAACTGCATATTCACTGTGAGAATGAGGACAAGAAACACTGAATGACGAGACCAATCAGACCAATCTGGAACTCCTAAAAATCTACAAATTAAGTGATAATTCAACTGCTATTGTTATTTATTTTAACTGATGATTTTCTGAACATAAAATTTCAGAGCAAGATTGGAACTCAGGTAAATGTATCCCTAGTCATGCAAGATTTCTTCCAAACATATTTTTTAAAACTGCTATTTAAATAAAGGAAAACCTCAATGACAGGATTTAATCATGAGAAACTATTCCAAAGTATAATAATATGTCATCACTAAGGCTTTTTTCCCCCTACAACTAGGATTCTTTTTTTTCAAAAAAAATAATTTTGGCTAGGTTTTTTCAGTTCCGATTTTCCCAGTTATGGTTCCCTTTTATCCAAGTCTGACTTCTTCGCCCTCCCTGGAATTTCCATGTAACAAATCCAAATCTGGTTCCAGATGCTTCATGTGGGAAAGGGGGTGCAGGAAACAGGTGGATTCATACTCATAATGTGCAGCAACATGGATAAAGGTTCTGAAACTAGCATGAACTTTGTGCAAACAGGTAAAGAAAATAGAGGTACATTTCCATTAAAACTAAGGAATAGCCATTTTGATCTTTTTAACAAAGGAGAAAACTGAAGAGCAATGCCCTGAATGTGCCATATGTGTTCTCTTAACAGCTGTTCTTTTAGACTCAGGTCCAGCTAACTTGTGAAAAGCTGCTGTTTCGATCAGTTCCCAGAAAAACCACAACACATCCTTTAAGTGATGAGAAGCACAAGAAACGTTCCCGTACCCCAGTTAATTTCCTCTAACACAGTGATTTCTGTTCCTACATCTAAATGGATCATCTCTTAGAAACGTTAAGACTACCACAGAGAAAATTGTGCTTCATGTATTTTTTATGCAGTAATAAATTTGCCAGCATGATACAGGAGTGTTTTGCAAGAGGGCCGAATTTTACTCCAGAGTAATGGGCCGCATTACACTGTCAGCCTAAGGGAGAGACAGTTCTGTGACAGGTCATGAAGTAGAGTGCATGATAACTCTTACGCCTTTTCCCAACATGAAGCCTACATTAAAAGGAGTAACCAGAAATAAGAGGACTGTACTTAGCAGTACACAATGTATTTCAAAGCAAGTTATTTCATATACTTTCCATCTAATATGTCCCTCTCTCTGAGCATCAACTCAGATGTTCAGCACTACGTCAAAGACTATTTATGCTGAGGCAGAAGTCCATAAAGATGAGACAACTTGAAGTACTCCATAAATAATTTTGGAATGAAAAGATCCTGAATTCAATCTATTGATACACTAATACACTACAGATGCAGTCTCAAAGAGATGAAATGGCATTTATGTCTCACATGGAATAAATTTTTAAAATTGTTACAGTGTATTAATTTAGTACTTCAGCCAGTTAAAGCAGGAACCACTACACAAAACAAGGAGGAGGAATAATTTCAATAGATACAGGATACGATCTGCAGAGCCATGAAGCAGTAAAAAACTTTCTGCATTTCCAAAATTAGGACCACCAACAGGAGAAACACATGGGATGCAAGTTAGGAACTTACAGAGCAACTAATATATTAATACATTCCCATACAGGAACTAATCAGACCACAAATTTTACCTATTTAATTTGTGTAAGGTCAGACTATAGACAATACTCTTATTTACCAAGAATGACAAAAACTATTTAGAAGACAATACACTAATAAATACACAACCATGGGGAGGCTCTGACTTATGACATCTGGCTGGGTTTTTTTGAGATAAGATGCAGTCCTGTAAATCCATCACAATACTTGAATGCAACTACTGGCAGGTGCAAAGGGATTCAGGACATGACCCAGCATTGAAAAAAAAAGCCTTGTAAATCTACAGAATGCTTTTATCACCTTTTTGCATATTGGCATGATGTACAGGACTGTAGTGTTATGCATAGGTTTAAAACCCTTTTTAGTGTCACTCAGAGGTCCTTCTCACTGGCTCTGAGGTATTTTACCAATTCTGTCTTGAAGAGCTGTGCAGAAAACAACCTCAAAATCAACTTGTACATCCCTTTCTGCTGTTGGAGTAATTCACAAAACAATATAAGAGCATCGAAGAACCTAAAGACCACCCCTATTTTACAACCCTGCAACCTCAAGACCTCCTCAATGTCTGATGGCATCTACAATTACAAGATCAGACAAGACCCATGAAGGATTCATAAAATGAATGTAGCATGTCTTACGTAGCAGTATGAAGCCATTCAGTAAAAGCAGATGTATCAACAACATAAATGCAGCTGTTTGAAAAAATAAGGCAGATTTTTCTCATTCCTGACCTGTAAGCTTTAGCTGCCAGAAGATAAGACTTTGTAAAGCACCAAAGGAACTAAAGGACACTGCTGATCAAGAGAGTGGCAAAAGGAAAGGACAGATAGAAGCTTACAAGTCATGAGCATAAACGAGGCTGTAAGTGGGAAAACTAAAGAATCAGTAGACTTTTCTCAAAACTGAGATAAAGCTGTGACTAGCGCTTCATCACAGATACACATTAAAGACCCCTTAACACAACTTTTCTTCATTAATAAGATCCAGGCCAATCTCAGCAAAAGTTTTTTTTTGTTAATGCAACTTTGATTCAAAGCAATTGGAAAAAACACTGTGGTTTCTAGAGCTATGTAGTCTAACCAAATGTGGGCAGATCCTGCTGATAATAGAATGATTTAACTGAAATGAATTTCAATAATCAAAAATAAACTAGGCTCCAGACCAGTCTGAATGAAAGAAAACTTTAAAAACATCAATTATTTGTTGCAGCATAGTTAAATATTAATGCATCCTCTTTATACTCCTTCCAGTCAATCACTTTAAAAATGTCAAAAGATGGGGTGAGAAAGGAAATAAAGTGTAATGTCTGGCTAACTTCCCCTCTGTGTCATATCCAAACACTGAAAAGGCCCAAATAATTTACACATATGTAAGAGGACAAAACCTGGACTTCTTAAGTGCATAGCAAAGCCCAGGCTGGACTTCAGCCCTTCTTTGTGACATCCTGCTGGAGCAAGTCTTAAGGAGAGCTGCCTAATTCCATTCAATGGCACAAAGAGAAACAGCCACCTTTCCACCACCCCACAGGAATCACAGGGGAAGTTAACAAAAGGAATAGTAGGAACCAGCAGACCTCTCCTGGCACACGGGTGAAACCTCTCCTCACAGCTCAAACTCCCACACCACACTGCACTACAGCAGCTGGAAGTCCTGAAAGAGGAGGAACAGCCCTTCCCAGCTGAAACCTATACAGCTTGACCTGCAAAGACGCCTGGTTGCCATCTTGTAAACATGTTCGACATTTTTTTTTGTGTTCAGACTAGGGTATTTTTCCCTTTTTCCCCCATCTTCCTAACCAAAGCCTATGCATCCCTGGAGTTCCCAAGAGAGGGAGAAGATTGAGCAGAAGGGTTTAAGGAGGTCAGCGCAGGATGATACTCTCTCCAGTATCATCTGCTAGGAGGTATCACACCACTCCTACACTTCAGAAACCCTGACAGCTTCTCAGAGATGTTTGTAATCTGGTCAGCCTACTTCAGCTTGCTGGTTACATCACATTTGCAGGAGACAGTATCTTCAAAGCACTCCTTACCCTGTGAGCTATTTGGCAAAGGAGAATGATGACAACTCTTCTTCCTCTGGCTAGCCCAAGAAACCTCTGTTTCCTTTGCTCTTTAGATGTTCTGACCAAAATAATAATGAAAAAAAGTATATTTGAATTGCTCCAGTGCTCTTTTCTTTCACCTGCAGTATCTGGGTAAAATCTAAAGTCAATGAAGACATTTCAAGGCATTTTCAAATATCTGTTTTGTCATATATAATATCTTCTAAATACAAGTATTGCACCGATTAGCCTGTACTTTCCTAGTTTTCTTGTTCGGGACTGTGTTCCAGCAATGTTCCCAATAACAGCCAGCGCCCCTGAAACCCTTCCACACGTGGAGCAGCCAGCTTGTCCTTCCACAGTCAAGTCATAGGAAAGAAGGCAGCAGTGACATGAAATTTTTACTACCCCAGCCATCTCTTGCTTTCAGCAAGTTCTATCTACGTGCTTCTGAGAGGCATGTGTAGATAGCAGGCACCTCAAGCCAATTCAGAGGCCATCCTTTTTCCTTAGCCAAGAAAAATGCTTCCGTTCCAGTTTTCCATTTGTCTTTGGTCACCGGGACAAGCTGCAATTTTGTTCCACAAGGCATCCAGAAGTTGCCTGCAGCAAATAGTCAGGGATTCCCCTGGAAGGGAGACTCAAGTACAACATAATGAGATTTTCCTTGCACTTTGCCTCCATCTGCTGCCTTCAGCAGTGTTGTCCTCCCATAAACCACTGCCTACTTCATCATTTGCTGCCTCATAAAATCCGAGGGGGAAACATCTCCCTGGTGTAGGTCTCTGACTGCAGAAGCACCTCCAGGACTCAACTGATGGTCTAGAATAAAAGAAAAGATTATTAACAAGGTTTGCAGAAATACAAAATAATGCAAAAAGAGAGGAAGAAATGAATACTAAAGACGTTGCATTTTCCCACTTTGTGCAGTAATAACGCTTAGATTAGACCATTGAAACATCAGGGTCAATGTGGACAAACTAATCTTTTGTCACAGACTAAAGTTTCTTGTGGCAGCCTACACATCCAGTTTTCTATGGCCATTTACAAGCAATAAACATCTCCTTACTGTGGAGGATCTTCTGATACAAAAATTGCATTTGTTGAGTCTCCACTAACACTGAGAGGGACTTTGCCTTCTGGATCACACTGAAATTGCAAATTCCTTCAGTTTAAAACACTGTAACAGTAAATTGGGGCACATTCCTCCTCAAGGGTCATTTCTGCAAAATGACAAGTTTTTTCCCAAACACACTTGAGCAGTGAGGACAAGCTAGGTTCTTACAGACATGCAGCTGCTCACTAAGAAAGGAGTCATTGTCTTCCTTCTATATTTCCAATGTCATCTATCATCCTTAATGGTTTCCCCAACTATTTTTGTGCAGACATTACCATTAATAATGTGTCCTCCCAGCCCAGTTTACAAGAATGCAAAATTATCAAACTACAGATCGTTGTTATTAATATAGGACACCACATAGGTGCATAAAATTTGAGCTGAGCTGAGCTTTCTTCGGGCTTTCCATCTGATATTTTGCCTGAAACAAACAAAGAACTATTTTATACTACCTCTTCTTCTATTTTGAGGAGAAAAAAGTAAGTATAATTCACATAATTTTATGCTGTCTCTTAATACATTTTTAACAGTACATTTTGCAGGATATTTTATTCTGCTGTAATTTGATGTTGAAGCCAGTTGTACATTTTTTTTTCTGAAATCTTGATTGTGTTGATTATAATGAAAAAGACTTCCTTTGGGGATTTTGACTTTTTTTCATTAATTTAATCTAAATTGTTCAAGCCATTTATTTTACACTCTTTGCAAATAACACAGCAAATATAAAGCTTTCTCAGCTAGACTTGCCAGTGTTTTTCCAATACAGACACTCCATCTCACAGTACAGTCCATGTAATATACAGACAACTTAATCATTTCTGCCTCATTCCTTCAGTGTCCAAAGATTATGTCTCATACAGGATGACAGCTGTATAATTTTTTTACATAATCTGCACACATCTCCACAAATACAAACAGTCATTCACGTAAGATGCAACAAAGCAAATGAAAACACCTCAATTTATATCCAGTTTACCATATTCATTAGTCAGAATTGACACACAGCCACCATAATCCTAAAATCTAGTAAATGCTTTGAACAAAATAAATTTTCAGGTCTACCTGCCTGTTGTGGTTTAAGCCCAGCTGGAAATTAGGCACCATGCGGCCACTGTCTCGACCCCCCTCTCTCCCCCCCACCTCAGTGGATTGGGAAGAAGAATCAAGGTAAAACTTGTAGGTTGAGATTAGTGTCGTAATTGACAGTAAAGTAAAATACAGTAATAGTGGTAAATTATAATAATATTTGTAATAAAAAGGGAAAAACCAGTGATGCACAATGCAGTTGCTCACCACCCACTGACTGATGCCAGACCCCCTTCCCAGACCCAGGCTGGCCACCCTCCCAGGTAACTCCCTCCAGCTGATGTGCTGGGCATGACGTGGTGCGCAATATCCCTCTGGTCAGTTTGGGTCACCAGCTCTGCTCCCTCCCAGTTTCTGTTGTGTACCTCCTCACTGGCAGAGCATGAGCCAAAGAAAGATGTCCTTGACTCAGGGTAAACATGACTTAGCAAAAAACCAAAACATCAGTGTGTTACCAACACCATTCTCATTCCGAATCTAAAACACAGCACTGTAACAGCTACTGAGAGAAAAATAACTCTACCCGAGATGAAACCAGGACACTGCCACAAGTTTTCAGATCAATTTTTCTTTCTTGTAATCACACTGTCATTTTCAAAGTGTTTTTTCTTTTCTACTCTAAGGAAGATCCTAACAAGCAACAGTGAAAACTGAGTATGGATTAAATATCCCCCTTTTATGACATGACTATCCATAAAACTACCCTGTAATTTGTGAACTGCTCCATCATTCATGTTTTTAAGAGGATCTAGTCCCGAAGAATGTTGGAGTAGAAACAAGTAGGAATTTCCTGGTTTCTGGAACAGCAGGAAAAGGAAGGTATAGCCTTAATGCTGCTCCCTGGAAAGCACAGGTATAAATCACTCCCTGACACAGAAAAGGGAGGAAACTCCTTGGCATTCTAGACATAAGACTGATTATGAACTAGATCTAATCACTAGAGGTTAACTGCAAAACCATAGGGGTAAAAAACCAACAGCAGGATTTTCAAATGGACAGCGTGAGATAGATGAGGTATTAAAACAAAATCCACAGCTAAACAATTCTTAAGAGGTTTTGTTGCTTGGGAGGCAGGTGGGTTGTTACAGAATACAAGACACCAATTATGGAATATGGATATTTTTGACAGTGAAACTGGAACAGACCCAATTAGAAATCGTTAGCTGAGGTTTTTTCTAATAGAAAAATCCAGACATATTGACATGCACTTCAAATGTCTTCAATGTAATTTTAAGAAGAAGATAACACTGTTGATAGATACAACTGCTCACAAGTTCTAGTAGGAACTACCAGCACATGATTTTGCTTTAAACTAATCCTTCAACAAATAAGCTGGAAAAAAGAAGGATGCAATTTCACAGTGATGTGATAAAAACAGCTAACATTTAGCTGTTTCATTGCTTGTGCTTTCTTGTGCATAAGTCCATTTTCAAGGCAGGGTAGAAAAGATATTAAGACAACTGTCATATTTAAATGGCCTGAAAAAACTTAAAATTATTGTCAGTTATGATGTTAGGCCAGCTTTCCTCCTTCTGCATGCACAAAACTATGTCTTTTACCTGGCTTTGCCACCAAATACATTCTTTCATAAGAACTACTGGAGTGTTCAGAGGATCAAAGCTACTGATAAAAGTCTGTTCCTGCAAATCTGATGTTTATACATTTTACTTTAGGCACATGAGTTGTGATGTAAAGTTGATAAAGAGGGATGATATACTCCAAACTAAATGTATTGATAGTCCTTAAAGATTTCTACATAGTGTTTTTAATGGACTTGGTTTGGGAGAAAGGAATGAAAAAAACTTAGAAAAGTATCATAAATTACTTATATACATTGATTTAGTCTTTCTAGTCTAGCCTCTTCTTGTATAGCCTTTCCTCATATTTAAGTAAGTTTGTGATATTGAACACAAAAGAATTTATGTTTGCATATTTAAGTGCATTTGTTGCTAACTGTGCCTTTACCTTTTTGATAAACAAAATAAATAAAATAATGATGTCACTCCATTATTCTGAGCTAAAATATTTTGCAGCAAGCTAAATACAGTAGAAATAGATCAAAAGATAGCTTTCATTCTAAATCCACTGTTTTATTCCTCTTATAATGGTATATCTAACTGTAAAAGTATCCAGATCCCCAAGACTTGACTGATATTAGGCAGACTTGTAAAAAGGAGTACAATTTGGAAGGAAATTTTCTTTCTGTAGTTGTTTGAATCTCAAGCCCAAAACCTCTAACCTGGAAAATCATAAGGAAAGTGGCTGGTATTTTTGACCTCAGAATTGACCTGCTCGCATCTGAAACGTGCAGGTTCAAGGTCTTGAAGTCCCAAAGAATACTGTCAGGAAGAGAATACTTGAAAGGCTTCTAGTAATGAATGAGATTACCAATTATTTCACCTAACTTCCTTAAAAGTTCTGTTAAAAGTACTGTCTCCCAGGTAACAAAGATTGCAGTAGGTGAGATGGGACATTCCACTGAGAGGCATTAAACCAAGGTCTGTGTCTTCCTTTTAAGTTTGAGGCGTCTCAAAACCCATATTTCTCCAGAAACCTGTATCTCACTTTCTGACTCTCTAAACTCCCATTCCTGGGGAACACTGCACAGCCTTGTCCTTCTACAACCGTCAATGAGTTTGTAACTTCACTGTCCTAAGTTACACTGTGATATAAATGTGTATATTTGGCCAGATATTCCATAGCATGGAGGTTTTTTCCATCTTCTTCAAAAGCACCAGATGCGGAATACTGCCGGAGATGCGACACTGGGTCAGGTAAACCTGATTCCCTGAGGTGAACAGGGGATTTTCTTAGGTACATCTCAAGTCTCACTT
Organism: Oreocharis arfaki; assembly: GCA_013398015.1. Classification (NCBI taxonomy): domain Eukaryota; kingdom Metazoa; phylum Chordata; class Aves; order Passeriformes; family Paramythiidae; genus Oreocharis; species Oreocharis arfaki. Next base: position 44,138 of record VZRR01011463.1, read on the forward strand.
TCTGTTTCAGAAAAAAAGTACTGGGTGTTGTTCTTCCCAAAGCCCTCAGTATTTAACTGCCTGATTATAATATTGCACCAAGATGAAACCACTTCCAGAGAAGCAGAAGGAAAATCATAGCCAGGGAATGTTATGCAGGCCAGTCACGTACAGAAGGAGATGCAGAGCCTGTCAAAGCACTCACACCTCCAAATATGGGACAGCGTTTAATGGGAGGAATTTCAAAACTGCTTCCTGAATAAGTTAGAGACAATTTCCTTCCTGAGAGAGAATTGAGAGGAGACTCAATGGGCACGATGCATCTAAATCACCTTCAGAAAAACATATTGGCTGTGAATTCCACCAGGAAGGGCTCTTTTCTGAGATAATTGCTGACTACCTGCATCAATTTGTTCAAATCAAAGAAGAGACAGTTTACGGGTTTTATGTTGGTACAAAACATCTGAGATTTTCTTGCATTCCTCAACCTACATTTTTAGAAAATCACTACCTGTATATTCTCTTTCAAATATTCTGATTGCATATTACTTTATCACAGTTTGAGTTAAAGATAATAAAGATAAAGATAATAACAAACCCAACAATTTATTCTTCAGCCTGTGGTATGGCAGGTGTGAAACTGGACGAAGTTGGACCTATTACCAAGTGTTCATTTCCCCTCCACGTCATTCCCGGCTGTTCAAAAGCTAGTAGGCTCCAACAAAATAGCATCTGTACTGCCTGATTTTAGAGTTGGTATCCCAAGAATCACATGCAGAAAAAGAATTTCCAAGTGGCCTGCATTAGCCAAGAAAAGTTATGAGCACATGGCAAAGATGTAAAGCACACTTGATCTTACAGACTCAAATGAAAAGTTATGTCAATTGGATTCTTGGGACCAGGACAATCACTAGGTTTGATGACATAAAAAACCATTTACCCCTCCCCACCAGGCTGGACTGTGAAAGGCTGTAGGAAAAGTTCTTCTGCCTCACAGATCACTGAGGAATATAGTGCTCACTTGGGTTTCTGTCACTACAGGAGCCTCAAATATTCCTTTTTTTCTGTCTTGAATTAGTCTCCTACTTGGTCTGAAGTTCTTTCTATGAAGTGGTTGGACTTGAAAAGGGATACTGGAGTGAAGTGTATCTCCTGTGATAAACCAGAGATACGGCGAATGTATTTCAAAATTTTCTTCTAAGCTGGGACTTCATGAAATCCAGTCTGCCCACTATGAATCTATGAGGCTATTCCGAGCAATGTCTCCTCATCTTCATCTTTCCAGGCTCCTGCCAGCTTGTGATCCTACCTCCATACACACATAGCATGTAGGCAGTATCCTTGTAGGATATCCTGAGATGGCAGAGCACCAGATAAATGGCTTGAGGTGTTATTGCTGCAGGTAGCGAGATTTCATGGCCACCAATTGTTTGGAAATAAGAATGGTCTCATGTGGGAACACAGCCCGTGTGACAGCACTTGTCATGAACGCATCCTATTTTTCAACTTGTCTTGAAGCATTGTACATAATACTGCACAGTTAAAAAAGGAAGCTGTCTTGATGAAACACTGCTAACTTAAAAAAACCGCAACAAACTAATGGACTTGCTTTCCCAGAGTATTTGACAATGGAACAATTTCTGTGGAATTGATTTCTTAGATAGGGTGGATACTTTCCATTTCCTCAAAAACCCTAATGGCTTATGGTTTGAGCATTATTCATCCCTTTCTGGATTGGGCTGGTAACAGCCTAGTAATGTGAGATCTATTAAGATTCTCAAAAAAAAAAAAAAAAATCCTGGATTGTGCATTGTTTGAACTCCTAATTATGAATTCATTTGGGCTGAATAATATCCATTATATGCTTGGAGATTTTGATGTGGAAAATCCCATTAATAAAGAACAACATCTGAGACCTAGAAATATGCAGAGAGCTTTTTTTGCAATCCCCAGAGTACGGAAAGCCTTGAATGCTTACCAAAGAGGGTGATGCACGTCTATTCTGTCTCCTAAAAACGCTTCCTCTTTCAGATTTACAGTCACTAAGAACACAGAGCAATTTTGATCAAAAGAAACAGCAGCAGCTGTAAGGGAAAAGTGTTCATTTCTGATTGCCTCATCTGGACTAGAAGGGGGTAGTAGAAAAACTTTATTACACCAGATGCAGTGGAGGGCTTTATTTCATTTAATCTGGAGAACGGAGGAATTTGTCACATAGAGAAAATGAAAAAAATCTTGTTCTTCTTGCCACCACCCAGGCATGATGGTTATTGGCTGAGTACACAGAAGAAGCTGGAGTTTATGATGACTATTTACTAACTTTCTCCTGCATGACTGTCCTAAGAGAGTTGGTATTTTGCTGCACTCCAGAGACGTCTTCCGATGAAAAGTTATTTTTGTTTGGTATTTGCTGGAGAGCATTTGTTTTGGGAATGTGGGCTTCTGGGATTTGTGGTAGGCTCAAAGCTTCAACTGTACACCATAGAATACTATTTTTTCCTTAGAACAGACTTGATGTTTAAGTTGGAATTTATTAATACTTAGAACCTTATGTATGCCAAAGCCTTTCCTGACTGGCGATGTGCACTGATAATGAACAACAGGCACAGATTTCAGTGTCTGGGTGGGTTTTTTTATTCTGTATCCTTTCAGCAACAGAACAGTGCCATTTATTTGTTTGAGTTTAGGTTTGAGGGTTGTATATTCTGTAATTATATTTACACCATTAATTCAGTATTATGGCTCTGGGTGAAGTCCTTTTTGAGCAGGGGCTTTGAGCAAAGCTCAAAGTTACCAGAGGCATCCTTTTTTCTTTTTTTTTTTACCAAATAGATTTTAAATGCCAGTCTTTGTGACATGTTTATGTATTGCAGCTTCTCAGGACAAAGGGTATTATCTATACAGAATGGAAAGCAGGGGAGAATCAAGCTTGGTACTTACCAATGAAGGAGGGCCAGGAAAAGGTATTAAGCCCATTCTCTAAAATACAGAAAAGGAAAAGCAAGTTACTAATTCCTTCTCCTCTAAAAGGAGAATGATAAGCTATAATTTGTTTTCAATGGACTGGCGAGGTCATTAACATGTATTTGCCAACAATGCAGCCAGGAACTTGAGGTTCAGATCGTGTCCCTTCAGGCAGAGGGTCCCATGTCTTGATACCAGGCTATGTCCATCCCAAGTCATGAGAGAGGACACGGGGGGAAAGTATGGCACAGTTGGTTACAAAAAGGTGGTTGTGCATCTCCAGTCTAAGAGCACATGAACCAGAAGTACCAGACAAATCAAACCTTGTAAACATGGTTGACCATATACCAGATATCTGATATCTTTCTGGAAAAAAAATCAGACTTTAAGATGAGGAGTGTGTAATGGCCTTAAATGTTTCTCAGGAAGTAATCACACAACAATAAGTAAAAAGAAGAAATATTTTTGCAGACAAGTTGTCTAGAAGGCAGACTCTTGACTGAATTCATCTCTGTCACCCATCAGTAGAAACTCTCTTTCTACTCAGTATGTTTCTACTATGCATTTCTCCTATTTTCTGGTGACTTGACTACAGGACTAGACAACTGCGACAGAAATGACTGGTAAACCAGAGGTAAAAATCTCTTTGACATACAAAAAATACACCCTCCCACAAAACATGGTTAAACATAATTCTTTCTAACATCATTTTATATCACTTTATATCTCAATTTGCAAGAATAATCCAGCAATGCACTATTATTTTAGAGCTGGAATCCTGTTTATTATTATGCCTAATGTCATAGGAGTCACTTAATTTCTGTTGTCTTTACAGCACTTACAGTCTGCCCAGTTTCCTTATTTTCCAAGTCCACAGAGGTGAAGGATGACTACAGGGGCTTTGTAAATACTCAGGACAGCCCCAGGACGGACATTGGATGGACAATCCTCTCAGTGCTTTTGTCATTGACTCTGCTGCAAATTATTTTTTCAGACCCAGAAAGACAAATATTCTCTCTTTGCCATTTTTCACTGGGATGTCTCATTTCATTACATTAGGGCTTCCCTATTAGCATTTACTTCTTCCCACCAGTATTACAGAACATCTTTATCAAAAAGATGAGAGGGGATTATCAAGCACTGGGCAGCAGTGACTGCTGTCTTTTCAAAGAACTGCGAATTACTACCAAAAACAACGCTTGTGAAATACGCATTCATGGTGCACAGTGTCCTGTGCCTGAGGAATTGCAGCTACTTCCTCCATTAACCACACAGAGAGCCAAAGCCTATCAGGTCTGCATTATTAATGCTGCAAATCATGCATTATGGCCCTAAATATTTGAGCTGCCTGACTCTGTTTTAGTCACTAGAGTAGGCTGCCAAAATCCTTGTGTTCTGATAAACAGGGTAAAAAGAAGTCATGATCGAACAGAACTGAACAAATTGAACAGTAAAGTTAGCGGCGTGTTCCTGAAAGCCTTTTCTGCTTGGCACAGGAGAACTGATCACCTTTCCTGAAGAAACAAAAAAAAAAAGAGCATCAGAAAAAGCATTCTGTAATTCAGTAATAACATTGGCTTTTGTGCAAAAAGCAACAGCTACTACTGCTCATCTGTAACAGAGTTATTTCCTTGTGTGTTTTTCCATCACATCCATGCAAATTTTTTTTTTTGTTATACTTTAAGGTATTTGGTAGGTGTGTAGTTCCCTATACTGGAAAGGGCTTCCTTCTGAGAACGGGACATTAAGAATAGTAATCACATCCTTTCCTGGATCACAGACATTCCAAGTGAATAACAGCCCTTATACCCAAGCTAACTTCACTGATGCCAAAACTTCCTTTCTCGTTGTTATTTATTCCCCATCTCTCAGTTGAAAACACTGATGGTACCAGGGCACGTTCCCGGCTTGGGCAGAGCCTCTGGCGCAAATCCGCGTCGGCGCTGGGAAAAGGGGCGAATTCCAGGGGCTCGGGCGCCATCTGCTGCGGCCGCGGAGCAACGCGCGCCCTGGAGCCAGGAGAGAGGCATCGGTCAGGGGCGAAACACAGCGACATGAGCATGGAGTTGGAAAAAACAACCTTCTGTGGCCTGCACAATTTTGATTATTTTTTTCCTTCCAGGAACAAAGCGTCAAAGCAAAGGTGTTCAAACAATGGCCAGCAGGGTCATGAATGAACAAAGCACCTCCAAGAAAAAAAAATTAGCCATCTCTTCAGCTGAGACAATTGAAATTATTGCAGGCTGGGGATGCATTCAGCTCCCACTTTCATTTCTGCTGAGAACCTGAATGAAGGAATGAAGCCACTGGAGAAGACTCATTACAGAGTCAGAAAAACTAATGCTTTTGGGCCTCAATGAAAAAGAGAGGAGTTACAGATAGCTAGTTTAAACAGAGAAACATCTGGCAGAATGCAAGCTCAAACTAGCGACAATAAGAGGTGCAGTGCAGTCCTTGCCTTGGGAGGACCCTACTTAGAAAAGGGTCTCCCGGGGTTGTGATGTGCAGGTTCCCATTTCTCTAAATTAGACATAACACCCATGGAGAGGAAAGTGAAACAGATTGATATTAGAGATTATGAGGGGTGGACTGGAATGGGATTTCCAGTACTTCTACGAGCAGAAGAAAACAGCTGATGATAAATTGTTTTGAGCATGCAAATAAAGATGGAAGAGACTCAGGCTCATTTTGAATTGGCTATCTGACTTTCTCATAGCTCTTTACTCTCTGGTAAACAGGCCTGAGCACAAGCACTGTCTCATCACTGCTTTGCACACAGAGAGTCAGCATTCTGCCCCTTCACTTCACGTTTGTACCTCAAATATTCTCCTGAGAGTGGAGAAATCCCATGCACCTTCCAGTCCCCTGCCAGTGGATAAATTTCATTCTGCCAAGGAAATTCGCCTTACATCCTATGCATGTAGAAGCAGCTTCCGCAGCTGCCCCAGAAAGAGTTGTTTGTCCTGCTCTTTAGGCTCTGAGGAAAATACTTGTTTGTCTGACTAGCGTTTCCAAAGCCTCGAAAGATCCATTAGCAATCCTCAGGGGCTGAGCAGCAGCGGCTCTGGTTGATGACACCGGAGCCGAGGAACCGGCTGTCCTACCTGCTGGAGAGCTCATCCAGCAAACCACTCGTGGCTACCGCAGATGTTGAAGCTTTACAGCCGCGTTTGTTCTGCCCTCCCAGCAGCAAGCTCACGCAGCGTGGGACTGATACATTAGCAGTGCAGAGGATACAATAAAGAATGTCCGAAGGATTGCTGCCGTGCCATGCAGCGGCACGCTCAGCCCACCCTTCTGCGCCCTCCCCAGCTTTCACGGCTGCACAGCAAGGAAAGAAACAGAGCAGAGAAACAAACCAGAGAAACGCGGCTGGTGCTCCAGCTGCATGCTTCTTTTTGATGCGTTTAATCGCGGGACTGAATTGCTGGTTTTCAGCACTGGTGGTGTTTTACGTTTCTGAAAATACATTTTAAACTATTGCAAACCGAGCTCTCGGAACGTATGAGTCTGGACTATGCTGTTTCACACAACTTCACATTTAAAAGCCTTACAAGATACGTAGGTGGGAGAAGGTCTGAAAACTTACCCTGGTTTGCAGTTGCAGGAGAAGAAAGTTCACAATTTCTAATGATATTTTAGTTGTTTGTTTCAGGTGGATTTATATCTTCTTTGCAATTCACTTCCCATGGACATCTTAGTAAAAAATTTAATGACAGACAAAGATACCAAAACAAAGATTGATTTAAAAAAGGAGTACAGAAAGTGTGCCTAATGTATTTTAAAGTGTCTTTCCCAGATGTCAGTGCTGAAAAAAATACTTTAAAGCTTGATCTGAATACCACTGAAGCCTATGGAGATCACTATGAAGGGTCTAAAACCAAGCTAAAGGGCTATCATTATTCATGCTGTTATTAATTTGCATCACAACAACACTTAGGAGCCTCATTTGTCACCAAAAAACTTTTTTGAGTAAGGGCTCATACACGAAGAAAAAACCTGACTCCCAAACTAATGAGGAATAATCTCTGCTTGAAGCATATGCTGAATACTCCCTATAAATTGCTTCTGAACAAGCTACGAGGCAAAGTACTCTGCAGACATTATTTGGTGAATAATGCTGAATGATGAATAAATTCTAGAAAATTGCAAGCAGAAATGCACAGCACAAACCAGATAATTTTTTCCTCGTGCTTTGTTCATCCATCTCTCCACAGCAGGTACTTCTGGGGCAGGTTGCCATGGGTGGTGTTGATTTATTTGATCAATAAATGTCCGTTCACTTACTAAGCAACCACTGGAATAAAGTCTCCCTGCAATAAAAGTATTTTATATATTATGGTAAATTAAATTGAGTCTTTTAATGCCTCAGGCAGTAATGTATTTTTAGAAATCATGTTACCATCACATAATTTTAATGTAACTAGGTCCATCTTCAAATAATTTTCAAGATAAAATGAGATAGAATTATAATGGGCTACACCCGGTAACAGAAAAATTCTTCTCTTCCTTCCATACAGTACCTTCAGGGCTTCAGGCATGACACAGAGCATACTCCATATCAGCTAAACATGGCACAGAAGTCAAGCCATAAATCCAGTGCAATAGGATGTTTTAGCATCAAAAGCACTTGCAGCACTTACTGTCCACCACACCAAACTTTAGCAAAGTCACCTCAAAATCTTTAACTTTACAGTGTCCTTTCCATAAAAATACAGTGGTATATCACAGACTAGAGATAAAAAACACATCAACATTTTTAAAACCAAAATATTTTGGAGGAAGAAAGTTGTATTGAAACTAATTTGCTACACATTTTACACATACAATACAAAACAGAGCTTTTACAACAACATATGGAAAGTATCTAAATCACTAAGACAATGACTTTCATAAATCACTCCAGGTTCCAACTTTAAATTATGTCATGTTCCCTCTCTCAAGGGATATTCACTGCATCTCATACAAACTCGTGGTTATGTGTGCACAGTATTCCTAACTTTATAAGGAATGATGTCATATCAACGCATAGAGCATATGTAAAACGAAGAGTAAACACAGTTTTACATGACCCTGACCAGATGAACCCACACACTCCCTATCACTTCCCTTTGGCTTAAGGGATTTTTTTTCCCCCTTTTTACATGATTTATTAAATGGATTCACCAAAACTTTGGGGGATTCCTCTTTAGACTTTGTTTTTGCAGCAGCGCACTGCGGGTTGCAGTGGCCAAGAATAATGTGAGACAGAAATCCCATTTCCCTAACCGCAGGTACATAAAGGCCTCAGGCTCGTACAAGACAAAGTACAATTGCCAATGAATACAGTGAAGATTTATGAGATTTTGATCAAAAGCCTGTTAAAATTCAGTTCAGACAGCTGCTCGTGGCTAGTCTCACCTTTCCTTCAGGTCACAGAAAGGTTTACTGGACAAACTCAGTTTTTAGTATCAGCCTTTTGTTTCATCTTCAAAAGCTACAACCGTGCATATTTCTCTCCTAAAAATAAAGTAAAAAGAGAGTATATGACAAGTAAATGCTCCAATTTTATCTCCTGTTTTCAGTAAATATCTACATGTTCATCCTGCTTGTATGGTCTGAAATGAACATCTCAAACTAACAGAATGCTGCCCAGTGATTTCAGATAATAAAAATACAGTTTTAATACATTTCTATCAAATCATTCTTTCATGAACTTTTAGTGAAGGCAAGATACAACAAAACCAGAAATTTACTGTGCTGATGTTGAGCATACGTATATTTGAATATTATATGATTTCAGAATTTTTATTGTTGAACTTGTAACAAGAATATAAGTCCTCGAAAGGACGCTTGACCTACTATTATTACTACTACTGCTACTACTAGTAGAAGTAGCAGTAGTACTTTAGTCATCTGTGAACTAACTGAACTTATTCTGGAATACTGTCACAGGATAAATACACAGTCTTAAAACTCGGCTCACATGAAGATCAAGTAGAAATCACATATCTGTCTGTATAGTTCAGCTGAATTTGGTGAAATAAACACTATTTCTCCACCTCTATAACAAGAGATTAATTAATTAATGGTGTCACTGATTTGCTTCAACATTTCAATCTGTATGGTTCAGACCTCCTTCGACCTGGGCAAACACAGATTGTTTAAGTGATCAGAACAAACTGCAGAAAGTTTCCACACGACCATTTTTACTAAAATGTTGGCTGTTTATTTCCAGTGACCTGGATTTGGATCCAGTTTTAATTTGAAATTACTATCTAGCTGCCAGAATTTAAAGAGAAAGAAGTGAGCTGTCAGTCTGCAGTCTAGAGATTATTCTGGTTTCTGACCTAAGACCAGAGATTCTCATAAAATAGCATTTGTCCTCCTTTTCAAATCCAGGCAAAGTTAAGAACATCAAAGCTTAGGAAAAAAAAAAAAAAGACAATACTCAGTTTTAAATTAAGAAGAAGTTTGGATGTACAGTATATAGGCAAAGCACAGCCACACAACAATAAATGCAAATTAATAAAACACAAATATATAGTGCAAGTAGCCAAAAAGAGAAAGAAAAAAATACCAGTGCTATTTCCTAAGTAAGATATTTTATCTTTTACTTTACTGTCAGTAAAAAATGCAGGTTCCTCCAGGTGTGACATTACCTGTCTCATATTTTCAGAAATACAGATCAGCTTTCTGGAAGTAACCAACAGCTTCAGTGGAAATTCCGTGCCATCTCCCAACAGGAGTACACAGGTGAGTGGACAAACACTGTGATGTAAAACCAGCCACTTGGAAATAAAAATTCTTGTTCGTGCAGGTGCATATAAATGATGTTCTGAAGCAGAGCTTTGAAATTCATGCCACAGATCTGCCTCTGCTTTTTGTATGTAGAGCCAAATCTAATTCCTTGGATAACTTCCCTTGCCCTCATTAAACTGTGCCAGCTTACACCATAAAGAATGAGGTAAGGAACAATTTTCCCCTTTTTAATGTAACACAGGTGAATTTTTCTATATATAATATCACTCAACTAAATATATAAGGGTACGTATGTAAGAAACAACATATTAATTTTTTTTACTGCATCTAAATTAATGGAACAAAAAGATTCTTATTTAAGTCATGACTNACTGATTAAATAGATAAAATGTAGGTGTTGGCTTTACAGTGCTAAAGGGTACGTATATAAGAAACAACATATTAACTTTTTTATTGCATTTAAATTAATGGAACTAGAAGATTCTTATTTAAGTCATGACTAAATAATATTGCTCTGCTTTTCTGATGTCTGTTTCCCTTCACTGAGACTAGCCACACGATTTGTGCCAAATTTATCACTTCTTGGAATGTCTCATTTGCATCCTTTAGTGCTGATGCATGTGCCAGAACAACTGGATGAGGACCTTCTCCACCAGATCCTCCACTGCAGTCCCTGAGCTCCCTGAGCAACCTCACTTCCTCCTCTAAAGTGGAGGGACCTGAAAAATTCCCGACTGTAACAACTGTAAAACCCCTTTCCAACTCTTTATGAGGAGGTCATGCCAGTAATTCCACAGCCAAAAGGTAAGAGTTTCCTTTAAACCACAACCCCAATATTGGATTCCTGTAACAGAGGGAAGGAAAGACACCTTTCCATTTAAAACATCTTTTGTCTAGGCTGCACCCAGAAGATGATATTTATCACAAAACAAATCAGACAAACAATTTTTTAACTGTAGGACACTGAAAAATCTGAGAGTTTGGAGTTGGGGGGATGCTGTTTGAAAGTTATACTCTCTCCCTTTCTTCTTTCTCTCCCCTCTTTCCTATTCAAAGGCCAAAGAATTCCGAGATTAAAGAATTCCTATGCAAACAAGCCCTCAATGGGCACAAGGGGCTATTTCCAACAAAATTAATAATTTGGATATATGTGAAATGCATTCAAGTGATTTCCTGATGCAACTGGTGAAAGTTACAGTCTTTGCCATACCTTATCTAGATTTTTCATATTTTTGTCAACTTTCCATTACGGAAGTAAATTATATCATATAACCAGCAGCTCAGCTTGTAAACCTGCCACTGAGTTATTATTTCCCCCGAGAATCACAGATGATTCAAGTGACCAAAACCAAACATGCCGCATGATGTTCTAGAAGGTAGCCCAAGTTCTACAGTTTTTTTACAAACTTGCAGGACAGTTACTACATGTTTAGTTGTTGCTGAGCAGTGGGTGTGATCAGAAGGATGTGTACCCATAGACACAAATTCTTGTTTCCCAGTGAGCATCAACCAGCACTGCCAACAACTTGAGTGCCTCTCTATCTAGGAAAGTCTGATAGAGAGAATAAATTCTTAAACTACAGAACCCAGAAGTAATATTGCTGCCCTGTTTTCCTAGACTTGTTTTCCTCCTCCGGTGTCATGTGGTGCACAGTGCTGAAGAAGAGCGAGGACAAGTTTCAGACAATCATTGCTCATTATCTCAAACAAAACAAAACAAACAACCAAACAAGTTTTCTTTTAAACACAATTATGCAAAACTATAAGGAGAAAAAGGTGGGGACTTAAAATGCCCTCACACAGTCCATTGTCTCTCTTAAAATAAATGTGAAACACAAAATATCACGTTGCACATTCGAAAAATAACCTCCTTGACCTTGTACTTCTATGCTACCTCGGGCCATTGACAAGCATCCTCGTAAACCACCCCTCATCAGCAGCATCTGGCAAGTTTTACAGCTCTGTAATAAAAACAAGAATAGGTTGATCAATTTACTTGACACTTAAAAATAAATCTAATTCACCCCGGGATTAACAGCAGAATTTTCAGGCCGAAGAATTTTGCCAGCAGAGATACACAAGATAAATACTAGCAAATCAGATTTCTAATGAACCCCTGGTCCTAATTTTCACTATAGAGAATCTACCATATCTAAAAAATGCAGATTCCTTTGAGTATCGCGGAACCAAAAAGGTTTTCTTCAACGGATGGTTGTTTTAGGTATCCCACATGAAATCTATTTTAGCCTTTTTTTAAGTCCAGGTTTTGCCAAAAAGTTAAAAGGCTCATTAGTTAGGCACGAAACGTGCTCACTGAAGTTGCATGCTCTTGACAGCCTTCTTAGAGAGGTGTCAACCTCACATGAACTTCTGATGCAATTAAGGCCTTACTACATCTAGGATTGTAAACTATTCAGTCTTTTTTGTCATTTTAGTGCCAAAGTGGCATTTTAGTAAAAATAAAGGCATTTCTTAACAAAAATGCTTAGGTAAAAAAAAAATTAGGGCTGAGAATGCATTGTTCTTTAAAATATACATCCCTTAAATGTAAAAAAAAATCTGGAAATCTGTAGTTAAGCTCCTTATCTCTCATCCTGCAACTTCACTGTCCTAATGTTTCAAACTGTTTATGTCAACTCTCTTTGCTCTACAGACAAGGCGACTCTTCCCCAACATCTGACTTCCACACTGGACAGCAGATTACTCTCCTTTGGTGCCTTCAAACACTGAAGGGAGAATGATGTCTGAAGCCAGCCTGCTCTGGTGGAACTAGTACGGAAGGGACAGACTAGAATTTGATATTGGACTCAGCTTGAAGATGAAGGTTGCTGCTGAACTTCCTTACCTGCAGGCATAAAGCATTTTCAAAGAAAAGAAGAGTAAATCTCTGCTCAAACTTCTGGGATGTCTTCATCTACATGCCAAGAGATTTCAAAGCCAATAAGGAAAAACATGCCAGAGTTAAACAGAAATGAAACTGGCTACATAACTTGTGTAGCTTTTGCATTTTTCTCTCACTGTCTTTGCTGCTGATTGCTACCATTTGGTTTCAGCTGCCTTGGGCACTGCTCCATCCAGTTCAAAATTAATTCTCACAATGGCCAAAATTCTTCTGTACTGGGGTCCCCAGTCTGTTTTTAGCGATCCAATACATTCAGATCATCATCTGCACTTTTTACTGCTATCCAGACTAGAACAAACCTCTGGATATTTTGAGATTCACTCATCACCATGTTATTAATTCTAACACACTCAGTGTTACCAGTAAAAATTAAACAAACTTTGTTACCTATTGTTATGTGTACCCATGAAATATATCATAAAGTAAAACGCAGAGAACACAGCTGCGATCACTTTAGTTCTAGGGGTCTACACAGTTTTGTCAGATTCGATGAACTCTAATTATATTGAAATATTCTTTCTCTTGTTCATGGTCAGAAATCTTGGTCACACGTGCGGTTTTTTTGTAACACACTGCGTTAGGGGACAGAAGGTGGATGACAGCTTTATCTTTAAACTGCCTGTCTGTCCCAAGAGCTGAACAATGTTTCGTATCACATTGCAAACAGCAGTTTGATGGAAACAGGGTGACCTCCTAGCCTGGTGGTTACATAACATTTACCTCAGATTTCTCAGCTATAAGCATTAAATAAAATCCAACAGCACCGATTTTCCACTATTTTGCCATACTGAGACATGTGGGGCATGATACTTCATCGCTTCAGCAAGGAATGTTACACACATAAACACAAAGCTAAATGTGATTGGTAGATAGGATGTGGATCACAGGGAAGCCTGGTCAGGCATGGGGAAAGCCCAGCTGAATAGTCAAATTACTTGTCTCAGAACCAGAACAAGATCCCAGACGGGAGTATAGCAATTAATTAACTCATTAAGCCAATCACATCGCCTTAAAGCATGGTAGACTGGTCAGCCCCCAGAAGCCCTAAAATCGTCCTCTCATGGGCTTCTCTCCTGCCTGTGGGAGCAAGGCGCACCTGGGAGCAGCAGAGGTGGCAGTTTGCCCTGTTCCCTGCTGCGGACGGGGCAGTTTGTGGAGGCATGTGAGCAGCAAGGCTGGGAGCCAGCTTACTCAATTTACTCTGACCAAGAATTTATTAGAAATAAATCTATTTTTATTAAAACAATAGTAGCTTGAGCTACAGAATTCCTCTTTTGGCCTGTGATCTTATTCTGATCGCTCACTGCTGGCTCATCTAAAGTGTTACCAGTCTGGAGTTTGTTACTCTCTTTCTACTTCTAACCAAGATGACAAAATTAACCATAGTCAAAGAGAAGGTTTTTGCAGTAAGTAAAGGCAAAAGGCTCTGAAGATCTCAAAAAAATGTTATAAAAAAGTAAGGTAGACATGCCTTTATCATGTAAATTTGACATATTTTTCTATGTTAGCTTATTGACTTGGATATGGATGCTATTGCTAAAGCAAGTGGAAGCGGGTTGGAAGAAGGGATGTCGTAACTGCAGGCGCAAAAACTCATTTCACTCTCACTGAAGTTTGTGGTAGTGATTGGTTTGACCTTGAGGTGTTGCATGTACAGTAAAAGTGGATTGAAAGCAACTGAGACTGGTTTAGAACTAAAAATGTTGGGTTATCCTCACTGGACCATAAAAAATGAACAACTGGAAGACTGAACCTTATTAAGAAAGGAACACAATGCAATTCTCATAACCTCACATTAACTTTATGAAGATTTCACAAACACTTCCTTTCATTTTTCAGCAATATTAAATATTCAATAAATTAAAACATATTTGGAGGTGCTTGAATTACTTCATGAAGGTATCCATTAATAGCATCCAAAAAAAAAGACTATTTCTGGTTGCATTTCATCCTCTTGAAAGAAAATATAAACATTTTTTAGGCTTAACATAGCTTTTTCTCAGCCTCTCATATGATCAAGGATAATGATGATAATAATAACAGTAAAAATAAAGCTTACCCTCATTTTCTCTTTCTCCTCCAAACTAAAGGAAAATATTACATTAGCCTCCCCCTGAACTCTGTGGCTGGTGAAAATAGCCAGAACACATCTCTAAAATTTTATTCCTTACAACTGGTGCACCAACAGTACTTTTATGGTTGTAATAAATTGTTTTGCCTGAGACAGTTTTAATAAGAATAGATCTTCCAATTTTTTTGTGGATAGCATACAGAAAACCTCCTTCATTCTATACAAATTAGGTTTTTTTACAATTAAGAAACTTAAGGCTCCATAACAAAATGAAGACATATTCCCTCACATATTCACAAGACAAATATTTTGGAAAAATATCCAGATAAAACTGGGAACACATCTATTTTTCAAGGTTATTTATAGACACAAATGAATGTGCACCATTTGAATTACTTATGCATTCTGTATGATCTGTGTCTAATTTAAAACATAAAATCACTAGCATTCCAACTCAGCTCTCTCCCATTCCCTTGAATGCAGTACTCTGCTCAGCTAGTCAGAAACTGAGCAGGAGCAACAGTGACTTGTTAGTGATTTCTGAAAGATAGCTGGAAGAAAGATTAAAAAAAATTCGCAACCAAACTCATTGTCAGAGACGGATGCAGGAATTCATTCTTCATTGTTTCAGAATGTTGTGGTTCATACTAAGCCTTCTTCGCCCAAAGATTTTCCTTCTCCACCTTTTCTGGGAAAAACACTCATGAGTACCAACAGTTTTTTCACACTATGTAATTACATTAAAAAAAAGAAGAAAAATGAAACCTAAGAAATATATTTTCCTTTCACAAAACACAGAAAAAAGGTGAAAAACTCTTTCCAGTTTTGATTTCTTCAGTGTGTTTGCAGACAGTAACAGAAATTACATGGACTTGATTGTCTGAAGATTAAAACTCACTGGAAACTTGCAGACTCTTAGCAAGGCATTCAGAATCACCAGTCACTTTGGGAAATCAAAAGCCTTTACATTCAGCCCCTCCAAAGTAAAACCAGTAACACAAGAGAGAGCAACTGCAACTATGAGTTGCTGAGACATCAAGATTGGTCTTTCTAAGGTGCTACCACTCCACTCAAATTCCCAAGTGGTAATTATTCATGAGGATGGATGCAAAGAATTTTTCACTGATTGGATTGCAACAACCTGACAAAGACTGCATGGTGGCTGCATAATCGATTATTTATCTGCAATATAGCCATACAGAAACAAGAAGTCTATCTCTCAGTGCTATAAGAGACATAACAGACCCACTCACAGGAAGAAAACAGAAATAACTTTTGGCATTTGAATTTGGTTTTCATGTTTAGTTAACAAGGATACTACTTTTTATTTATATATAGGTTTCTCCAGAGCAGACATTTGAAAAACAGATGGCCGCAAAGAATGCTACACTCTGTTTAACCAGTATATTCCAACAATAAAAATACAATGTTTAGAACAACTGCAGCAAAAGTCAATGCTTCTTTAACAAAATTATGTGGGATCTGAACTAAGAAAAATCACAGTGCTGCCACTATTAACACACCTACTACAAACAGATTGAATACCAGCAGTGAAAAACCACCAGAACAGAAGCTTTTCTTTTTTCCTTCCATTCATTGCTGGAATATAATTTCACTGCTCAGAAAAGGGATCATGGCACCTTTTTATCTTTGTATTAAACTAAGGACCTACATTATGGAGTTCACCTCATTTTCTAGAACCACACGCTTTTTTCGTGCAAACAAAAAACAATTGTATAGAAAGGACTCTGTAGCCAAGAGAGGTAAAGCAACCTCTGGGAGGTCCAAACTGTGTAAGGAATGGGACAAGGCAAAGCACATCATTGCTTTGTCGCAGAAGGAGGCCTATTTATCTCACCTCTAGCATGCCACTCTTTATAGTTGCTATCTTATCCATGTTTCTGTCTTTTTCCCAATGCTGAATGGACACAGGTCCAAAAGTTCAAGATTTTATGTCAAACTGAATTCTAGCCAGACCTAATGAAGGCACACCTGGAGAAGGCATTTAGCTGTCTTGTCTTTCTCACTTTCCTTCCCTGTCTGTCTCTCTCTTACAGTTCTATTCTTGCCATGTTAATCCCTTCTTCCTGGGCTGCACATTGCATCTGCTATGCTCTCCTTGGCCTAGGAACATTCTATTTTCAGCAGCTTCCATCAGGCCAGACCTCAGCTGAGTACAGGCCCAAAGGAGATTGGGAAGTGAAAAACCAAGAGTGTGAATACTAAAGAACAGCTTTCTGGTGGTACAAGGCCAGAAAATAAAGAGGGAAAAACATTCCAATGAGATGATAAGGAAGAGGGAAAGATCTGGCATGGGGAAAAGAGAAAAAAACCCCAAATCTACTAATACCTGATCTTATTTCATGGTCATGAAGGGCAAATTTGCCAAGGGTGGTCTTTTTAATGACTATTCAGACATTGCTGAGTGGTTGAAAACTTAGTATCTGGTTGGGTTAAATGGGGAGGGGGGGAGAGTTCTCAGT
The DNA here is from genome assembly GCA_013398015.1 of Oreocharis arfaki. Classification (NCBI taxonomy): domain Eukaryota; kingdom Metazoa; phylum Chordata; class Aves; order Passeriformes; family Paramythiidae; genus Oreocharis; species Oreocharis arfaki. The sequence goes on from VZRR01011463.1 coordinate 61,278, forward strand.
TAAATTTTGGCATTTTAACGTAACAAAAACTTAAGACATATTAATTTAGAAAATAATAAAACAAGCAATTTAATCATGCAAAAAATCAAAATACTATGTTTTGGGAGTATTTACTAATATTTCCCAACATTTTGCACTATTTAAAAAGTCATAAGAAATTAAAACAGGAAATTAGAAGCAAGAAAGGAAAACCGGACATCTCCAACTGAGACTTGAAAGCAAAGAGTATGCAAGCAAAGAAAAATTCAGTTGGTAATATTCTATCAAAAGAGTGTCACATGTGAAACTATTGAACAAACATATCATAACTGGGGCTTTTGGAAGCAAAGTTAGAAATATGAACTGTAAAAGATATTCTTTTGCCACGGGCGAAGAACAAAATAAAAGAGTAAAGCGTTTAAAAGATGGATGTAGTGAAACTATCTGCAGTTTAAACTGTTGCCTTTTTATCATCCACTGCTTTAGAAATCAAGGTTAATGTGAAGCAACATTTAGGAATTAAAAAGAAAAAATATTTCTTATCAGTCTTCAATAGATGGTAGAATTATATATATTTTTTTAAATTAATCTCGAGATCTTGATAAGTGCCAAAAAAATCCTGCAGATGTCATTCACTATGCAGTATACAGAAGACAAGATATCAGTAGGCCAGATATCTTGAGAGGACTCCATGGCATTAGAGAGAAACTTATGTGTATTAACTTATTATAGAGCTAACAGTAGTCATCTGCCTTTTTAAATTTTCATATCCAAATATATTTTACCATGACTCTCAGAATCCTTGATAGTGAATCTAAGACCTCTAAAAAAGTGCTTTTTTTCTTCCTAGTCCCTCTTTGCAGGCTGTCTTAATACATTTGTGTACTGTTGACAGCTACTGAACTTACAAAGGTAACAAATGCCAGTTCACAGCATTTTAGAAAGGAATACTCTTAACAAAGACACAGAGAAATCCTTCTTATTGCAGAAAACATAAGTGCACAGATGAAACAGACTTTTACAACATCTCTAATTTCATTCCACATCACATTCAGCTTATGTCTTGAGCAAAAGAATGGTGCCTTAGAAGGCTTAAAACCAAAGTGTTTGTGTCAGAATTAGAAAAAACACCAATGTGCATTTCTCATGTGGGGTTCTGCAGTATTAAGGGTCACTCAAGTAAGCCTTGTCTACACACTCCAGAAGTCCTTCACGATGATGATAGCAGGTATAGTAAAATACAGCAGTTACAAGGATGACAGGCTTTCAAGACAAACAGACCTGAATTTCCTAAATTACCCTGCATCCTTTCAGATTATAATAATTTCTTTTGCAGGAAATATGAAGTGATGCGTTTTGGAATATGACATGCAGGCCATACCTACAAAACAGGGACCAAATTCAGGAGCAAAGGGAATTAATGAAAACCAACTTCTGAGAGCTATGCTGTGACTTAAGACACTTTCAGATGTGTTAAGAATGCAAGAGAGAGATAAGACAGGATCCCAGCTCTGCATGGAACAAAGCACAAAGGAGCACCTCATCCACTGTTGGTATCAATGTTATCTCTACATTTTTCAGAACTGTTCATGAAGGCATGAGTAAAACTGAAAGCAGCTTTTTTTCTTTCCTAGTCCAAAGTAGAACACAGGGAAATGATGCATCAACTTTTCTGGCCAATTTTAGCACATCGTACAGTATTTCTAGCCACTGTTCTCTGAGATCTCACCCCATCCTACTCTAAGTTTTTCTCAATGTGAGTTTGAAAGCTGCTGACCATGTGAATGACTTACTGACCTTCAATCATGCCCATCCCTGACACTGATGAAGGACTTTCATGTTCAAGTTTTGCGAAACACTGGGAACAGCTTATCTGTATGTTGATGTATAGGCACACGTTTAAGTATGTTTGTGTAAAAACAGAAAGTACCAAAGGCAGTGCTGAACAATGTCCATCAAGCTTTCTTCAGGAATGAAAAGTTCCTCATTCTAATCCATGTTAAGACACCCAATTAAAAGGTTCAATTTCAAATTACTGAAGTAAAATTAAATTAAATTAAAATTAAGTATTTTAATCAGACACCTGTATCTAATTTTGGAATCATTTAGTTCAGAAAAGATGTTTAAGGTCATCTGGTCCAACTGTAAACCTGACACTGCCAAGTCTACCGCTAAACCATCTCCCTAAGTGCCACATCGACATGTCTTTTAAACACCTCCAGAGATGGTGACTCCACCTCATTCCTGGGCAGCCTATTCCAATGCTTGACCACCCTTTCAGTGAAGAAATTTTTCCTAATATCCAACCTAAATCTTCCTTGGTGCAACTTGGACCTATCTCTTGTTACCCGGGAGAAGAGACCAAATGCCACCAGCTACAGCCTCCTTTCAGGCAGTTGTAGAGAGTGACGAAGTCGCTCCTGAGTCTCCTTTTCTCCAGGCTGAATAACCCAATCTCCCTCAGCTGCTCCTCACAGCACTTGTGCTCCAGACCATTCCTCAACTCTGTTGTCCTTCTCTGGACATGTTCCAGCACCTCAAAGTCTTTCTTGAAGTGAGGGCCCCAGAACTGGACACAGCCCTCGAAGTGTGGCCTCACCAGTGCTTATGTATTTTGTGGCACCCGAGACACAACCACACTAAGAACATCCCTTCTGCTATCCACCATTTGCTTCCATTTTCACAGGTGGTCTAGAATGAGAACCGGGATAATAATTCACAATGATCATTTCTCATTCATCTTGCTGAAAATAGCTGGATGGAAGGGGACCAATCACATTACCTCTGCCCTTCATGCAAAAGACCAATAAAGGGAGAAAACTCCTTATATTACTGTGCCAAATATAATTTTATAATTTTCTACAAAGGAAAAAATGTAAGAGAATAAATGCATATGCTAGTGATACAATGCATGATCTCATTTTCAGTGCATTAGGAAAAATATGTCCAGCAACATATTGTTTGGACATATGGGTCACATTGACTTTTTGACTGCTTATCAACAAATGACAAACAGGGACCTGCAGAATAACATTTGCTTCTTTCATTCTCCAGCTAATGAAAAGCATTCCCTGTAGGTACTTAAAACATAAAAATCTTTAGGAACACAAAAGGCTTCTCCTACTGCAGGATCTGCTTTTAAATTTTGTTTTGTAATCTAAATGTCCTGATATCTGACATGCAGAAAGCAAAGAAAATATGAATAGAGGTCTCATTTCTGATTAAACATATACCAACTAAAGAACATCCTAAGTAAGGAATTTGTCTGGGGTTTAAAGACATTCCTATCTTCTAGACTATTTTTTTCAATCTCCATTTACCTACATAAAATAAAAAAGGTTAGCAGCTTGCAGCTCATATATATTGTTTGGCATCATTTTTTTCAGCCTATGGCCTGAGTTGTGTTAGGTTGTCAGTGCATTCAAATAGGATTAGTGGGAATCCTTGTAATTTTTCAGCTTCTCTAGTGCTCCCTTTCGAGCCTGTTACCTTTTAACTTCATACTCTGTGAACAGAAACACATTAGTATAATTATTATGGCCTTACAAAGAATACACCCAGTACTTTTGGCACAAAACAGATTACAAAGTTAATCAAATGAAAGGGAGATATGGTGGCTGTTTTTCATTCCTGCCTGGATGGAGTGAAAGAAGAAGTGACTGGAATCCACCTCTTCATTTCATATATGTTTCTTCTTCTCATCAGCTCAGTTTCTGACATTTAGGGAGAATTATCACTCTTTTCAACACGCTGTCATTTATAGAACAGTTCATTTATGACAATTTTCTACATATTATACTGAATCCATGTTGGTAAACATATTTATTGTGATGAATTAGTTACAACTAGAAGCTTCTTAGTGATACAGTAATAACACTTTCTTCCCTTAAGTGCAAGCCTTTACTACTCCAGCTAATGCAGAATCCCAGGCAGCATGTGACAGCTACACAGTTTTAACCAAGCCCAGCCATAATTTCCTCCCGTTCAACAGAATTTCGGTCTCAAATATCAGTAATGTCATGCCTTTATGAACACAATAGATTAGATTTCATTTCTCATATAAAGGAGGAAAGTTTTGTTTGTTTTCTTAACATAAATAGTAATATTCTAAGGCTGTCTCAGGGCATTTAGCCTAAGCAATTAAACTTGGACCTCTAGTGCAGGAAAATCCTGTATTTTGTTTAGATTCATTTGCATTTTCTTTCCAACTGACCTTAGTCAAATTACGGTATCAAACTTTTTATTCCTCAGAACCAGTCTGAGTTTTCTAAGAATCTGTAGAAAATTAGAGTCTTACATTAATAGGACATACCTGGCTGGACATGAAAGCAGGAGGGAGGAAATGCCAGCAAAAACAGCATTGCAGATTTGCATTAAGAAATTTGTATCTGCCTCCTTCATGTGGTTTCCATTCAGCACTAAAAATGTAACTCTGCATGGAAAAAAAAGGTTTGTCAAAATGTTTTGCTGTTGCTAAATGAGGTCTAATTTGCATCTGCTGACAAAAGGTTTTATTAGCATAACACTAGAAAGCCAACGAAACCAACAGCAGCAAAAGAGCAAAGTGTCCTGACAACTTTATTTTTGTTAATGACTAACAGAAAGAACTGCATGATTTTTGTCAAACAAGCTCTGGGGCTGATTCAGCTCTGTCTGATGTCTACTAAATTTCAGTATTTGACTTCAGGAAGATTGTTATTAGGATCCAAGTGTGTTGCATTGGCAGATATTATAATTTAAAAAACACCATCAGATTAGATGGCTGTGACCTACATTTGGGAAACCCATTTTGTACTTAATTCTATTCTTCACTTACCTTCAAGTTATCCTTTCCTTTGAAATGCTGTATTGGGTTCACATGGCAAGGTTTTGGTAATGCAAGGGTAGAGGGAGGTACAGAACTACAGGGTTGGCCTCTGTGAGAAGCTGCCAGAAGCTTCCAACATGTCAGAGAGAGCCAACGCCAGCGGGCTCCAAGGCAGACCCACTGCTGGCAAGGCTCAGCCACGCCAGTGATGGTGGCAGAACCTCTGGGAAAACGTATTGAAGAAGAAGGAAACAAAAGTTATTGCACGGAAGTTATTGCAGCCAGAGAAGAGGAGTGAGAACATGTGAGAGGAACAGCCCTGAAGACACCAAGGCCAGTGCAGAAGGAGAGGCAGGAGGTGCTCCAGGTGCCAGAGCTGGGATTCCTCTGCAGCCCTTGGTGCAGACCATGGTGAGGTCCTGCCGCCCATGGAGGTCCACAGGGGAGCAGACAGATCCACAGACAGCATGCGGGGGACGAATGCGCTCTGGTAGACCCTGGTAGAATATAGGAACAGCAACATGTGGTCACATCAACAGTCCATTGAGCCCCTGTCTCCGAAAGTGGTCAGACACATGACAAGAACCCAACAAGCAGCTTGGGACACGGCTCCACAGAATGCTTTCAGCTGCTAATATTCCTCAGCTTCAGAGACCTCACAGGCAGCATTTTCGTGCGTTACCTTATGGTTTACAGCGAATAACAAGGACTCACTGACCCTGTTAACTAACACAAGTAATCTGCTCTGTGTGATTATGCCGAGAAAAATTTTGTCCTGTATTACTTGCATGGTGCAGACATCACAAGCCTGGATTTGATGCAGCTTCTTCCATTATAAGAGAGTAAGGCTTATTCTCAGGCACATAACCTCCGACCTAAATGACATTCTAAGCAAGTCTATATCACTGCCATCAGAAGTTTTCAAGGGAGAAAAGAAAGAAAAAACAAAACCACCTAAAGTATCACAGTAGATTACGACGTTTTATATCTCAGTTTTATACTTAATAATCTATTTACCCTTGAATTTGCTAACAAAACCAACAACAAATATGAAATACTATATTGATCTGGGAAATATTCTGAATATTAAAACCAGAAATATAATTTACAAAAAATCATTTATAAACTGATTCGTAAATGACAAAATAAGTGTGGAAGGGGAAGGGAAGTTAACTCGGTATAGTTGTATAAAAAATAATTGATAACACCAACAGTCAACTCGAAGAATGTTTTATCAAAGAGAGTTAATGTTATTATGCAAATATATTGCAATAGTTCCTGGAAGACGTGCTGAGAACACGGCCCTACTGTATTAGAAGTTGTGGAAAAACAAAGTAAAACAAAAAAAAGCAAAAAAAACCAGCTTGAGCTCAGTCCCCAAAGATTTTGTTCTCTGACAGCAAAGCAGGAAAGCATGGCATAAGGTTACATCATATCAAGGACCAAAGAGGTGGTCCTCCGCTCTTAGGTATGTAAAAAGTCACAGCTGTTAACAATGTGCTCTTATACTGTGCTATTTACAGTTACACTACTAGAAAAACGTAATGATATGGGAGAGAAATTAAAATATTACAATCACAGAAAACCAATAATACTTAAAATATTAGAAGTAGGGTATGATTAAAAGGCCTTTTCAAATACTGACAGTGAAAACTTGGAAACTGGAACTGAAAGAAATATCAGGAGTATTTTTCAAAAGCAGAGAGAAAACAACTATGTATTATTAATGTGAATGTAATGTTACCCACCTTCAAGGGTAGATACCTAAAATACTAGCACATCATAAAGCAACTGCATTGTTTTTTCCTTGTGCAACAGCATCAGCTTCTTCATGTCCAAGAGTAGGAAATGATAACCACTTTACCAGATAGGTAACATTTCCTCATATGACTTCATCACTGGAATAAAGAAAAAACCATCAAGATGTTACAGGATCTGCCTCAATCCCACAGGACATCAAGCAGAACTTACGTTAATAGAAATTTTTCAAACCCTACTATAGATTCCTTTCACTATGCTTATGTGTATTAAAGCAGGTATCAAGAAGCTCTGCTTAGTTGTCTATTATACAAATGATATATTATTGTTTCATGCCTAAGTAGTTTTAACTCACTTTGTGAAGAGGTATTTTGCTTTCAGAATTTTGTTGATAGATTTGGACACTGTTTTAAAAAGAGATGTTTCTTTCAAGTTTTACTGTCATTGTAGTTTTCACTCCTTTTAAGCTGGGTCCTATTTTTTCTGCCAAAACATGCAATTATTTAAAAAGTAGAAGAGCCTGACTTAAACTTGTATCCTCACTACAGGCTTCCCAAGGGGGGGATCACAATTAGACGCTGGAGGGTAATTAAACCAACAACATTGCTGCAAGTGGAAAGCTTGCTTATCTGGTACTTGTCAGCATGTATATAGCACAGGAGCCCTTGAAGCTCTGAAAAATTGGAACCTCCTGCTTAACCTGGTTGTTTGGCAAATTGTTCTCGTGATACATCTGAGTGCAGTTCTTTTGACTGCAGATATAGATTTTGTTTACAATATTTTTAAAACACAAACCAGTGACAGAATTTTTCTAAAGTACAATGCACTGTTAGCTAGTTGAGTGTCTTTATGCAAAGTCCCTTCCAACAAAAGAGCACTGTTTACTCCAACAGTTTGGATTGGGACTGAATGAAAAAAGATGATTATTTACTGATTTGCCAATGATACAAAACACTTCAGTGACGTCCATGCTCTGATATAATCTTTCATCAATACAATGAACTATCCAACCAAAGTTGCCATTCTTTTGTAAGAATATTATTAAAAGGAAAACCTGTTAAAAATGACACTGAAGTCAACATCAAAGATTAGGAGAGGAGATTTTTTAGTGCTGAGTTTAATCACAAGAGATGTCCTATCCTCTGGTCTTCACGATGAGGAACTTCATCATGATGAGGGTGTTTTGTCTGAGAAAGCAGGACTATAGGATAAGGATCTATAACATATATAAGCTCTTAGGATCCATAACAAGTTAAAACTAGTGGGGATTATCTGCCTTGTCTCAAACACTGACAACACTATCTATGGCTTTCTGGGGCCACAGATAGTGTTGACAAATTTCTGAAGAGCACTTCAGTATCTGATGAACTGTCTGATCCTTTAATCTACTCTTCATGTCCTTTATTAATATTGTGGAGTAATAATTATTACAACAGATTAGAAAGCAAAGTATCTGAGATTAATTCTGACCTTCAACTGTTTGCTACACATCATCAGTAAATGAAACTTTTTCTTCTATTTCTCGCTCATTCAGTTCAACCATTAAGGAATGTTAAGAACCATTTACTGCTCTTAAATGTGTTTGTATGGCAGGGTTTTAGTTTCACACTGGTCATCTGCATTGCATTGTTACACAGTGACACTTTCAGAGTCGTCTCTGAATTTCCATAATGTCTTTTATGACATGAGACTGCTTAGACATGAGGCCCACATTCCAACATGAGTCAGGGGAGACCTATGTCTAGGTACAGATATGATATTCAACGCTACTTCACACTGGTAGCTTTGGAAATTTAATGAAATAGAGTCTAGAAAAGTCAAATATTGAGGAGTTGGAAATAGTACAGTCATTTATTCTCTGCATCAATTTTGACCAAGATGTATTTTGATTCAACTCTATTAAGACATGATTATTTGTGTTATACCATTCACTAGCAGCTACAGGAGTGTGGTGTTGCGCTTACAATAAAACTTAACACTGGAGAGGAAAAGATTCGTTCTAGAGAGAGGATCAACAGATAGATAATGCAAGGCTAGGAGCAATGAAACCAGAAGGAGTTAGATGCCTATGAAGAGGTGGATTCACCAACAAGGCAAAAGCAATAGCTGTGGTAGAACAGAGAAGCATGAGGTCTCCAGGCCATGGAAAAGCTGCAAGCCATTCAGCTGGACACCTCTGAACATCAGGTCACAGTGCCTTGCTCCAGATTAGGCGGAAAGAAGGCAGCAAAGCCAACGGTAGAGGTGCACCAATGGCACCACCATTCTTCCAAGACACAGTCTATCTCTTAACCATAAGGGAGCCCTTCTTCTGGAGGTTGAATTTACCACATTCAGAATAAGAACAGTGTACTAAAAACACTGAGATGAGTAAAATATGAGTACTAGGACACAGATGTGGTTTCCCCCGCCCCTTGCAGCAGTCATAATTGTAGTCAAAAAGTTTGAGGCTCTTTTGTTTCGGGACTTTAGCTTGGTTGGGTGGAGTGGAGGTTGAAGGGGTGAGTGTGAGCTGTTAATTTGTTTTTAACTAATGCATCTGATCCAGAAGACTTCAAGCATTAAAAAAGTACAGGAAGTCAGTTCCAGACTTCATATTTCATATGCCAAAAATAAAAAAAATTATACTCATTATCAAGTAGTAACCACATCAAACAAATAAACCGCTGTAGAAGGTTACTCTAAGTTTTAAGGCGGTCTCAAGTTTGTTAAAAACCAAATTAGTACTATTAATGGTATTTTCTCAATTGTTTTTCTATGTGAATACTTTCCGGGTTCCACCCAACATCAGGGTCTGGCAAAGATATTGAAATAAAGCCAGAAGGACACTTTTATGCTCTTTCCAGCTCCCATTGAGCTTCTGGCATGCAACTTGTTCAGCTGTCTGTGGGACAAGAAGAAGAAAGCGGCAGTGAAGAGAGCACAGGCATGACAGCAGTTGGTCAAATACAGCTCAACAAGGAGACCATTTACGACATTCAAAGTGTCAGGCAGACGTGGAAAAGAAAAGCACATCCTAATCCAGCACAGTCATACTAAATGTGATCGTTCTGATTTTGCCTGTTGTTCTGTAGCATGAACCCGCACAAGACCTAAGCTTTTGGCTGTTTCGTGAAATGAATGTGTCCATAATTGGCATTTTGAAGACCCTTCAGCAAAGGTCCACCTTGGATATATTCATAAAGCTGATTGTGCATGGTATTGAGTGCTTTAGTGACCCTTGAGTTCATTGCCAATGAAAAATCTCCAGTGATGCTTTGGAGCAGATGCAAGAAGAGCAAGAAGGGCAGAGAATTTGGTCGAAAACTGGTAGTAATCTGACACAGCTGCTATGTAACAGCTCATTAGTGGTTTTTGACTGCTCCAAGGAAAGTTGGTAGATACTTACTTGGAATGAACACATATGGGAACAATAGAATCATAAAAAAGACTAAGAGAAAAATAAAATAATAAAACAATGTGCATACAGTGGTTCAACACAGTTGGGCTCTGGTACAAAATACACTTGATGTTCCCTTTCCCATAAAAGTAAGAATACAGGTGAAAGGAGTTATTTCTCGAGTTCAGTGAGCTTATAGTGAGAAAGAAGTAGCAAAATATTCATTACTTCTTGACTTACTGGTTCAAGAAACAAGAAACTCAGTTGTCCAACAACACAAGTAAATCCTCCTCAAATCCAAGCTCCTTTTTCTGCCCACAAATCAAGATGGTAGTTTAATATCCTTTTTTTCTTCTCCATGGGAACTGTACCATGCCCTCTTGGAGGCTCTTTATAGAAGAAGCTCATGACGAGAGAAATTCGATTTATGCCTAAACCCTGTGTGACAGACAAGATTATTACTTTCTTTTACTTTTTCTACATTTCATTCTTCCTCTAAGAAATTAAGTGGGTAACTTGAAGAGGGGTGTAAAGGGCTGTGCTTGGCAGACTCAAGGCAAGATTAGTGGAAGAAGGCCAGAGGGATTACAAGATGCAGCAGGCTAAAGAGATGCAGCACAAAACTTCATAGAGGGGACAGAGTCACTGAATTGACAATGGTAGGGACAAGCCTGTGAGAACAGAGCAGACAGAAGAATTGAGAGGGAGTGGGAGCAGGGGAAATCTGTAAATCTGTCATGCCTCTTCATACCAACCATATTTCATTTACTCAGAAAGTTAATTACTCTATTTTTATTAGTTTTGGGGGTTTTTTTAAACTTTACTGAAGTTACACCCTGCCTTGATCTTAAAAGGGTGTGAGTCCTTTTTCTGGAAATCATAGAAGGTCTAAGGCAATCTTTGGTCACAAAGCATTTCCTTACAGTTTGTAAGGATAACTTCCTTAAGTGTGAGAAAGGCTACAATGAGAAAACAATCAAGAAAATAGTATTTTTACCGGGTTTTCCCTGAAGTTCACTTTTTCTTATCTTTTTTTCCCCTTTTTTGCCATCTGCAGATATAAATTAATGAAGAGATGGTAACTCCCATGGAACAGATGTTCCCTACAGCTGAGGAAGGTGATGCAGTACAAAGATAAATATCCTTGTTGAATTACAAGGAGAGTTCATCTGGATTTTTTTTTTTCCTGAGACATGTCTCTCAAAATGGCCAGATTTTTTTTCCATGGGTCAGTTTTAACATCACAACACACAATTTTCATCAGAGACATAAGATTTTTTTTCTAAATAAAACCTTTTATTCTTCCCTTTTCTCCCCCAGGGTTCATAGAATAAATCAGAAAGGACCTCCGAAGTTCATCTGATTCCTTGTTCAAAGAAGGTTGCTCAGAACCTTGTCCAGTTGAATTTTTAATAACCCCAAGGATGAATATTTCATCTCCTCCCTGAGTAACTACTTTAAACATTTGACTAGCCGTTGCTGTGGATATGATTTTTTCTAATAACTAACAACTTCATTTGTTGCCACTTGCGTCTGTTGCCTCTCAGTTTTTGCTATGTACCTCCAAGAAGTGTTTCCCTTCTCTAAACCCTCCATCAGACAGCTGTAGACAGACACAAGGTCTCCCTTTAGCCTTCCCAAAGGCTGAACAAAGCCTGCTCACCTACTCTGTTCTTGTGCTTCACATGCTCCAGTTCTCTAATGAGACTGGTGGCCCTCCTGTGGGCTCATTCCAGTGCATGGCCACACTTGCTTCATGTCCTCCCTCATGATTCCTAGGATTCTCAGATCCTTTTATGGCACAGCTGTCACTTAAAGAAAAAAAAAACAAACCACATCATTTTAGGTAGGCATTCTTGTGAAAGGTTCTACTGATTTTCTGTAGCAAGGTCTTAGAATTCTATCATTCCTCTTCCTGGAAAGCTTGTATCTGGTCTGAAATCGTGGAGACATGACTGGGCAAAGATTCAAAGAGGCTTAAAAATGCCCTTAAAATACAAAAACTGCAATTACAGAACTCCCACATGTCTTATTTGGGCTATTCTACCATAAACTTGCATGATGAACAATGAATCAGGTATCTTTACCTTCAATTCAATGTCATGTCTTAATAATCATATTTCTATGGAAAATTGAATTGACTCAGTGTGAGTAATAAATAAAGACAGTAATTTTATTTGTTTCATTTACAAATAACTTTGGGCTGAAACAAAACTATCTAAAATGTTGATTTAAAAGGTCAGCTAACCAATATTTATTATAGCCAAGGGACTTTTAGCTTACATAATACCAAGACACAGGAGGAATGTATAAAGAAACTCTTTTGACAGAAAGGCCTTCTGGGGAAAAGGAAAAAAAAAAAAACCAAAGAGATAAAGTCTCTATTATTTATTTAAAGATTTAAGCAACCTTTACAATGTGTTTTTTAAACATTTTCATGTTACATGTTGAACATTTACATTCCTGTGTTCACTTATTCAATTTTGCATGTCATAGATGAGTAAGTCCTCCCAGAGTTAACAAGCATATAAAACTATGATACTTGTAGTAAAACTAATGGAGCCAGGTGGTGCTCGTTTGAACCTTTGACCTCCTCCCACAACTGTACCTAGCACTGCTTATCAAGATTAATCAAATCACCACCTCAGGCTTTGTTCTGAGGGTAAATGACAGTACAGTTTTCTTTCAGGCATGGAAAGAGAATAGAGGAATTCAAAAAGTTTATAAATCTGAAATGTACTCTGCATTTGTTTTTCATCACAGGATGCCTTATTACCATTACATTTTCTTATCTTGCAATGGTTTTTTTTTCTTGTATGATACTCACAGGCTGTAAGGTCTGGAAGCAGATTGCTTCCCAGTTAACTCTAATGCACAGAGTTCAGTTCAGCAGGCGTGTGCAATGTATGCCAGCAATAAAACAGCCATTGAGATCTCTGAGATTCTTATCACCCTCAATAACAAGATGCAGTAACAGCACACCTTGTAAGACAAGATTTTAAGAAGTTATCTTCATTTCAATTTAAAAGCATCAATAGGTATGATACCCCACGCATCTGAATGATCTCCGCAGTATATGGAATACGGAGAAGAAGTATATAAAGTTCTTGTACATCAAAAGTATGCAATAGTTTATCTGGAGTTTCAGAGAGATTTTATATAGATTTTTCTTCTTTTATATATTTTAGACGTTTTATAGATATCATAAGACTCCACATTTTTGAGATGACAGAGGGTATTCTCTAGCAAAATAAGTTTGTTTTTCAGAATTAACAGCACATTTAAACATCTATAGTATTCTACACAGTGCAGTTGGTACCACTTTGTGTGTGAGACAACTGTCTAATGGTGACATCAAAATCCATTCTTTGAAACTTTCGGGATTTTGATAAAGACCTGTAACTGGGGATTCATTCAAATTACAGTGTTAGGTTACCCATGGAAATTCTTCAGTTCCTTGTAAAAAAAAGCTTATGCTTTGATCAATCAGGAAAGATTTTCTGACAGTGACAGGGACAGGAGTTATTTTGTTACCCATCTCTGCCATGCACCTACTTTATACGGCTACTGCTCTCTGTAATAATATCACACTGGCGTAACAGAGCACATAAATCCCAGGATTTTTACATAAATGTTTCCACACATCTTCCTACCACCAGGTAACAGTCCCCTTGGCAGGGGCTGGACCACGTGGTTACAGCAACTCTACTATTCCAAAAGACCCACAGATGTGTACACTTAACTCAGGTTATTCCTTTTGAAAGAGAAGTGGCTGACCATGAGGCAGTAGAGGTAAGAACTTGCACACACAAGCAATTTGCAGGGGCCAGCTTGCTCTCTCTGTGATGAGATCCCTCCACCACCAGTTTGTGAGTTCGCACCACGGACTTCTGCGAGTGAATCAACGCTTTGCTTTTGAAAACACTCTGTACACTACAAGTTGTCAAGCAGCAGTTCCACATAAAAACGTAAGTAAGAAGAGTGTGTTAAGAGGAGATTCACACAATTAGGTATAAAACACTCAAGGATTTTTATGTTTTTTTCAGCCACAATGAAGAATAACTTGCAGTTTATGAGCGAGAATTTTCCAAAATGAAGAGTTCCAACCCTCTCCAAGCAACGTAACAACATAGCAATCAGAGCTGGCAGCTGAAATGACAAATTTCAGCTGGGTAAAATTAGAAATGCTTCACACGTGGGAGCTTCGGAATCGAATTTGCTTGGCAAAAATTCTAAAATTCTATGTACAAACACTTTTGTTCTAAGAGGTTTTAAAGTACCTCACTAACACAGACATTTATTTCTATCTCTACATACTACAGTGAACCTGAATTATTTGTTCCAGTCTTGTATTCATATTTTGTTGCAAGAAAGACTAATTTTTCTTGAGGTTTTTTGTGGGGTATTGTTTTTTAATTTGCAATTTCATTTTCTGTTAGGATTAGGCAAACATCCAACCTATAATTATCTTCCATTTTCATACATTTCTTGCTGAAAAATCAAAGTGTGTCTCTCTTAGGTTCTCTTCTTCCTCTGATACTCACAGATGGTTGCTGACAGCAGTCACTGGAAATCGGCAAAAAATACAGGTGATAGCTTTCAAGCAGAAAGCCAAAGCAGTGTATTAGAACCATCCACACACGTGCATTTCACACTTGCCAAACAGAAATGTAGAACGGATATTACTCTTTAATAATATGCACATTTTCAAACATCTAACAAGCCATTACCAACAATGGTGGGTAACAAAAATTCAAACTTAACAATGGTAAGCAGCATTATCTTTCGGAAGAAAAAGAGCTAAAACACAGTTTAGCAGTTTTCGTGAAATGAGTTCTCACTAGAATTGTCTGCCTGCCTGCTGTTTATGATTTCCATATTCCAAGACTTTTTCTGTAATGAAGCCACAAAACCACTGGGCATTTACCCCTATTGGCTTTTCTGGAGTTCATAGATGCATAATCAGGAAATAAGTTGTTCCGCTTTTTACATCAGTATCCTGCTTATGTTCCCCTCAGCCTTATAGGGAAGAAAAATTTGGTCACATCTCAATGTTGTTGCAAGTCTTGTTCCTTTGTCACTGTAGTAAGAGTGACAAATACAATCTGGGAACTTCTCATTCAGGACAAATTATAGTAGAGAGGAATATTTTCTGTCGAGGCCCTCCTGTGGATCAGCTGTATGCCATTCTATAGCTCCTCGTCTTACCCACGGTATTTCACCTGGGTTCTCCTACATCACACCTTGTTTTGTCTAAAGCACCTCTCAGAGGCTTGAGGCCTTGTTACGAAACAAGAGAAAAAGAAACCATCACATCTCTAGGTAATCTGTTTCAACTCATAATCAGGCTAGCTACAAAAATACATCCCTATTTCTCATTTTAATTTCTTCAACAAATTTTGACCAATGCTGGTGCTGTACTTCTCTCTAGATCAGGATCTCTGTTCCTTCCCAACTTTAACTTAACTTGGGCATTATTGAGTTTCTTTTTGAATTAATTGAATGAATGATGGAGCATTTAAAATGTACTTCCATAAAATGCCAGTTTTAAATTTTTTTTCCTGATTTTGAATTTTTTGTGTTTTTCTCTCCTGTGCTAACCTATGATAGCATCTAATGCCAATCTTCATGGTTCTGTGGAACAACAGAATCCCGCACTGCATCCTACTACTGCTCCTGGTGCCTTTTTATGGCAATTAAGAACTGCAGCAGCCAATATAGCCACACTGCAAATAAAGTTGCAACATTTTTCTCACTACAACGCAGTAAGAGCTTTTTGTGTTCACACTAAAATTAGCAATATAGCATGCTATATTGACCATCCCACTATTTGAACCACAGTCCTTACGAGGCAAAAAACAAACAGAAAAAAAAATCCAACAGGATAAACCCATAAGATGAGCCTCACTGAGCTTGGTAAATATCAGTTATGAAATGCTAAGGACTACCAAACAGTCATTTTCTGAAATGTAAGAATCATGCATTTTGTCATTGCTCTGTGGAGACAGAAGGTCAGCTTTACTTTTTAGAAGGCAAAAATCTTTACCAGGGCTATGAAATAAATTACTAGAACTCATAGTTTTGCTTTACGGTAAGACCACCTTCCAATGCTCACCTTGTAAGTTATATTTCATTTATTCTGAGAAATGTATCTCTCCTGAGCTCTTCATGAAGTTATAAACATCTTGATGCTAGCATCAGCTAAAAGACAAACTAGAGCAATGGTGCTTAAAAATGAAACCCAAAACAGCATGCTCCTCAATTGCCTTCCCTGTAATTTTTAGCAATAGAAATAGAATTAATATCTTTTAATCAGTTCCATATTCTGTTGCCTTGAGCAATACAGGTGCCCAAAATGCCGATGAAACTTAGAGTTCATACATACTTTCAGAGGTCATGTGTTTTGGGGTTGTTCCTTTTTTCTCCTTTCTAGTAATCTACAAGACCCTTGGCTATAAATTGTTCCTTCTAGCAACCGCATGCCAGGATTTTGCTGGCTGTTTTTATTCATTAATACCAGCTGCCTCACAGTGCCTGGATGTAACAGCAAAAATATGTATATATGTTTTAACCATATGGTAAAAACTGATGAAGACCTTTCATGTAGGATAATCCACATACCCAGAGTATATGAATCTCTTATGCAAAGGCCAGGCTAAAAGGCCTGTTCTCCACTTGAACCTTCAAGAACTCACATCACTACAAGTTTCTGAGCCAAATCCAAAAATGTCTGTTTGTAACGCTCCCACGAAGTCAGAAGAGCAATGCCCGCTTCCATCAGTGTGTATTTTCTGCTCAAGTGGTGAGCAAGCCTTTACTAGCCTTCTGTCCAGGGGTAGATTTTACCATTGCACTCCAAGATAAAAAAGCATAGGCTTCCTTCTAACAATCATTTGTCATGCAACACTTTAGTTCCAAAAGTGTTCTGTTGCCATCATTTCTAAACAAATAAGATTCACTTTGAGATTATCTAATACCAAAGTTAAACACATGGACAAAAAATTAAAATAGACGAGATTGTTGCAAAAATAATGTATTCAAAGCACAGGTTCTAATAGTCTGAAGTATTAAATGAAGTCAAGGGCATTAAATGCTAGCACATAATAAAGCACAGAATGCTTTACTTCGTGTCATAGCAGGTTTGCACAAAATAACAAGCTTTGTACCTCTGAACTACAAAGTCCTGAACACAAACTCATAGGAACACATCAGAACAAAACACAAGAAGATCAGATTAGAGAGGCAAATATGATTGACAGAAGTGTAACAACAAAAGACGATGGAAACGCCATGGATGGGTTTACGCAGAGGTTCTATTGGGATCCTAAGATAAACTAATTCCTGAAAACTATATTGATTTCTTTTTCAAGAGGTTACAGACTATTCTGCATTAGTTTTCTTTTCACGATGATCTTTCATTTCAGTCAATAGATTATTTTCAATTCATGAAATTTATATTACGTAAGAATAGAACAGGCTTTTTTTTTCATAGGCCCAAATGCATATATTCATGAGTTTTCTTTCATATCAGTCTCCCATTTCCTCCTTTACTACTACTTCCAGGTATAAAACATTTCTCGTTGATATAGCCAACATAATCTCTAGCATAGGAGAAAAGGACAATCCAGCCCTATGAAATCTTGAGCATTCATTTGTGTTGCAACTTAATCAGAAAACTTGACACGGAGAAAACCCTTGTATCATCTGGGACATAATGTCTTCAAGAATTTCCATTTCTAAGCACGGGATGGAGTTACACCTACTTGAAAAGTCAATTCTAGAATCATTGAATGATTCAGGTTGGAAAAGACCTCCAAGACCATTGAGTCCACCTTTGACTGAACATCACCATGTCAACTAAACCGTAGGGCTAAGTGCCACATCCAGTTGTTTATCAAACACTTCCAGGAATGGTGACTCCACCTCTTCCCTGGGCAGCCATTCCAATACCTTAAGTTGATAAATTCCTGCAGAACTCCTCTGTGTTACAGGCTAGAATTAATCTCTTTAGATTACACCAAACTGAATGATAAAAAATGATTAAATGAAAGTTAATTGTATGTATTTTCCTTATTATACTCTCTGTGAATACCAAGCTAATTCAAACCAGGATTCTTCTACTCTATATATAAGTGAAAAAAGTGTTAAGAGCTTTGCTTGAAGCCTTTATTAAATCCTGAACAATAATAAAAACTAATAGGGGTGAAAGTTTTTTACTTCTGGCTTAGCAGGAAAACTTTTCTCAGTGATATTATCTATTCTCTCTGTGCCATTGTACATGCACCATGAAGTTAAAATAAACTATTGTAAAACCACATCGAGTGTGCTTTTCTGAGCAGGGATAATGCTATCTTGAATTCTAAAAATTTTCCCTTACGTGTCAAATGTTGACTTTGCTCTCTAGTGGCCATATTAAGAGACCTAGGTGGTTTGTCAAGGTAACTTTGACAACTGAAGTGAGTAACCTGAACATGCTTAAAATAATATTCTGCATAATCCCTTAATATCCAAGAAACTTTCCAACCCTGGAAAAGACACTGTTTGCCCTCCCTCACTGATTTTCACACTACTGGTTTGCAATTCTCCAAGCTTAGTTGTCTAGCAAGTATCTTTTTCCCAACTGTTAGCAAAGAATGACAGGATCCGAAAATTCCTGTTATATTGTTTCTCCCGGAGGCTACGCCATCTGTCCTCTGCACAAAATAACCCGACCAGCCAACCACTTGGCTGATTGAGCAATATGGCATCCAGCTCATTCTTCCATAGCTGTATCAGCCTGCAATCCCAACAGGGATAATCAAGTGGCTTTCTCACTGAAGAAAACAGATGAATCTCCAGAGAAACATATGTTGTGGTTAAGACTCTCTTTTCCCATCCTTGTCTCTCTCTCTCTACCTCTCGACATGTATACACAAACACTTGAAAATAACTTGGTATTTCTTGAATGTGAATAACATAGAAGAAAAAAAATATGCTACTCAACTGTCACTTAATAGAAAAAAAAATTATTACAGGCAGAGCTTTTATTTTAAGAGGTCTCTTGTATTTCTCATGATGTGATTCCCACTAAATAACACTTAGCACTAGAACTTTACAGAACTAATTCTGCAAGCCAAAAAGCATCAGTAACAAATTTACCTCTTGAGCATAAATTGGGATAAAACTCATCTAGTAGCAGAATTTCACTGCACTTAGTACACCTTGCTCACCCATCAGGCATCTTGTCCTGTGGAAACAGACCAGCATATCTAGCGCACATTTCTAGTGAATGAGAAAAACATCACAACATGAAAAAATTAATGTAAACTTAGTTTAGAAAATAAATTGCTTCTAAAAAGGACTGAATATTTATGTCTGGTTTTAATGTTAATTAAAATGGTTAAGCCATAAGTAAAATAGTTTGGTTCATGGGTGATAACTATAATTTAGTAGAAATTCAAAGAAACCAATAAACCAAAATTGACAGAAATTAGATTTGGCAAGTACTTCTGAGAAGCAACGAAAAATGCTATTAAACCTTTGAAAGATGAATCTTGTCTAATATTATCCCTCTCAAGCTTTGATGGAATAGAACCCTATAAAACTACACACCCTAAAAACAAAAATGCTCTTTTTTTTTCTGTTTAGGACTTACAATGGGAAAAAATTATTAATTTAATTCACTATTTTCTTTATGATAGGAGTATCCTAATGTCATTACACTAAATGTATGCTTCTGTCAGAAGGAAATATTAAAAAAAACACAAAAAAAGCACACATCAGATATCTCCTTCTTAAGAAGATAAAATGGAGAGTAGAAAAGACCAAGTTTTGAAAGTTCTACTCTGATAAATATGACACTCCATGACTGTCTCCATAAAATAAAGCTTAAATAAGCCCGTAATTAAATCCTATTCAGTTCCTTCTTTTTTATCTGGGCAAAAGATCAGAGCAAATGCAAATAAGAATGTCACATATGAACAGCAGGTCTGGCTGGTATTTAATTTTGAGGAAGACTGATACAGTCCTGCTTATTCAGCAGAACTCTGCAAAGGGAAGGTTTTTATTCTTCTACATGCATTTACAGAGAACGTTCAATTTTACAAACTAAGACAGAAAGGGAAAAAGAAATCCCTCAGCAACCACTAAGTTTTCAACAATATTCTAATCTTCCAATTAAGTCAGTCTAATATACAAGACAGCAAGGCCTGTTTAGCAGTAAAAGGAAAAGATTGGGTACTGACTCTTGCAGCGAAACCACAATGCCCTTTCTTTGCACTTACAAAATTACTTTTCCAGGGACAAGATTCACCTCTGAACATAAGAGGGCATCTGCCAGCACTGACTGCCACAGGAAGAAAATCCAAATGGCTTGAAAGTCTAACAAGGCAAGAACATGCTTAAACAGCTGTTCCCATAGCAGACTGTTTCCACAGAAATCTACGTAGCATTTAGCACTTCACCCATTAAATTAATCCCAGAGCATGAATGTTAAGGGCAGATCTGCTGTTGGCCCATTGGGAATGACATCTTCTAACTAGTGCAAGGTCAACAGGCCCACAAAGAGGCTCTGACAGACCCCAGAGACGCGCTCAAGTGCAATAACCATCAATGTGCAGATTAGGTGTTACATTTTCAGGATGGGTCGAAAATACTCATGGTACCAGAGACAAAGGAAAAATCTGAAACATTAATAAGCTTATCACTGTACAAGTGCACTTTTCTGTCCTGCAATTTAAAAGTGTTATCAATTAAAACAAATTTAGCAGCTCTTGGATAACTGAAAATCAGTTTAAAAACAAAAAGTGGTGATACCCAGTACTTTGAACACACTTAATCTTTCAGCTTTTATTCAATCAGCTCTTTAAAAAAGAAATCTGATTAAGGCCAATATCAATGAAAACACTAAATTCCTTCAGTATTTTGTCTGTGTTGCCTTGAAATTTTTATGTTCTCCCATCCCCTGCACTCACTGCAGGATTGGCATGTTTCTACCTGGGAAAGAGTGGGCTTTTCTTTTGCCTTCTGTTTCCAATGAAGCCTGTAAAAAATAAAGTCTTTTTGACTACTTCTCAGGTTGTGCATGAGTACCACGGATGATGTTGGAACAATTCTGTGAACATTTTGCAAATGAAATGCTACCAGATGTAGCTTAATTATGCCATATTGCAAAAAAAAAGGCTTTCCTCATTACCATGACTATTTATCATTTTACCTTGAAATACAGAGGAATCATGGCCTTTATGTCAGTTTAGCAGGAAACAAGGTTTAATCTCTTTGATCTATGTTGCTCATCAGGGAAGTATTAGAGAGAAAAAAATATAGAAGAGATATAGCAGAGATGAGGTCAAAATATGAAGTTTGTATCATTTAGAGACATTAGCAGAATAAGGTAATCCAGAGCTCCTCATTTTCTTCAGTTCAGCTGCTTCCGTGTCACTTGAGCTTGTACTGCCTTTCCTCATTTTTGAGGAGAAATCACCCTGATTCCTGTAACCAACAAAATGGACATAACATGGCAAGAATAAAAAAACTACAAATAAATACAGTGTTCTGCTTCCAGATCCAGCACCAATTCTTTCAGCAGACTTCAGCCATGCATTGCCACTTGGTGTTCCACAGATAGAAGCTTTTATAACTAGAGTGAGAAGCAATGGAATTAGAGAAGTCACAGGCATTGCAACTGTATTTACTATGTGGCTACACCAAAAGCGCAGTTTCTGCCAAATATGGAAATATCCCAGGATATCTGGAGCTGAAGCTGTTCCAACCTTCACAGCTGTTGTGAAGAAACAAAGGTTTACTGTATTTGTTTGGGAGGGAAATACCTTTCTTTGCAGTAGCTCCTATGACACTGTATTTTGTATTCGTAACTTAAACAGCATTGGTGACACCAGTATTTGAGCTGTTGCTGGATATTGTATGCATTCACTGTTTCTCAGCAAGTAGGCTGTTGACTGGAAGCTGTGACATAAAAGGCAGCAGCAGAAGCAGAGAGATGGTGAACTAGGACACTTTGTAGGATACTACAGTAACTTGTTTTCAGCTCCACGTATATGACAAGGGAGAGGGGGAAACCACATGCCCAAAACCACAGACCACAAAAACACGCTCCAGAAATAATAAAAATAGAAAAGCTCACTGAAAAGCATGCTCAGAAAACCCACAAATTCTGGCTGTGAGAGAGATTCAGCATCTGCCACAGTTAGGAAGCAGTTAAGCCCAAAGAGAAACAGCTCCAGGAGCCCCATGGTGATAGGTACAGTCCAGGTAACCCCTAAGTACGAAAGGTCAAGGCCATCAGGTCGAAGACCAATAATCTCAAAACAGCCAAGGTTAAGGCACAACCACATGGCAGACAATGCTTGCATTTCTAAAGATAAAGGCAAATAGAAGAACATTAATACTCTTTATGATTTCTTCTTACACAGACAAGGCTCAACATACTGTGTAGACAAGAGTATTTCAGGTGAATGTTCTACCAGAGAAAGAGTGGTAATTGCCCTGGCTCCAACTTGGTGTGTAGTGTACAAGAGATCCAACCCCGGAGCTCAGGGTCTGAGTTCATCTTTACTCCACTTCTTTAACTGGAGAGCAAGAGCTGTCTTTCCTTCAGATGTTTGCCAAGGCTTGGCGGGGATTCAGAGCTGCTGTCTTAGCTTTCACTGGGTCCTTAGCTGCATTTGTGCAAACCCAACAAGCCAATATATACCAGCAACTTTCTTGTATGTGGCGGATGTAAAATGGAGTTTGGTCTAAAAAGGAACATGCTAATCCCTCAAGTAGTGCCTACTTAATTTTCTTTCTTTTATTTATTCTTGTTTCTTTGAATGCATCTGTACTTTGCAATTTTATACAGATAAAATTAATGAAAACTTGTTAACTGTTCTTCTAGGACAATGGGTTTAAACCTGTGAGCTGCACGTCCCAGACAGGCTCACAGACTACCATTAAAAGATGACGGGCTGACTGTTTACCAAAACCAACAAAAACCCCCAACCAAACAAAAAACCCCCTACACATCTGCAAACAAAACAAACAAAAAAAGACTGTATGCTCCTTCTATATCGACCCTGACCAACATCAGAAACTCCATTGTCACAGAACTCTCTCCAGCCCCTTCTCTCAGTTTGCACAGCTGACTGATGAAACTGTAAACTGCATGAGCCCCCTTTTAAACAGCGTTGTTTCCCTCGGAACATCCAAGCTGAGAAAATTTCCAGCCTGAAACAATGATAGTATCTTATGAGAGAAGGAAGAAAAACGTTCAAGAGGAGAATGTACGCTGTTACAATATCATGTGAATGTACGACGTTTTATTAAAACTGCACGCAGAGATAGAGCAGACATTGAAAATTCCACAGGAATCATGAAATCGTAATAAATTCATACTGCAAAAAATCCTCTTCAACGTTGGAATTCTTGACATTAGTGGTAGTCTCCCTGGGGAGCATACACAGTCACAAAATTCTGGGTTTCAGTGGGCAGATCTTCTTTAATTCATACTGATCATTTTGTAAGCCACATTTTTGTCTTTATTTGGCTTGTTAAGATAAGTCTGTTTCTTTGGAAAACCCAGTTGTGTCACATTTTTTAAAAATAGTGGCTCACTCCTTTTCTGTCAAAATAAAAGCTCTATGTATTCCAACATTCTGTCACACACTGAAAGAGAGAAGCTTAGGAAGCTCTCAATACAGTCAGATTCATTTCTCCACAGGCAGACAGATCTTACCTCAAATTCGTACTGATGAACATTGAAGATGTCTTCCACAGTTAAAGTCAGAGAATCAACATGGAAAAGAACCTACATCCTTAGCACTAGCTTCAAGGTCCACAGACATGTAGGATAAGAATCAAACCAAGAGTGCATAGAGAGGCTAAATTTTCTTTCATTATTTACATGGTTACATAGGAAAATCTCAAATGAGTAATTATTGCATACAAGTGGAAAAAGTCAATTATTTATGTCTAAATGAAAACATGAGTTTGCTTGTTTGAAACCGTTTAGTGCAGGATTGGTCTAGATTGACCAGGATTTTCAGTTCTTTGACAATTCTCATTCAGAAAATTCTCAAACTGAAGACAATGCAACTGGCTGAACAAGAAAGAGAAAACACTTTAGCCCCCTATCAAGGGGGGGACACTTGCATAAATCAGGACATTTATGTTTAATTTTTCAAGCACATTAAAAATGTGAAAAGGGAGTTGGTTTTTTTCCCCCCCAGAAAACTACTGACTGAAGAATGTTCATTCATGTGGTGCTCAATGGCTCTATATCTACATGGAGGCTGGTAATGAATGGTGTCCCTCGGGGGTCTTGGGTGCTATATAATATCTTTATCAATGACCCAGGGAGATTGAGTGCACCCTCAGCAAGTTGTGTAGATGATGGGAACTAAGTAGTGCAGCTGACACAACGGCACAGGATGCCATCCACAAGTTGTAGAAGTGGGCCCACGAGAACCACATGAAGTTCAACAAATCTAAGTGCCGACTGCTGTACCTGGGTCGGGGCAATTCCAGACATGAGTCAACATGGGGAGAACTCACTGAGAGCAGCCCTGTGGAGAAGGACTTGGGGGTTCTGGTGGATGACAAGCTGGACATGAACTAACAGCGTGCACTCACAGCCCAGAAAGCCAACCCTGTCCTGGGCTGCATTACAAGTAGTGAAGCCCGCAGGTTGAGGGAGGTCATCCTCCCCCTGTACTCTGCCCTGGCGTACTGCATCTAGGTCTGGGGGCCCCAGCACCAGAAAGATGTGGACCTCTTGGAACAAGTCCAGAAGAGGGCCACCAAAATGATCAGAGGACTGGAGAACGTCTCTTCTGCAGATAGGCTGAGAGAATTGGGATTGTTCAGCCTGGAGAACACAAGGCTCCAGGGAGACCTTATTGTAGCCTTTCAGTATTTGAGACGGACTTACTAAAAATAGGAGAAGTGATTTTTTCACATGAGCATGGCTTAAAACTAAAAAAGAAAATATATAGGTTAGATATTAGGAAGTTCTTCAGTGTGAGGGTGGGGAAGAACTGGCACAGATTTCCCAGAGAAGCTGTGGATGCCCCATCCCTGGAAGTGTTCAAGGTCAGGTTGGATGGGACTTCGAGCAATCTGATATCATGGGTGGTGTCCCTGCCCATGGCAGGGGGTTGAAACTAGGTGCACTTTAAGGTCTCTTTCAACCAAAAACAATCTACGCTCCTATTTGGTTCTGCACATCTTTTGGGCAGAACATGCTGCTTTAAATTTGATCCTCAATTGTGATTACAGAATAGGCACAATATTCTTTTGAAGTTGTGCTGGTTTTGGCTGGCACAGAGGTAATTTTCTTCACTGCGTCTTGTATGAGGCTGTGTTTGGATTTGTGCTGAGAACAGTTCTGATAACACAGAGATGCGTTCCTTATTTTTCTGAGCAGTGCTTACAATGCCAAGGTCTTTTCTGCCTCTCACATCACCCCACCAGGAGGGAGGTTGGGGGTGCACAAAAATCTGTGAGCAGACACAGCCAGGACAGCTGACCCCAACTGATCCAAGGAATATCCCATACCGTACGGCAGCATACTTAGCATAAAAAGCTGGGGGAAGAAAAAGGAAGAGGTTTTGCAGTGATGGCATTTTTCTTCCCAAGAACCCGTTACACGGGCTGAAGTCCTGCTTTCCTGGGGAGGGCTGAACACCTGCCTGCCCATAAGAAGTGGTGAATGAATTTCTTGTTTTCTTTGCTTGAGTGTGGCTTTTGCCTTAGCTATTAAACTGTCTTTATCTCAACACACGAATTTTCACACTTTTACCCTTCTGATTCTCTCCCGTATCCAGATATCGGGGGAGTGAGTGAGCAGCTGTGTGGGGCTTAGTTGCCAGCTGGGGTTAAACCACATACTACAGGATGTGGGTTTTTATTGTCAGTGCTCGAATAAGGTTATCCTGGAATTCTCCACCACCAAATCACTGTCTTTAAATACACTTTTCTCCAGTCCATAGAGCGTTTGACAAGAAATCCTCACAATACAAATAAATCTCTGAACTAAAGGCTAATATGAAAAAGAAAAGAGTTGGAGTTGTTTTCATAGTTGATGAAAATTCACCAATCTCTACATAAGATTGATGTTTACAAGATGACTTCTTTGTACAGAAGGGAAAATTATCAAACTACAATAAGCAAAATAGCCAAGAACATTTATAAAGAAAAACTTTGTAAATGTTCTTCGCAAATCCATTTCGTGGTAGAGCTCAGAAGTGTCCATGTATTTATAAATACTCACTGGCAAATCAGAAAAACTTCGAACTGCTATTCTGAGCATCTCTACCAAGTAAGGAATACAGATTTTCCATTTTCAGAAAGAAGCAGTATTTTTCCTTGAAGAAATTAGGAACAAAGGAGTTATAAATAACAGTCTCTAATGAAGAAGTGTCAATAAAACTTAGCATTTTGCACTGTACTTAAGATGTTGGCTCTGATGGTATGTTTATTGCTCTGCTGTCACATAGTATGATAGGAAATTTTTGCTCATATAACTACACTATCTTTCAGACAGTTTATATTTAAACTAGGATGCAGTAAAAACAGTAAACTTTTTCCTAGTGGAAAGTTAAACATGAACTTGTCTCATAATTGTCTTCATTGTCTGGAAACAATTGAATCAAATCATTAAAATATTGTTTTTCACAGGTCATAGATGAACTATAAACAAGGCAGAACTCAATGACACATGAGCAATCCTGCAAATAACCTTCCATTGACTAATCAACTGCAGTTTTCCATTCTACAGCAGGCAGCCCATTTGAACCCAATGTTTAAGGGTAAAGGAGTTTTTTCTGCTTCCACTTAAGTCTTCGAGAAAGCTGTCGATGAAACCAAATTAATAAAACAAA
Source organism: Oreocharis arfaki (assembly GCA_013398015.1). Taxonomy (NCBI): domain Eukaryota; kingdom Metazoa; phylum Chordata; class Aves; order Passeriformes; family Paramythiidae; genus Oreocharis; species Oreocharis arfaki. Next base: position 88,057 of record VZRR01011463.1, read on the forward strand.
AGCCTAAATAATTTCTCATTCTCTAAGGAGCACTGTTGAAATCAGAGAAATGTTTGCATGTTAGAGTGGGTTTGTCCTGAAAAAAACATCATGTTTTATAACAAAGAAAATGTATGAACGATGTCCAGGGAACATTAACACATGGATACCGGTGTCTCCCATCTGTCTCATCACAATTGTTGCAACAAACTTTACTATCGATCATTACAAAAATAATTGATTTAGACCACAACAATTCAGACACAAGTCATCTGAGTAGAAAGTCTGGAGATCTGCAGGTGCCCAGCAAAATATAAAAACTCGCAGCTTGGACTGAAGGTTTTTTTATTACATGTACCATAACTGCTGTTATGAGATGAAAATAAATGGATATGGCCAAAATGTTTGTATTATTCTCATACGATGAAATTTAGAGTGATGAATGTAGGACTCCACAGACAAAACAGCTTTGCTTGCAGAGGATAAAAGCAAGATTTGGGCACCATTTCCAGCCCGAGAAAGTTTATACTGAAACAGATTGGTTTTCCTCTTTTTATTCATAGACAGGTATCACTCTGACTACAATCACACTTCAAAGCATTGTGTAGATGGACTTTAACACGACGGTCGGGTGACTACTCTTATACTGAATCCAAGGCTACTTGAGTTTTATGGCATATAAAATCTCTGTATTCTCTGTTTAAAGTTGGAGCCACTAACAGTCTAAGAATTCCAGATGTGGCTTTACAGCTGTGTTTTCTAGTTTTAAGTGTAGTTGCCTTTCCCCTTCAACTTCAAAATTATATCAAGATGAGCTTTCTAGGGCAAACAGCTCTGGAAATACTGAACGCATGATTCTGGCTCATGAGCATATATAACCTCCACAGAAAAGAAAAAAGTGATTTTAATAAAGACTAAATAATGAAAGGGGATACAGGTAAAAAAAAAAAAATCAATTCCACAAGAACAGACACAGAGCTTGCAGGAGAAACAAAGAAAAACCTTCAATGGACACTTCAAAAGCCTAGCAAAAATCCAGCTATATTCATAATCAAAAAGTTTTTTGTGAATGAAAAAGCTAATTTAAAAGAGGCACTGGTATTCCAGCCCTTAGGCTTTCTTCAAGGTAAAAACAACACAAATGAGCAGAAACCTCCTCACAGTCTTCCTTTAAATCACATGTTTACCTGGCACTTGTTTGGCTGCAGGCAATGAACTCTCATATCCATCAAACTGGCCATTGAAGGCTTTAAATTTCCCCTTAGCAATCTAGCTTAGCTCCATCTGTAAAAAACTAAGCATGAAAAAAAAAAAATGGAACCAGAGTCATTCTTCTCTTTAATAGCATTTAAATTAAGAATTTTGGTAAGCCAGTTTCGAAGACCAACTCAAAAAGACAAACAAAGTACTTATTCTGAGCTATCAATTGCTTTCATTGAAGCATTTAATTTGGCCAACTCACTTCAGGCTGAAGTCCCTGGCTTTTTACAGGTGATGGTGAAGGGACTCTGTGTCAGGTTTGAGTAGAATACCATCTCTACACATTTCTTAAAAAAATGTTCTAACACCACAGTAAATCTCACTCCTATAGACATACATTCAAAGGATAAACAGACATACACGCAGAGTTAAATGAAGATCCAGTTTCCATCTTCTTTTTTCCCTATCAATTCTCCCATATTAAGCCAAGGATTAGTTTTTCCTTTCCCGTTCCTTTCCCTTTCAGAGATGCTGCCATAGATGCAGTAACAGTTCTTCTGACTCACAGGGAGACAGAGATGAGAGGTTTTTTCCATGTTCCTACAATGCCTAGCACAAAAACTTAAAGGTCCATGACTAGAGATAAAAGGAATGATGAAAGTCACACACACACACACACACACACACACACACTTGTTGAAGCTGTCAGCATTTACAGGGAAAGGGTGTAATACACTGGTTAGCACCTTTAAACTGTTAGGAAGAGAGAAGAACCCAGACTACACTGTTAATATTTGTTTAGGATGCTCAAAGTAATTTTTATTCTTTTCTAGCATGGAAAGACAATAAGTTTAATGCTCTGAATGAGCCACCTATGAAACTTTTTAAAATTAAGGAAATATGAAATGCAAGAGGGGTTCAAATTCAGGCAAATTACAGTATTGGCTACACAGGTCATGGTAGCCTTGCTCTATTTCCACAACCACTATGCCAGGACAGCCTCTCATTTCCTCCTCCTCCTGATTTCTACTGCATTATTCCAGATGTAGAAGCTTGATTAGCTCCAAACTGCATTTATAAAACAACCTAGGACCTAGTCTACATTCTCCATTTTTCATCTCCAATGCATTACCGAGTTGCTAGTGCTCAGATTCCCAACCGAAAGAAAAAATCAGGCAGCAGTCAACACCCTCAGCATTTATCTACTGTTTTTACATCACAACCTGCAGATCCTTATTTGAAAAGTTACCCTGAATATTCACGAGTCAAAAAAAGGCACAAAGGAACTTACAAAAGAAAAAATGAATTCTCAACCACGACGTCCTTCAGAAAAAGTTTCCATTTTCTTACGTTGCTCATGGGTACTGCAGGAATGACTTCACCTAGGAGATGCAGTAATTTTGCACCTTTTATTTAACCCCAAGGATTAGGGTTTGGTAATCTCCACCTACCTTGTTTATCTTGTAATTTGAAAATCTGACTGTGTTTGTATCAGCCATACAGATTAAGGGTGTTACTATTACATGGCCAATATATCAGAATGAACCTCTGGAAGAGAATAATCATCTTGAAACTGCACAAAAAGTACAGGATAATAGCCATAAAATATCCTGTACAACAGCAGCAGGTAAAGAAGCATTTATAATGTAAAGACCCATTATAAAGTTCTTTATATATAAGATTTACCATTTATAAGGTAAACAGATCAATGTAGAGGCAGAATATATGAGGCAGGGGGAACACTTTTTGACATTTCTCACCTTAATGAAGAGTAAAACTCCTCTTGACTGTTAAAACAACCTTTAGGAAGATTACATGCTTGGAAGCTTGGTTTTGTTGCTCTTTGTAACAACACACTTATACAACAGGTTAGATTCATGATTCATGTACATACCAGATAATTTCTAGTTTAATAAAAACTTGTTTTAGGAAATGAAGAAATGAGACAATGAAGCCTTATATTTTTCCAGCTGCAAATTTAGGGCCTGCTTACATTGATCAAATGTAATCCTATCAAAGGTAATCCTGAGGATAGGTCCTATCGTCATATGAGATCACATAGTGATCCATGGATCACATCATTTCTGTTGCATGACATGTTCCTGAGGTCATTGCTCCTGAGGTCATTGCTCTTTCGTGCCAGAGCAGGTGTGGGAAGGCATGTGTTTGGTGCAACAACCCTCACCTCATTAGTCCTGTTGCTGCCTTCTGAAAGACACTCAACTGGTGCCTCAGAAGCACCTCAAATGCCATAGCACCTTTAATGGTCGAACCTACTGTTAAAACCAGAATGTTAGGACTTGTCAACTGATAATGCTACCCACTGAGAGAAGGCAGGGAAAAGCTAAAGAGAGACACTGGCAAAAGAATAATTTTTGGTAGGGTAGCCCTTTCTTGGAAGTACGGCTTCCTTAAATAAGGCAGCTGCAGACAGGAGGAAAAATTTGAACTCTAGAGTGAAAACTCACATGATACAGGAAAATATTGTTGTATAGAGCAAATCCTGCCCACAAATTGATCAGATGCTCCTGTTCCCAATTATCATTATGCTGGGAATGCTGTGGCTTTAAGTTCACAAAAGGCTACAGCTTCTTGAATATAAAGCCCTCCAAGAAATGCTTTGCAGAAGCACTGTAGCAACAAAATGGGTTTCATCTAGAAAACTAGATCTGCTTGTTATCACTGTTTTAATTCACTTGAAGGCATCCCTGCTACTAAACTAACTTCACAGGATGATTCACATTCATGTTCATCACTCCCATTTATTCTCCAGGCTTCACACAGCATTTTAAAAACATCAACTTCTGTAGACATTCACCTGTGTTTGCTCTTCTGTCAAAATATTGTTATTATCTTCCGTTACAGCTAGCAAAAGAATCAAACCTGACAGCAAAGAGTCCAAACTGCAACTTCCAACAGCAAACCCCATTTTAGCAGCTGACAACTCTAGTTCACCCTCACGGTTAAGCCTGAAGTTTTGTATGAACAGCTGCACATAGATGAACGGACTTTCTTCTGGATTTTGTATACCCTATATATTGATACAATCTACAAAAAAAGCCAAGTTTGAAGAAAATCTGTTCAGTGATCCTGAAGAAATAAGCTTGACACTACTAAAACACAATCTCAAGAAATTGTTGTGGTTCTCTAATAAACAAGCCTCTTTTTTTTTCCCAGTTCCACCTTACTATCAAAGGAAACAATTCCACCAAAAGATACATTTTACATCTCTTCGGAGACAGAGGAAGAAAAGAGGAGGTCAGTCTCAAAGAATTTGTCTTAAATGCTGCTGTGAACAAGTAAACAAAGACTGGAAGTAGCATTCATGCCATTCATTACACAGATCCCCTAATCACAACCTTCTTGGCACCCAAAAAATCTAGATGAACAAATGCTTCATCCAGTATCAACATTCATAGAACAATTTTGAGCCAGTTTTCCTATATACACCGTATAACAAGAAAAAGTAAGTTTCTGTGACAAGGATATGAGGTAGTTCCTAGCTAAGAGAGGTTACGATTGTTCCACTGATTACCTGCAAATGCTTGAAAAGATACCAATAGGTCAATGTTACTTTACACTTGAAGAAGTGCTTTGCTTTCCCTTTTTTATGTTTCTCCAGGATTTTTGGAGAATCCTAAAAGAACATGTGCTTTGTCTTCAAAGCAAGCAAACCTGATCCACAAGAAGATTACTCTCTGGAGACCTTGAAAAATAGACAGAAAATTAATATCTGAACTAAGCATTTTCACCACAGGAAATGCCAAAATCTAAGGATTTTCTTTATTTTTCTTGCAATAATTAAACAGGAATTTAAGTTTGGTCTGTCATGCTTTTAAAAAAGTTGTAGTAGGTTGATCAAGTATATCTGGAATCAAAAACCAGCAAGTTACATCAAATGAAATAAAACATACCCTATTGACAGCTATAGCAGCAAGCATATACAAGAACAATATGTGAATTCATTAACAACTCAAAGTGAAAACCAGATATTTTCTTTTATTCATTATTTGGCCATCTTTACAGGTCCACAGCAGAAGAAAATCACTGTACAACTCAATAAACTCCAAAATTAAACAAAGAAAGCAAAATTGTAATTATGCTACATAAAAAAAACCCTTCTGCTTTTTGATTACATATAGTCAGAAATAAATGTTAAGTGCTTCTGGAGATGATAATAACGACATAAAGATGACGACACTTTTACAGATGTTTTGAAACATTCTTTACTATTTTGATTTATAGATAATCTATCCATAGTTAAGGGACTAACCGTTACATTTTGTCCTACAAACTACCAAAACCAGATACTACCCTGCAGCTTAAACAACATATGAAAAAGCTGCATCTATTTAACAGCTGCAGAACTCAGGACAGAGGCAGTAAAATATAAAAAAAATACAAGAGTTAAAAATCCTACTGCAAGAATATTAACTGTAATAAAAGAGAAGACATTAAAACCAGCAGCTAGTTAGGTGCCAGGACATAATAGAACCCATAAGGGCAGGCAAAGAATGATGCTAAGTTAGGAAGAAAGAGTCTGCTTTCAGAGAACTTCCTGACAGACACCACAACAAAGCAACATGAATGGTGACTGTGTGGTCCCCTTCTCGTAAATAAATCAGGCGTCAAAGGTTGATCTGCAGTTAATAAGAGGCCTAAGCCTTCTCCAAGGATTTGTAGTATTCTGTCAGCACAGTCCAAGCCTTCGGAGCCATGAAGCCTTCCGGTGGGTTTTGTCCTTCTCGAGCCAGCTTGCGCATGCGGGTCCCCGATATAAAATCAAAGTCTTCATGGCTGAGAGAGCAGGGGTGGAGGCAAAGGGGAGGGGGGGATAAAAAGAACATACTTTAAAAGCAGGCAAAGTTGCTCATATTCCTTCTACTTTCTTGATACTTTATGTATTTCTTCTTGGGAGTATAATGCTGTATAGCAATTGTCATTTCCAGGCCAGCAATGCCAGCAAATATCAAGAATATACATCCTCTATAATATTCAGCTTGGGTAACTCCTGAGGTTTTAGCAGCACGGTGCAACAGAACCCCTGTGGACTGAATTCAGTCTATGCTTCCATTGAGCCTGGCTTGCTCTCTGAGAGGAAACAAAACCCTGTTGAACAATAACCATCTACTCTACCTACTGTCTGAACCCTCTGCCAAGGCATCCTGATTTACAACTTGCCTTGCCAGGGCAGGAAACCAGCCCGATGAGCTGGTTGAATGTTCCTGTGCTGGTTCAAGGAGGTCATTTCAGTGCCACTAGAGAATGTGTAAAAAAACCATTGTACAAAATCTTGGCGAGGGACTGTTTGGGGAACAGAGAAAATAAAAGCCTCAGAATCTAGAGGCAAACTTCACAGCTGTGCCATTGAGAGACACTGAGCACACCTATACATATTTATGCATATCAATGATGTGGCATATACAGTTCAAAATAAAGAGAAAAGCAAGAGAATAACAAAAATACCTTCCCCTAAAGATGTTTTTCCCTAAAAAACAGAATTCAGTTTGACAAATGCAAAATTGAACACAGATCAATTGTTTACTATTGTTAACATAAGAATCTAAATTATTATTAACTTCTCAGGTATGCGGTCACAGGCAGCAAAAGCTCCACAAATTAAATTACTCCTCACAGTACTGAAACAGTAAAAGCAAGACAAGAATGCCAGAGTTCTATCAAATGCTCCAAAGGAAAAAAATATGTATTTCTAAATTAAATATGCAATTTTACTTCTGCCATTCGCTCAATTTGCAACATGTATGCATTACTCATTCTATACTTGTCTGTTTGAAATAAAAACCAAGTATTGATCTCAGATGCACATGCCTTAGCCAGAAACAAGAGCCAAGTGTGCACATCAGAGGGCAGAACTTGGCTCTAAGTGTTGGTCTATGCTCAGTAGGGTATGGAAGTTAGCAAAATGCAGAAAGCATTCCACAGTTCCCTTTCACAACAAGACTTGCCCCATAACTTTTTGATTTGGACTGTATACATTTACACACCAGCACTGTCATACATGCTCTTTTCTTGTTGCTCTAAATTTGAGACTGTGGGTTCCTGAGGAGTCACAAGGCAAAAAACCCCCCTACTGTGCTTTAGTCCTGCAATATATAAATTATATAAAAATGAACATTTGAAGTTGATGCAGTTCCATGGGAGAAAAAATTTGCACTGCTATTTATAACATTTGAAAATTTTATTCCTTAGCAGAGAAATGTCTGCTGTTCACTAACACTGCCTGAAGATACCTTGAGTTCTTTGCAAAGAACTATTTATATAAAATATATGTGGAGAAGTCATAAGCCTGGTTAATTCTGTCAAAAAAATACCAAGTCTTCAGATGATCAGGAAGAGAAGAGTAAAGCAAGTGCTATAAAGTTTCTCCATGTGTGTTTTCTCCTCGCTGTGGTAGCAATGCCAAAGCTAAAGCATTTTAAATAAAAAGGTGCTTTACCCCTCCTTTTTTCTTCAGTTTTCAGAAAAACACTCCACTTCCTCTCATGCCCTACAAGTGAAATAATGCTAGTAAACCACTACATTTAGGTATGTCATACCAGTTTGCTTCAATAACACATACAGCTCCTTTAGCTGCTTCTTATCCCTGGTTGCACAAAAAGCAGCTAAGAATCAGCAATACCAAGAAAGAGAGAACCACAAAAAGAAGTTAAGGAGATCTACAGAAGTTATAAAAAAATTAAAGGAAAAAAGTGAGGATCATTTCAGAAATGTAGTACATTCAGCATCTCATAACATTTCCAGAAATGTTTCTAAAATACCATAAAAAAATCACAAAAGTACTAATGATGCCCTCTCATTATCCTGAATGTCTATTTTGAAAGGGTTTTTCTTTATTAAAAAAAAAAATACTTCAATTAGTAATCACTGAAGTGAACCAAATGGAGCTTTGGCAATATACACACAACAACACAGTATTTTTTGCCTTTTTAAAAATTACTGCATTTACAATTTTCAATAAAATTTCAGAAACTGAGATTCCTGCTAAGGAGAAAAACCTTATCAGTACTGTCACCACTGTGGCACGATGTGACCTGCAAGTATTTTGAAATAAAACATATCAGTATGAGTAATTTGCTTTAGTAGAAGGAGATAGTAAAAGGAGCCATCAAGTAATTTTTCAGAGTGCATTTTAAGGATATTAAGAGTTACTCTATATAAGGTGGATTTGAGTGGAACACGAGAGGGGGAAACATTTGATTATTAAAGATGCTATAAAATTTAAATGCCAAAGCCATTCAAATTCCATTCTTGTCAGATTTGAAATGACCCTCAATGAAACTTAATGCAAGCCTCTTCTGAGTACAAGATTTAAGTGCCTTTGAAAATTTTACTCAGTAGCTGCTGGAATCAGCTTTTTTTCAGCCACACTGGATGCTACTAAATACTTATAACACTGACTTGGCCTTTTACTGCCAATTGAGTTTGACTGGTACTGACACAGTACTTTGTGCCACTGCAATTAAAAGCATTCGCCAAAACAAGGAGGAAAAGAAGGCAGAAATAAAACCACAACAAAAATTTGTCAACAGAAAAACAATCTCGAAACATTTCACACTGAGGACTGGTATTTGCTCTGTGGCATAGCATCCTAGAACTCTACCACACACACTGTGTGGAAAAATCCCATACCTACACACACTGAAATTTCCTTACTTACGGAGGACAAGGATTTCAGAGACCTTACAGTTCCTGTGACAAAACAAGGGCATAATTAATTTACAAGTAGGAAGTAACTGCCACAGGCCTACAGGAACCCTCCTGGGCTGCATCTCTGAGGTGTCAGTACAGTACATTAATACAGTATCTGAAGAGAATATTTTTTCTGCTTCAGCATTATTACCTACAGATTTAATCTAAGTATAGACCACATTACACAGTAGATTTTTCATCTGGGAGTGCTAAAGGTCAGTCATTATTTTGGGAACCCTGACCTCCTCTTAGGCATTTAGCACTGTGCAAATGACCTTCTAGAAATTCCCATTCTCTGCGGAGGGCAGTGTCTGGTGCTCTCAAGGTCTTAAGGAATTACTCTTAAATACAAGATTCATGGTAAAAGTACAGACCATTAATTCATAGTTTTGCCCTTTTTTTAGGCAGATAGAACAATAGGAAAATAAAACAACAACATGACTTATTCATCCCAGTTTGTCTTTAAAACAACTGTGATGTTCTACTCAGCTGGTAAACTTCAGGCTAATTTCTGGGACAATTCACAGCCTCCTTATCTGGGGTCCAATTCTAACCTTAAACCCTCTTAAGAAGGATTTGCTCTGAATTTAAACTTGCCTTTGTAAGTCATGACTTACACCATAACTCCTTCAGGAAGTCATTATGCCTTGGGAATAGATGTCCCATGATGCTGAACGAACCAGCTAGTGCCAGCTAGGTTCAAATCCCAACCAGCCACGAACAAATTGTTTGTGAAATTAGAACACAATAATGTGATTAATATCAACATATGGAAAGCAAATCCTTTACTAATTCCTTTCTAACTGGCAGGAGGGTTTAAGTCTCCTGGGCTGATGCAGTGTTTCAGTGTATCCTAAATTATGTACTAATGGTAATTGAGTAACCATATTTCACATAACTAAATTAAAAAGAACACTCAAGTGTGCTTATCTCAGCCTCTTACTATCACTTTAAAAAACAAACAAATTTGAGAACAGTATCTACTTAGTTGGGGTAGGTGTCCTGTATGATTTGATAGTACTAAACTAGTAATGGCAACCATATTACAGGTCCTGGGAAAAAAAAATATAGTTAAAAATCTCTCTTCTTCACAGATACCCGTGCTGAATTCACATTTTATAGACAGCATGAACACTCTGCTCCAATCACCTTAATTATGGGTTTCTTTTAGCCAAAATGTTCTCTTTGGTTTTCTTCTAGGAAAAAAAAGTAGTAATTTATTTCCAGACAAGGTTGTGGCTTTTTTAATTGCCAGACTAATTTCCTTTCTTAATTGAGTTTTTTCTCAGCAGCAGTCTGTGGCTGCATTTTATAGGACTGATCTTCCATAAAGAACTGGGAATCTCTGCTCACAAAACCAGCTTCTATTATTAAGCCACCAATACCAGATAACACTTATCTGTGGTAACTGTTTGTGAGGCCTTTTTGGCTGAAGAAACACACTAATTGATTTTCTGAAGGGATTTCAGCACTGGGTAAGCTTGGGGGCGGGGGGGGAGGGCAGTAGTAGTGTTATTTGTTGGTTTCTTGGTTCTTTGGTTGTTTTCTTTACACTTCATTCTACCTATGGTTTACAGGTCAGACATTCATTTTGAATTACTACATTATAACTAGAATTCTTCCTATAAACTTTTTCAAAATACATTTGGACATAGTCAATTATAGATCAAGTATTCTATGAAATCAGTGTAAAAACTTTGATAAGGACTGCAACAATATTCATACTAGTTTTTATATGCATTACTTCAGAATTCTATGCAAGTGGAAATGCTCAAGCTTCCCACAAAAACTTAGATTAGGCTTTCTATCTGACTTGAGTAACAGCAGAAATGGCAATTTTTTTTTTATTATCCTCATTTAGACCAAAGGGAAAATAAAATTAAATTAGCTCTACCTGTGCTGCTATACATCACTTCAAACGCATTCCTCAAATTCCTCTCCTAGATCTTCGTTTTAGACACATTTTTTTTCAAAAATATGTTTCAAGAGTTCAGTTTCATGAGGTGCTAAACCTTGTTCTAAGATGTCCAAGAAACAAATTAAAAATTGTGCTGGCTTCATGAGGTAAAATATAAATATAATTCCAAATCATTGGTTGCTCATATGTCTTAATATTCTAAAGGGTAACTTTATTTAAACAATTCATACAAGTCATACAAGTTAAGTGTTGTGCATCACTCTGCAACTACTACTGTTATAAAGGCTTTCACAACACTCTTTCCTTACCCCCTTTCCTCACAGACAATGAGCTCTGTAATCCTGAATGCAACCAGGTTATTCCTTCCTTTCCTTACTAACAGGGGCCAAGTGACTTCAGCTCCAACACAGCACCACAGCAGCTCAACATTGTTAACCAGCAGCATGAGGTCCCTGCCACACAAAGGCAATAGTCTCTAGATTGTTCCCAAGCAAATACTGGGTCAACTGAAACTCCAAGGGCAGTACGTGTTCTGGAGGATACTAATGGAAGTGAGAAACAAATGGAACTTCTACGTGAATTCCACAAAACTGCACTTGTATGGACACCTTTGGGAGCCGAAGGCCTTAAGCACAATAACCTCTTGGAATCGCAGGCAGCGCACCAGAGAAATGAGGGCCTTTGGCACTGATTTGGAGGCAGGACCAGTGTAGGCTTTTTGATGCTTGCCAGGCTTGCTAGCAAGGTCACAAGCAGCTTGGCCACAGACAGGTCTCATACAGCTGCCCAGCACCTTACCATAGGCAGCTGACCAGTGCTGACCCAGCCTCTGAACACCCACCCCCACAGGCATACAAGAAACGCTATCAGCAAGCGTTACACCTTTCTCATAAAAGCTGAGCAAAGCAAACTCTCTGCCACTGCTAATTCTGCAGCCACAACTTTTCAGACATCTTTCTGGCAGCTGGATCAAGGTTTTGGTAACCTCTCACCATTAGCCAAAGATTCATCCACCAACATCCCCATGTTAGGATTTCCCTCAGAAGCTGAAAGTTATTTCACTAACAGCAGCAAAGAGCCCAACTGCAAGAACCTCTGCACGTCTTTGCTGCCAAGACAGGTGTGGGTGCAACTCTACCAAATTACAGAGACACACAAGGTAGCAGATGGTGTCTATAACAGCTTCTCACAAGCACCTTCCCAAACAGAGGAGTCCAGGAGGCCTACAAGAATAGAAGAGATGATCACGTGGGGAAAGAATAGCTACACCCAGCAGCTAAGACACACGGCCAGCTCAGTCCAAGGGAAACCCCCTTGCCATAAGCTTCCACGCATTCATTAGTGATGCAAATTCTGGAGTTGCCTAGTTGGCTGTCAAGTCACCAAGCCTCAAAGAACTGAGAAAGGTGCAAGAGATACCAAATTACCCTTTTCTAAAACAAGTCCCTGCAATGCTTCTATGCATACAACCCTCCTCCCCACATTTTCATGCTGTGTTTTTCACCCAGTGAGCGCAGGAAATATTTCAACTAACATCACTATTTCACATCCAAGGGTCTTCCACCAGTACTGATCCTCTCATGTTTCCAGGCAATCCTCTCTTTTCCTGCCATCCTTCTTGCAGAGTCAAATACCACACGGTCCAGGAGTCTGCCACATTTTGAGTGTTACACAGACTATCTTGAAAGGCAGCCAGCCGCACCCACCCAAGCTCTAACTCTGTCTGGAGCCTACCACAGTGTTCCGTCTCTGGCAAGCAGGAGCAGTAATGGGAGCCTGCGCGTGTCCGCATTGCCATCTAGAGGATTGCTGCCACACTCCAGTCTCTCTACAAACAACATCCAGGGAAGGACAGGACAAATGGGCTTACATCCTGACAGCAGCAGGGCAGAACTGCACATTAGAAGCAGCATGGCCTTTATTCCACGACAGTTACAGAAACAGGAAAAAAGTGCCCCAAACCAAGGCCTCATAGACACAGTGAAAGGATAAAAGGATGCACATGATGCAGTCTGTGGCAAAAGGCAAAATCTGTTCCCACAACTTTTCATAAAAAATCTCCAAGAGCTGTTTGGGGGTTTTTTTAAATCATTTGCTCTGGCTAATGACAGAGGTAAAATTTTACTCCCCTTGATCCAAATCACATCTATCCTGCTTAAAGTACAGTACCGATGATCAGAGAACCAATATTCTGAATTTTGGCCTGTCACATCGCTACTCCCTTCCAATTTATTCCACCATTCCAATTTATTAAGAATTGACACACAAATAAAACTACTTCACTTTGATATTTCTGTATTGAAGCATGACCAGCAGGTCCAGGAAGGCAGTTCTCCCCCTCTACTCCACTCTTGCGACAGCCCACCTGGAGTTCTGCATCCAGACCTGGAGACCTCAACATAGAAAGTCCATGGATCTGATGGAGTGAGTCCAGAGGAGAGACAAAAATTTGATCAGAGGGCTGGAGCACCTCTCCTCTGCAGACAGGCTGAGAGAGTTGGAGTTGTTTAGTCTGTAGAAGAGAAGGCTCCAGGGAGACCTTAGAGCACCTTCCTGTTCCTAAAGCAAGCTACAAGAGGGCTGGAGAAGGACTTTTTGCAAGGGCCTGTAGTGATAGGAGAAGGAGGAATGACTTTAAACTGGAAGAATGCAGATTTAGATTAGATACCAGGAAGAAATATATTCCTGTGAAGGTGGCGAGGCACTGGCATAGGTTGCCCAGAGAAGTTGGCATTTCAGTACCAACTTCAACCACAGTTTGATGTAAAACAAAAGTACATTTCAACAATCTGAATAAGAGGATTAACCTAAAATGACAAGTCATCTTCCTCGTATCATTCATTGTGGCCAGAGCAACACATACACTAAGTTTTGGATCCTGCTATGCCACACAAGGGAAAAATAACATTGGAACATGCATACAGAAGGTGAATCGAACTGTTCTGTAATTGGATTAAAAAAACCCAAAACAGCTGAAAACCCTGGGACACAGAATATTCTGAGGGCATAATTCTGCATTATTACTAACAGAGAAATTAGCTATTTCTCACCCCATCTTGTCCACTTTCCTCTCCATGCTGCACACTCTCACTGTTTCTCTTTCCTCTTAACTGATGCACACCTGACACCTGAGAAGCTTATTCAGAGAGACAAAGCAGCAGAAAGCTAATCTTCCCATTATAATAAATGGTAATATCTTTCTCTGGATTTACCAATCTGTGCCATGTTCCAGCATCAGAGAAACCCAGCACCCAGGGAGTCTTTATGTGGCAGCCGAAGTTAAATCAGGCAGTTGCACTGTAACCAAACCATGCTGAAATCAAGCTACGTTTGACTAAAAGCTACACTGATCTAACCCCCATCTAAACAATGCCATATTTGAGCAATGTGAATTTAATTATGAAAGATTTTTTTTTAATGTGGGCAGGGGTAAGAGGCAGTTATTGCTCAAAATTTTCTTGAAATGAAAATACAACTTACTGATCAGAGTCATAATAATCCATGCACTTCTTTTTTTTATTATAAGCTGCCACCCTGAAGGGTACTATTTCCAGGGCTCGGAGGCCTGGAGCCATTGTCAGCACTTTAGCACCATGGGTTGGTTCATACAGATCTTTCCCAGTGTCAGGGTGCGGCATCCCTGCTGGATCTCGCCCTACAATGTAGAAGTTAGCTCCTGCAACCATCCGTGATCTGCAGTGCCACTGAACCTACAACAGAGACAGGAAAAACAATTAACAGAAGAAAATGCTCCAAAAATGCAGCTCTCAGAATGGGCATGCAATCTGTAACTACCATGTTTTCCTTAATCAGATGTGATTTTTATTGTGGAGACATAACATAATAACGAACCAATTACATTGATCACCATCAAACTTACAGCTAAAACAAGCTATCTCCATCCTGTTTGCACAGTAGGTGCTCAGAAAGTTACTTCAGCACTATCTATACATTCAGAAAGAAAAATCACCCATGTTCAGCATTTTCAACTTGTACACGTGGCAAGGATGTTCAAGGCAGAATTAACACTTAGTCTTCATGAACATTAAGACCTGAAGGACACGTAAACTAGGTACACACTGCACCTGAATGCTTGTAATAGACTTACTTTCCTAAGCAGGTAAATTCACTGCATTTTGATACACCTTTGCCTTACAGAACTGTTTCTTTTCTTCCAAGGCACTTATGAGGAATGCTAAAAATACAAAAAATGCTAAATTGATATTTATGAAACTTGCCCATTAAGATTTCTAAAGACTGGAAGGACACATCCACCTTGTAGATAACCATATTACCAGCTGCTTGTTCTTCTGTAAAGCACTTGTGCTATAGAAACAGATCTAATACCAATGACTTTCAAATAACCTATGGAAAATTATTAAAGAAAGAATTTCTTTTATTACTTGAATGAACACTACTGTCAGGCAGTACTCTGAGGTCACTGGACTGTACTCTGAGGTCACTGGAAATGCCATATAGGCAAGGACAAACATTTTATGCTGTTCAAAATAAGGATTGTGGATTTTGTTCCTTCTCACGCATACAAGAATGAGGTAAAAGACTTCTGTTAATTCTCACAAAAGGCCTATGGGGTAGAGCAGAAGGTTCTCCACATCAACTCACTCTCATGCCTCAACTAGATCTGGACTGAAGTTTTTCCTCTGGACTGAAGGGCGGTGCAAGCTCCATTTGACCAGTCAACTGTCCAGCAGAAAATAAGTGGCATCTGCCTAATTTAACTTCACTAGCAAGATCTCCTATCTATGAGAAAAGCTACCTCAGAGTGAACCTCAGAGCCTGGTCTGAACTTGAACTTCCTGTGATTCAAGGTGAAGGAGAGCAATGAAGGGAAAAAAAAGGGGAAAAAAAAAAAAAGGAATGAGGTGGAGAATCAATATCCCCTAGAGGAACTGTCTTCAAACGAGAATATTTATTCCTTCTGCTGCTTTCCACAAGCCTCTAGGGACTCCACCCCAAGACCTGGCTCCTCAATAAAGTGTTGCCAAAGAATTATTTCA
The DNA here is from genome assembly GCA_013398015.1 of Oreocharis arfaki. Taxonomy (NCBI): domain Eukaryota; kingdom Metazoa; phylum Chordata; class Aves; order Passeriformes; family Paramythiidae; genus Oreocharis; species Oreocharis arfaki. The sequence goes on from VZRR01011463.1 coordinate 103,882, forward strand.
TACAAAAGCCTTGAAACAATTCTCTCTGAATTAAGTTTGCCAAAAAATAAACAGACTGCATCTTTCTTAATATGTGTATAGCCCTCCAACATACAAACTTTTTTGCTTAAGAGACATAAAACTTAAGTATTTTAACATTCGGGACAACCATTTGGTATGTTAACAGATCTTATAATTCCTTCTGAAAAACACCATAAAAAAAGGAGGGAGGATTAATTTATTATCGCATCCTCCTAACTGTGAAGAAGGGAACCCATAAACCCAACATTTTCTCCCACCACTTCCAGCAAAATCCTCCAATATAGAAGTTTCTTCATAAGAGAATATTTTGGTTGGCGACAAGAGACTTGAAAATCTGCTTTCCAAGGAAAATTACTCTCCCCTCTCTCTCTCCATTAAAACAAAACAACACACAAACATCAGACATAGCACAAAACACCTTAGTGCACTATCAAAAGGGTTCTGTTTTACTTTAAACTCTGGATGCGTTTACCTCAGTCGGTCCTGCGTACATCATGGGGGAAGGGAATATAGCTACCACTGTTGTTTCTGGATTCAGGATTCCCTCCTCCAGCACTGCAGCGTGCTGCTTCATGCGCCACATAAGAGGAACATCATCCTCCTTTGTCCAGCCTCCGAGGGGGTGCAAGAGTAAAACTGGGCGCCGGTAGCCACGTTCCAGAAGTTGCTTGTGAGTATCCTGCATTAAAAGAGCGTGCCCGTTGTGCACCGGGTTGCGTAACTGGAATGCGAAGACCGCGTCTACGGAGAACAAAATGAGACAAAAGATACAAGGAAAGCAAGCTATTTTATCAGGAAGAAAGCTATTTTATCAGGAAAGCAAGCTATTTTTATCAGGAAAGCAAGCTATTTTATTTATTTTTCTGTTTGTTGTACAACCATCGAAAAATCTTCAGCACATGCTTTCCTCTAAACTATATTAAACAAGTACAATAGCAGTCATTGCAGGTCATTAAAAGAATTAATAATTATTACAAAATCACTGTACTTAACAAGCAAAACTAATTAAAAACAACCATACTGAAAAAAAAAATCAGCTCCCTTAACTTCTGAATTTTCTGCAGAATTACTTCATTTTCTGCAATACCTATAACCTTCTATTTGGGTTTTTCACTTGCATAAGTATATTATATTCTAAGAGGAAATCAAACTATGCTACCTATCTTAAAGGCTCAATATATCATCAAGAGAACAAATGGACCTGTTTGGAACAAAACTAATAAAAGGGGATTTAATGCTCCTTACCAAGTTTCCTTCACCTTAGTTTAGTAGATTTTAAGTGTGGTAAGAACAAAGCAAGACTAACTGCTTTTCTAGAGTATTAAAAACCCTTCAATGAAAAACCCTGACACAAACAGGATTTCTCTCTTCCGCAAATTCAGATGAACTAAAGTACCCTGCAAGACGGCAAAATCACTGTAACTGAGACGTTTTCCAATATAGAACCAATGGAACCTAGAGAACAGTTTTTTTTCAGATCTCAAATACGTGTTTGTTTAGGGGCTAGCCAAAAGACTGATATCCCAGACCTACAGATCCTGGACATACTGACCACACAGAACAAAGACAGGAGCTGAGGACCAATTGTGGCCTGCATTCTTGATGTTAATCTCCCTCCTCACATTTACAAGTGCAGCTGCCCGCCAGTCACTGCCACAGCGAAAGCAGCATGCTTGTTCCCTGCTTTATGACATTCCTCAGCCTCTTACTTACCTGCCTACCACAACTACTTTTGTGAAAAAAACCGTTTTATTTCTTGTGCAGAAAAGAAACTTGGCACCAGCCTACTTGCACTACCTTCATAAGCCTTGTTCCCCAGAAGCAACATTTAAAAATAAGAAGCAGATTTAAAAATAGCAGAGCATGAAAGCTCAGCATTCAACCATACTTCTGTAGTTTTAGCCCAACGTGATACTTACATCACATTTTACCACATCTTAACATTATCTTTTCTTGCATTACTGACATGTCTACAGTGCATGGAAAGATAAAGTTCAGAACCTCAGACATTACCAGCTTCTAATATGTATTTAGGCAATGCAATGCCTGAGACTATAAAAATTATTGCTATTAAGAGCAAAGAATGCCACCTACCAGAGCATTCAAAATCTTCATCCTTGAAACAATGCCAGCCTCAGTGGTGGCAGCAGATATTTGGATAAGCCTCTACAGGAAGAAAGAAAGCAAGAAAAATTTACTTACCTGCATTCATTTCCTTGAATTTCTGCCTTAGTTCAGTTGGAGTGAGACGGTATTGATCAAGTCCATCATTCCAATAAATACGATCAAGGACCTGTAGATCTCCCCCTACAAGCCAGTTCCCTTGCTCCATAACCATCTAAGAAAAGAAAGGAAAGTCCTTGTCAGGATAATTTATCAGCTTCTCCTGAGTATCTAGAACGTCGCAATGGGGACACATCTTTATCAAGGAATGCGTTCCAGGTTAATTTTATTTGACTGTTGTAAGTCAAGCATCAATGTTAAAAAAACGAAAAAAATTCACTGGAACATAGTCCAGACATGTTATACCATGATATAGGAGAGATGCCCAAATCTTCAGTGGGCATATGCCTTTGTTCCAAAATTGAGATCATATACAGAAATGCAAATAGCCAATATTTTTAAACAACACTGCATGACAAACAAAGATAGTGTCTGGAAAGCCTTGTCTATTACAATTTATTTAGTTATTTACTCTATAAATCTTACCATATATTTTTATTAGTATATATTTTTCAATTTAATTACAATATATCAATACAATGAAGTTGCAGTTTCTAGTTGTTGGTCAAAGCAAATGCTGTTGCAGTATCACTCTGTAGTTCACAAGGTTCTTGTCAGCAATAAAGTAACAAACAAAACAATTCTGACTAACTACTCCCCCACTTCAATCTAATAATAAAAATCAGAATCTTTGAAGTAGAATAGCTTTTGGATTTGTTTCATGGTAGCAGTTTACCCAAGTAACAGATGTCAGACAGTCACTACACTTCTTTTTATATCTTTAAATATCACCTCACCCTTTATCAAAAAATAATTATGGCAAGCTGCTTAACATACTCTATAAATGGCCACAGACATTACTCAGAAATTTTTAATTTCCAAGAACGCATTTTCTTTTGAAGACAGGATCAAAAAAAGCTTTCAAGTTTCATACACATTTCTTATGTAATTTATAAATGACAATAAATCTTGATATAACAGAAGATACTACATACTAAACCCAAAAGCCAAGACGTGAAAATTAAGTGTGAATTTTTCAATGTATTTTTCCTTTGACCTGCTGGAATTAAATTATGCCACAGTAACCATTCCCTTCCCGAAGAAAATGCCAGTCTTTAGCATCTTACCAAGGTGTAGGGAGGGTGTGATAATGATATGAAGACGAGAAAACTCCTCACTACAGAATCCCTCAGGTACCCAAATATTTCTGATTAATTAAGAAGGGCCACCAAATTCACGTGGTGTCATGTTACCACTATATATATCCCAGCACAGGCATAAGAACACAGTTTCTCATCTTCTACATAACAAATCATTCAAATTTTGTCTACGTGAGATTTTTTTTTCCCTCAGAATTTATTAAATCTGTGCTAAGTTTTCAAAAAAGGGGTAATCTTATGTTCAACATCATAGACCACATCAAGGGTTTTGAAAATCTTCTGTTAGTCATACAGATACTTTTACATTTCAAAGGCTTTCCCTTCTCAAGAGCAAGCTCATAATTTGAGGTTTTCTTGATTTCTCTTTAAATAAAGTCATACCTTTAAACAAAAAATACCTCAGAGACAAATGGGGAAATAAACGTATTTTGGCTCTGCAGAGCTAAGATGCAACATTCACATCAGCTTGCATAAGCCACCAAAGCATTGTGATGAGTCTGCTACAATTAGAACATTTCAGTATGACATACACATAAGGCCAAGATAATAAAACATAACGAACACAATGGATGGGAAATTACTCCCCAGAGTAATTAAATGATGAACTCTCCAGGAAGAGGGCCTGTTTCAAAAACATCTAAAGCTGGCAAGTCTCACGTGCTCCACAAGCAGGCAGAAAAGAAGTTTTCTCTCCTTCACAAAGCATATATCCACTGATTAAGGAGCTTTGATGATCCATCTGGTGACACAGAGGGATTTGTTTCCTAGGCACACTGGAGGGCAAAGTTCCCTCTTCTGTAGCACAGATTCTACAGCACATTCTAAATTCATTTCATGTGTACATATTGACATTAGATTTTCACACTAAGTACAGACTATTCAACAGCTGCATAGAAAAAAATTACCTTTGTTTCTGCTCAGTTATTTTAATTAATTTTCAAAGTAGTTTTGTTGTCAAAGTACATCAGTCACAGACATGCACTTCACTTAATTTGCAGCTCCACAACAGTACGGCACACAGGACTAGATTTTCAACTTTTAAACACACACCTTGATGTAGGGATGCTCCTTGCACGTCGTTCCCCACTGTCTAGCACAGCGTTCCTCTTTCCTGTGCTCGTAGAACTCGGGATTACGGAGAATGGCAACGCGGCAACCTTCGTACACCAGAGCAATTGCTGTACACCCATCGAGCCTTTCTTTGTCTTCTTGAGTAGCTGTTAGCACTATAGGCACTGACAGATTAATAACTCCCCCTGCAGAGGATGAAAAAAAAAGCCCTTTATCCTCCGTAACAGTCATCAATGCTGTTATGAAAAGCTACCTAATTAACAGGTTACTTTTAAGGCTGTAAGTGTATTACATGACAGGTAGTTGAAACACTTATTTTAACAGGGATTAAACAACTTTTAGAACGAACTCATGCTTCCATAAGATACACGTGCTATAAAATTGAGGAAAAACTGATGTTTGAGAAAGAGTAAACACAGTACTGAAAATAGCAAGTACTCAGAGATGCACACAAATATTTGAACTGTGAGGATGCCACTTTTTGGGAATCTCAAATTAATACTTTTCTCAAGAATCTATACAGAAAGTAGAAATACACAAACAACGTCTTAAAATAGATCATTTAAAATATCAGACAAGATTGCTACTGGAGTGGATAATTAGTAAAAAGGAAATTATTTTCTCAGTAGACATACTTTTGGCCCCCAAGAAAAAAAATCAATGCAATAGGAGCAGACAAATGTACCCAAGCAGTTAATATACATAATTCAACTATTTCAAAAGGTGACTTTTGTTGTTTACTTAAAACCGTATTCAGATTCAAGCATTCAGCTTTCAAAAAAAACTGGTGAGTCAGGCAAACACTTTGCACAGTTTGTTCAGCTGAAAGTTTACCAGCTACTTTACTTCTAAAATGAAGCCAATGTAGCTGAATTTTAAGGTTATGTGTGGTCCTCATTTTTAAGCACCTACTTCACTGCCAGATGCTGGAAGTCTTGTTTTTCTTGACTACAAGAGGGAGATTTGAGAAACCCAGTGGAGCAAATATCCTAAGTCTTCTACAAAGGCTTGGGTTCTAATAAGCATATGCTTGAGTGCAAAACTTTTGAGTGGCCTCCAGGAGAAAAGTCATGGACCTTTTAAAGTTAAGAAGGTTTTGGCATTTGCCAAGATTCTAAAATAAGGCTAATTTTGCTATTATTTAAGCAATACATTTTTATTAGGAAATAAAATTTCTTTGGAAATTAAAAATTATAAAGCTGAATGAAAAGTTTAAAAGAAAAATAGGTCCCCCTTCTTTCATAATGCAAAATGCCTGCTATGCATCTCCTCTTAATTTCAGTCTTGGTGCCCACATTTTCAAAGCAACTAGGTCATAAAATGGAGTTTGGCAGTAGCCACAGAGAGTGGTTTGACACCCCAAAATTGATAATTTAAAAAGGCCTTTTCCATTGCAAACAAGTAAATAAATACTTCAAACTAGGAAGAGATCTCTAACCTGTTGATTATTAAAATTTTGTCCATGACCAGCAATAAATACATAATATCTTTTACATCTTTCTTCAGCCACAGTACAAATAAGAAACTGAGGAAAGGTAGTGAAGCAAGTCTGTTAAATCACAGATCAGCACAGTGTCAGAATGAGACTTTTTCAGACAACTTAATCTTTCAAGAGAGATTATCAACACATCTGCACTGATCTCCATAGCCTAGAAGCCACCCAGTATGAACACTACATTTAAAGCTCAAAGGATGAGATGTATTTCAGGTAATAAACCATTTCCCTCTCTTCAGAATCAAAGCCCTGCAAAATGACTGCTGCTGTAAGACCCAGAACTAACATTCCAAGCAAGGAGGAAACTTTCAGGATGTTGTTTTGACTTAACTGTTGCCATTGCTGCAAGTAGCAAAGCAGCTTAAAGGCAATCATATTTTTCTGAAAAGATTTTCACATATAAGTGTTGTAGTAGATATCTCAAAAAAGGAAATCCGTAACAGGAAATCTAGAGGAACATGACTGTTTTATTCAAGCTTAGGACTGAAAATTTTTTCCCTCAGTATTATTTTTCATTACTCATGGTTTTTGTAGCATAGATGAGAGACTCAAAACAACTGCAAAAGAAGCTTAAAAAATTGATACATCGTTATATCTGAAAGACTCCCCTATACAAGTTCTTAAATGCCCTATAAAAATCCTGATTTACAGGAAATTGCAGGACAGAACTAGGACCTACAAACTATTTTAGCAGCTGAATGCATTGCATGCCATCTGCAGAGGACTTTTTACCTGGATAGATGTACAGAAGGTAAATGAAATTACAACAAAACTAGCAACCCAAAATTATACTGCAAACTTTAAATACTCCAAAATAGCAGGATGGCATTATGCTGTCTAGAACAGCACCTGTGAGACTTAGAGAAAAGGGAATTAAGAAATATAAGAAGTACGACAGATGTCTGTATCATAGAATTGAAAGACAAGTGACTTCTTTTTGTTCTGCTATTTGGTCACTAGCAAGACAAGAGTAATACAAAAGGAAGCATGAAGATATGAAAAGGCCGGAATAAAACAGAGCCTTCAAAGACAAATAAATGAAAAATGACAGAGGATCACAATCCAAATTCCAAAATCTGAGGATATTATGACTTATTCACTACCTTAACCAAGTTCTTAGCCAACTGGTAATGCAAAATAAAATTTATTCATTCATCATCACAGGATTACTAAGTCATAGTAATTCAATTACATGTGACAATTGTTCATACTCAAGCCACATACTCATATTCTGATTTCACATTTGCAACAGCTCCAACACTCAAGTCAGTTTGTTGTTCTTTCCTTCATTACTAATACAGAAAAAATCTTTTGGTACACAGAGCTAAACAGCAATTAACTTCTAAGAACAATTTGGAATTCAAAGCAATTCCAAATTCTAAGAACAATTTCTTCAAAACAAATTAGAAGTGTGCATTTTAGAATTAGAAGTTTTTCAAAAATTAAGATACTTGAGAAAAAAGAATTTGTAAAGGCAAAAAGACAAAATATTCAAATTCTAATATGATGGTAGGCATAAAAAGAATAAAACCATCAAGTTTAAAACTGGTTATTATAATATTCTATTCTCTTATCCCAGACCTCAAGTTATGCACAAGCCTGATGTGTTACCACACCACCACTAAGCATCAAAGCATCAAAAATATTTTAGAAGTATGATTAGTTTGCTTGGTTTTACAAATGGTGCGTTTTACCCTACCATCAAGGAGACAGTCAAAGTGAAGGCACTGGAGGTATTCTCTCTCCCTCATAAAGCCATTCAGGGGTGTTGCCCAACCTTCTGCTAGCACTTGCACCCACTGCATATCCACCTTGTAAAGAAATAAAGAAATAGACTTAGAACAGATAAAAGTCGCTGCTTCATTACTGGCATCAAGTATTAATCATACAAGATCATGATTTAATTCTAAAATGCAGGACAATATAAATGGAAGATTTCTCACTACTATAGTTTTTAATCACGAATAATCCAAAAGTTTCTACAGGTAAGGAAAAAAGAACAACTTGTTCCCCACTGATCATATTTTTGGCTATTTTCCAGTCCTTATACTGGATCAAATTTCCATGTGTTAAAAAAATCAAACCAACAAACACACAACAACAAACCTTATCTGTAAATCCTGATAAAGTTCATCTTAACAAAATTAGAGAATCCCACTTGCCTTTATTTAACAAAAAAAGATAACAAAGACATCAAAAAGAAAAAAAAAAAGAAAAAAAAATAACACATACAATTACCACAAAAAAATACCAGAATTATGTGTGTAAAAATTAAGAGATCAAATCTTTAAACAAATGAGAAATAAATTTTTTTCATAAACTAGTGAGACAATCTAGAAGTTAAATTCTCTCTGGACTAGTACTTATTATAGCATGAGATATCAGTTTACACAGGATTTCCTTCCTTAGGGCTCAGTCACACCACAACTTAGTGTGTGGTCTCTATTACTTCTGCACGTGCATTACTAAGACTTGGTCAAGTTCTTGACAAGGACAAGCTTTGCTTGTGCAAGTGTCTTTGGCAAAGGGCATGACTAACTTTATTACACTGTTTAATTTATACTGAGGCAAATACAAAACACAGTTTCTTCCCAAGTTTACATTATATATTTGTTTGATATTTAACGAGCCATTGGTTGGGGGTGGAGAGGCAAATGATTTGTTTTTCTAGATAGGGAGCAATTTAGAATGGGACACTATTGAAGTTTAATAATGGTGACCCTAAGTGTTTATTCCTCAACAAAGCAATGATTAGTTTTACACAGACATATGTGAAAAGGAATTAGTAAAACGTGGTGAAAGGAAGTATTAATATTCATTGCTAGCAGAAGACCAGGCAAATTTTAAAACTATTTAGTTCAGTGCTTAGTATGTCACCCCACTCCTTCAAAGTCTACTCACTACAGATGCTGAACTCTGAGCTTAGTCAGCTTCTAGATCAAATGCTTAGCTTAAAGTTCTAGAAATACTGTAGAAAAAGCCAGAGAAAAAATTCATGCATTGTATCTGTGCATAGGCTTAGCTCTTCAGAAAAATCAATGAGGTAGAATGGAAACACAGCCAGAAACAGCTCCATCTAATTGATCTCAGCTGAAAAACAATGCATTTAACCAAAAAAAGAAAAGGGTTGATCAAGTTGATCCATGCTTTTCCACATTCTCTCTGCTGGAAACCAGAAAAGTAGCATGAGTATGTTCTAATCAGGTAAAAAAAAAAGCAACAAAGTAGATCAGATCGTCTGTTTGCAACTGTTTGAGTTTGGTATATATATTAAAAGTTATCGTTGCTCAGCTGAAGATTACCAACAGGAAGAATCAAGAAGCAGTAACTGATTTCCCCCATATTGCTAGGCAACTACAATTCAAAATAAAATGGTTTCTGCAAGTAAACAAAAAAAAAAAAGTTAGCAATCCTTCTAAAAGCAATTTCTCATACAAGACATTTCAGGCATGGTTTACTCCATGGATGTGAGGGTGTGTGAGAGAGAATCACTGTAAATTCTATCTCCAGGCTAGGGATAAACTAAGTAACACTATACCAGACATTGTTCATGAAATTATGAAGATTCAATTATCTCTAGTAAGCAAACAAAGAAAACACAGGTGCTATGCTTTCTCTCAAGGAAAGATGGAAAAGGGTATCAAGTTGTATTCTGTGACCAGTACAGGTATTTCAGCTACATCTACTTACACTAAGCAACAGATCAGACAGTCTTTCAACTGCAGCAGAGACACCTGAACACACAATACCTTATTTATTTCCAAGGTTAACAGAGACTCAGCATCAGTTTTGGCCAACTGTAGCTTGTTTTCCGGCACATAAAGCTCCTTCACCTCGTAAGAGGCATCCACTGGTACAATGTCCTGTATAAAAGGAATAAGCAGAACTTAATGTTTGCTCACAATGCCTCTTGGGCACCGAACATGCATCAAGAAGTAAAATTCTAACGCTGCACTACACAGCAGCAAGAGCTTATTCATTATGCAATTTTTACTCATTTAAAAGCCAGCACTGTTCCAAGATGATGATATATTCCTAGTTACTCAAGACAGCAGATTGGCTAAAGTGAAACATTCTGACAAGAGATTTTTTCAAAACCTTAAGTAACCCATACAACATTTACCTAGTAAATATTTAAACATTGAATTCAGTGAAGTTTTTATGACTTATTAATGCCTACATTATCTACAGTAGAAAGGAAGACTCTATACTTTTACACATGCTGAAGTAAAAAAAGGTTTAGAGACTGAGCATTTATGAATTCAAGTCATTCACTATACAAGATACATTAGAAATGGTAACATGAAAGTAAAATAAAGCTCTTTCTCTACTGAAAATTAATACAGAAGTACAAATTAAATATATTTCAAACAGCTACTGACATACCACCAGTATTTTCATCTATATACCAACTCTTAAAATATTTAAATATGATGGCATTTGTGCATATATATGCAATGAACTGAAATCTAGCTCGATAAGCAACATATCGATCTTTTATTTGCAAAAAAATTCAGTTTTCCCCCATGTGTATTAGACAAGGTACTCTCACTCCACAATGCTCAAGACCTTAAACTTCTTAGACGATATTAACACAAAGATAAAAACATAATTAAAAGAAGAGAGAAGGTCATCATGATAAAACTGTACAGAGTGTCCTCCAACAAAGGATGGTGTAATATAACAAAACCCAGTCAAATGTTCCAGTGATGTTCAGTAGCAAAAAATCGGTGAAAAGAGGCTGACCGTTCCTTTTAAAACACATTTTTCAGTGTTTGAGAAACCTTTGTAAAGTAATGCTTCACTTTCTGAGAAAAAAAGCTCACCCTTAGAGCAGAATATATACAGACCCATAACAACAATGAATATATTATCTTTATTTTTCCAGTATATGCAGGCTAGAGTAAATAGATATGCTTGTAGAAAACACAGTGTTAGCTCAGGAATTTTAATGCATTTATCAGACCTTAGGCACTACCTCCATGGAAAGTAAAACAAAGGCAGTAGAATGCTGACAAGTGAGAGATAAAACGACTACGGGAGTAACAAGATGTCACGAGTCTCACTGGCTGTTGCATAATTCACACCCTCAAAGACACATCAAAAGAAGACAAATCAAACTAGCACTTAGAAATGGTGTTCTATAAGGAAAAGCTTGGTCCATTACGTATCAGACATCATTTTGGAAGCAGATTTTATTACATCGTAAGTTAGGCAAAACCTGCCTTTTGTTTTCTCTGCCTGAGCAGCAGCATTACAGCCCAGGAGAGCTGCAGCAGACTGCTGCCACAGCAACAAGCCCAGAATCAAATGAAGGCATTGCCTCCCGTAAGGAACACTATAATGATGGAGTGCACATTATGCTGCTTCACAGAACATTTCCCTCTGGACCCTAGCTCATTACCAGGCTAGGATAGCCTAATTTTACAAACCATCAATAGCTTAAAATAAACGTGCCTATTAAAAAAGATCTCTTCAACTATTATCATGGTTTTAGTGCCCCACTAATGGGCAAAACAAAGGCTTCACAGTGCCGTTTCTGTCAACAACCTACTTCATCATACAAATGTAAACAGCTTGAAGACAGTTGTAGCAACTGAGTCTGACATTTAGAAAACTTCAGGCTTAGTAAACCTAGACTCCCTTGCACACATGAAAGTGGTACTTAAAATAACAACTTAGATTGAAAAAAAACAACAACCAAACAATAAAACCCTCAACAAGAGGAATCCACACATCTTTAAACTGCATGAATTTTAGGAATTAGGAAAATGCTAGGCTAGCAAGCCATCTAGTGACCATTCTAAGGCATCAATTTTACTGAAAGCTCAATTCTACCAAAGGACAAGTTACAGAATATTCCTCAATATTTATTATTTCTCAATGCATTCATATTAAAAAATGGCAAAATAATAAATAAATAAACTAGATGCTTTATGGAAAAGTGCCTCCTCACACTGGGGTGGTGGGCTCTTTGTGGATGCTGATTGCCTCCGGAGATCATCCAGTCTGGCCTCCTGCCCAAAACCGGTCCCTCTACAGCATGCTGCTCAGGACCTTGGCCAATCAAGCATTCAATATCTCTAAGGACAGAGCATCCACAAACACTCATAGCAACTTGTTCTAATAAATGATCATCTTTATAGCGACAGGTTTTTTCCCCTATGCCTAATTTTAATCTCCCATATTTCATGTCTGCAGCCCCTCATCCTACCCTTGTGCACCTCTAAGTCTTCATCAGTCTTCCCTGTACCCTCCCATTTGGATGATAGAAAGAGCAACAAGAACTCCTTTAGCCTTCTCTTCTCCAAGCTGAACAAATCCACTTCCCCTCAGCCTCTCCTTGTGCAGTGATATACTCCAGCCTTCGACCATCTGGGTGTGACCTTCTGCTCAACTCACAGAAGCACATCAATGTCTGTTTTCTTCTGAGTGAGGGAGAAGGGCACAAACCTGGACAAGGTATGCAGACAAGGTCTCACAAGTGCCACATAAAATTGCAAAATTGCTCTTCCCAAGCTCCTGGCTGTGTTCTTATTATATATAGTAGAGCCTGCAGGTAGTCTTCTCTGCACCACAAACATGTTTTCATAATGCTGACAAATGTTTTTACTATGCTGAAAAATTTATTTCATAGAATCATAGAAGCACAGAATGGTTGAGGTTGGCAGGGACCTTAAGGATCATCTAGTTCCAACCCCTCTGCCATGGGCAGGGATACCTTCCACTAGACCATGTTGCTCAAAGCCCCATCCAACTCGGCCTTCAACACCTCCACGGATGGGGCATCCACAGCTTCTCTGGGCAACTTGTTCCAGTGTCTCACCAGGCTCACAGTAAGGAATTTCTTCCTAGTGTCTAACCTAAACTACCTTCTGTCAGTTTAAAGCCTTGTCCTATCCCTAAATGCCCTTATAAAAAAAATCCTTCTTCAGCCTTCTTACAAACCTTTTTGTTCAAAATACAGGAAATCTACAGAAATTATATTCTCAAGATAGCACTGCATTAATATGGTCTAAAAACAAGACGTGCCTATTTAGCCTTGCCTTGATTTCACTGCCTCTTATTGAACTAAGCAACTGCTAAGATATCTTGCTATTCATGATACTGTTATCTTCAAAGAAAAGGAAAAAAGTGCCACATGTGCCTTAAACAAAGCTAGGTGCCAGCAGTCAGCACTGCATACCAATGCAAGACTCCAGGGATCACTATCTTGGCACATGTGACATTGGTTTCTACAACTATGAAACACACTGAATTGTTCTGAGCAGGAGGCACAGGGCCCCCACAGTCAGGAACTGCCACCTCTCATAGGTAGGACTCCTACACAGCTCTCCTTCTTTCTTAAAAAAAAAAAAATTCAGATGAGAATTTGGGCAAAAATCTAGAATTCTCTTACGGTTTTCTGCCCTGTCTTATCTCCTGAGCAACTCAGAGCAAGCAGTCATCCATGAGGAGTTTTCTTGAAAATTTCAATACCAGAGACTAAATCTCTCCAGAGCTGAACTTACACAGAGGGTTAAAACTAATTCCGTGCTGGCTACATGATGAGGTCTTTTCCTTGTATCAACTTAAACACTTGATGGAACTTTACTCAAACTACTGTCTATACCCTAAATTTCCACAACATTCAACTCACATAAAAAAGCATGAGTAACTGTCTGCAAGAGTGTCTCAGTTAAAATAAAGAGTTGTCCGGAATGTCATCCACTACTCACTGACTATAGATAAGAATGTAAGGAAACATTACTTTTTTCCACATGAAGATCAGCAAATTCTAGGGGTATGGTTTCAAGAGGATAAAGCCATCTCTTGGCTGCCTTCACTTTTAGTGTTGGGCTTGGGGGTTTTTTGTCTATTTGTTTTGTTTTCTGTGTGTGGTTTGTTGGGGGTGGGGATTTTTAGGTTGGGTAATGAGCTGAATCCACTTATCAGGCAACAGGAGAAGGCCCGGAGACTTCAAAAGGGATAGTGCAGATTGCAGGCATGAACAAGGAAACAGACCTACCTTTTCAGAAGCTACGAACCATAAACTCAACTCAGCCATGCCAAGATCATCAGCTTCTTGAGCTGCTCATTACACAACTGCAGAACCACTTTTACTAGTGCAAGAAAAACAGTGGAAACAAGGAAAAGCAGACACAAGCACAGCAGTCTCTATTTAAGTGAGATCAAACCATGTGTAAGCACACACCTGTCTCTTCACATCTGCAGTATATATTAACTTGTACACTACAGAGACAACATAAAAAACTCAGACTCTTAAAATTGCTTGCTAGCATTTTTAAGTCAGCATTCACTGTTGGTTCTGGAACAACTGAGACAGCCTTCCCTCCCTTCCAGTTATTGATACAAATTAATCTTCCACTTGTCCAAATCTTATTTCACTTGGAGATCAATGTTGTGCAATGTTCAGATTCAAAAAGGAAACACGCAATAGGACAAGTTTGAAAGTTTTAATTGAAAGATGCATAAGCCTTTAACTCTCAAAAACTGTCTTTGTTTTTCCCAGCACTTACATTCATATATTTCGAAAAAAGTTCCTAAGATATGTTTCCATTTCTACTCACCCTCTCCTGAAGAAGTTCCACAACTTGTTGTATACAATCATTCACATCGCAGGAATCAGTTTTCAGCACAAGCTCTGGGGCTTCTGGTTTTTCATACTCAGAGTCAATCCCAGTAAAACCTACAGAACACAAGACAAAAATATTAGGTGACTTCTTCCAAAAGATAACTCCATTTTAATGCTGTTCACAGACAATTTTCTATACATAAACCAACACAACAGGCAAGAACACAGAGTTTTAGCTTCCTTAATGCAGGATTTCTTAGGGAAGTCAGCAGGTTTTTCCTTTACCAGACCCTTTGCTAATCATACTATCTGACTGCATCAAACTTCAGCATTCTGCAGTACATACATAGCACTTTTTTCTTGGTGAAGCTATTTGATTTTTACTGTGAATAAAGAAAAGAGCACTGGCAGAAGAACTGTGCATATCAACCCAGAGTTAGTCATCCATCCACTGTCCTTTACTATCAGCTGATTACTGCCCTTAAAAAAAAAAAAGATGAAAAATATTATGAACATCCCGTATATATGTAAATTTGCACTCATACCACCAAGCAGTACTCTGAAGTAAGGAATTTCAACACCTATTACATTAGTTTAGCTAATATACTCATCTCAAGGTAGCTGCTAATGTAAGATTGATGAGCGTGTTTATTACAGTTATAATAGCTGTCACACACTGTACAAGCTACCAGTGACACTTGTTCTAGCCTACTTAGCTCACAATCTGCTTTGAAATCGTGGAGATTCTAACCACCCATGCATAACAAGGAGGAAAAACCAAGCCCAAAGGCAAAGAGTGTAAGCACTACAGGTCAGATCTGCATCAGGAATATCAGCTGGGCTACAACAACTGAACAGCTGCATCCCTCACTAGCGCAAATGCAAACATTAGAACTCTCGTTTTTTCACTTCAGATTTGAATAACCTCGAAATCAGTGGTTTAGTTCCTCACCTAAGAAAAATATCAATTACTGCAGTATCCTGTGTGATAAAGAAAGGCTGGTATCTTTTCCAAAACCTGTATACTTTAGAAGGATCTGATTAGCGGAGGAGTGGGAACAGCAGGCAAACAAAGTGTCCCATTACCATTGCCAGAGAAAAAGAAGATAACAGTTGCTGACATTCCTTCTGAACTGGCAAGTTTGTTTAATTTTCATTCTTTGTATATCAGATAGGTCATGAGATACAGCCACTGCTACACCAACTTGTAGGTTACTCAGGCACTGTTTACTTCTCTACCACTTCCACAGGAACTCAATTCCATTATGGGGCTTGTCAAATTAACAAAATACTAGGGATACTCTACGGCACAAATAAGTACTCTGTACAGAACTGTATCTTTGTATCGTGTCAGCTCAAGCCATCTTGCTTGGATTTTGAACAAATCTTAGTTCAGCTTTATTTATTCCTGGAGTTACACGAAATATTCTGTATTCAAGCAACTAGTGGTTGCTAGTATCGAGCAACCACTCATATGGAATGTCTTAGATTTCTTCAATTTTATATCACTTTTGATTAACAGTGAATTCATACAGCATCTGCAAACTCCACCCCCAAAAGTGATTACTTTAAAAACTGCTTTGCTACTAAATACAGAGCTAGCTATCATCAGCCACTGCAAACTATAATGTAACACGGAGCAAAGCAGCACCTGAAACAATACTTGCAATGTATGATTGCATAGCTGAGTTTTTCTTATGGCAGGTTATACTTAAATCTTGACCTGAGGGTAGGAACAGGAAATAATCTTAATGGGCACTAGAATAGAACACTGATTTAAAAGTAAAAGTTAGTACCTTCAGAAGTGTTCTTAATAGTCTTTACAGGTAGACAGGGGCATTACTTTACTTTTTGGAAGAAACTAGCAACTTTTTGGAAGAAATTAGCAACTATCGTAGCTCTTTAAAGACTTCAGAAAGAATCAGGCTCTTTTTTAACTGGTCAATGGACACACACAGGAGACAGACTAATCCTCCACCATTACATGGTTTCTCTTGCAACCTTTAATGTGCTCAAGGTTTTTTCTGTGTGAGGTTAGCCACTTTTACCCTTTTATGGTCCTACACACTTAATTAGTCAGTTCCACGAGGTAGAAGTCAGTTTCAATTTTCTTCTCAGTCTTGTCCTGAATCCATGCTCTTTCTAAGGGTGGTGCACTCAGACTTAAGCACATCCACTTACACGGAGTCAAATTACATTAATGTTTCCCAAAAGATGTGATTACATCTAGGTTCACCTTTAATTTCTCCAGCCCTGGCTTTCTTATAGAGTCCTTTAACATCTCTCTGCTCACAGACATGCAACGGAGCGTCCACAAATACTTCAAAAAAAGGCAAACTTGCCCCTTCATGAATTTGTCTGGCATTATTACGATCCTGAAAGAAAACAGAAGAAAAATCCTAAAAGGTTGCCCCCACATATTTTTACTAGTTTTTGCCTTTGAAGCCCATTTTAAAGATGCTGACAGCACAACGTAAACAAGCTTTGAAAGTCTGAAAAAAGAAATGTGATTTGATTAACTGGTGCTCTGCAAGCTACATCACTTTGGCAATAGTACATCACATGGTAAAAGCTGACAGGAAAATGAGAGATATTTTACATTAAACTTGATTTATTAGGAAAAACCAAAACCAAACCCAGCCAGCAGAACGCAGGATTTTCTATACCTATACATAAATCTCTGAGGAATTACATCTGCCTAGCTGAGTACAGCCAGGAGGAGGTGCTACCTGATGCTCCTGATATAACCACCCTTCTCTCTCAAGCACCAGTTTTCCCTATATTCCTTAATCTGACAAGACTTGTGTAGTCAAAATATTGTATTATTTGTATTATTTTATTTTATTGTATTATTTTTATGGCTTGCCATGCATTGGGACGATATTGGTGACTTTCATTCAGAGAAAAAAAAAAGCCTTCCAAAATCCACTAAAATCTTCTCTTACTAAATATTGTTTATTTTATCAGTTATTTTCTTCAAATCCAGATACTTCTCTTTTACTGTAGGATTTGAGTTCCCCAAATTATTATCAGAAGAATTTTTTGTATCACTCCAACCAAAGAAATAACACATTCTCGTGCCATGAAACACCTAAGCCTAAAGTCCCTGGGTCATTCTTCAAGATACTTGGGTGTTCACGCATCCTTTTTGTCTCTCCCCTCCAGGTTCTCATGCATGGATAAAAACAGTCTCCACAAAACAATGTGAACGTGTACTTACATTAATTTTCAGTATTATATAATGTCATGTTGCATACATAACATGAAATAAAGTAAAAAGGACCTACAGGCAATTAAAACACTTTTCCCTCAAGCCACTTGGCAAAAATAAAGCTCTCACCATTCATTCACTAAAGGAAAAATTGCTTTTACAAAGCAATTTAACTGAGTCTTCAGGTTAAGTGTACACCTAGTCTTCATATTTATAAAGTAATGGATCAAACAAGATATTGCAATTTTAAGAGTCTTTCTTGGAAGATCATTTGAGCTTGTTTGTAATATTAGAGTAATAATTCTGTCTAATGGACTGAAGTATAGTTCCAGTTACAGAATTAATGTAAACATTTTATATTTAAGATTAATATTTCTGTTTTGCGTAATCACCTCCATAAAGCACAAATGCACTAAAAAAAACAAGTAAGTATTTGATTCTGGCTAAGTTCAGAAAGAGATTTCTGTAACTAGAATTCTGAGCGACATTTTGCATTTTCTATTTTCCCTACATTTCATTCAGAGGTTTTTCACACTCACCTGAGCATAAGGAGAAATGAAACTAGTAATGCACACCAAACCAGCATCGGCAAACAATTTAGCAACTTCAGCAATACGACGGACATTTTCCTCTCTATCTTCTGGTGTGAAACCCAGATTCTTATTAAGGCCTTGGCGAATATTGTCACCATCCAATGTGTAGCACGGAATACCATGGCATACTAAATACTCCTCCAGTGCCATGCTCACTGTAGTCTTCCCAGCACCAGATAGACCTAAAATATGCAATAATAATACAAATATATAAGCATAGAAACAAGTTAAGGCAAGTTGTAGTACATGTATATTATGAAAACCCCGAAGTGTCAGGCAGCAATGCCTTTTGGATTAGCTTACTTGGAATACAAGCCAAGTGGCTTTTACACAGACAACAGGTAGAGAGCGAGTAAGGTAAAACTTAAGTGTGCAATTTGAAGCAGGTAGGAGTTAGGCCTTGAGCTCTGCTGCTGCTGCTTACAGAGATGGTGCACTTTCCCCAGTGCTACTGGCAATTATTACTACCTGAGCAAACTTAATTCAGAAATCAAATACAGTTATGACGTTATATTTATATGAGAAGACGAAGATCTCACATTGAAGTGAATTTCAGTCAACAAAAGAAATGGGATCGGGCCAAAATCACACTCTGTTCTTACTCCTTGCAGAATAACAGCACTCAATTAGACACCACTGACTCACTCAAGACTCACACACGGCAGCGATGCTCCACTAACCACCATGTGTTAGCAACAAGAAAAGAAAATTGTACTATCCAACTCTGGTCTAATTTAGAATCTTTGGCAAAAAGTCCACTGTTCACTTTAATTTGGAAATTTATTTAAATAATTTTTCCAGACTAGATTTCAATTTATCTGGAGCACATGCTTCTGCTTATACCAAGAAGTCAATTTGTAAACGGAGCACAAACTCAGATCTTCATAAGATGACATTTACCCTTTGAATGAGAAAAAAAGAGGGTAATGGTAGTATAAAAACAGTAGCACCACTGGGTGAAGAAAAATGTTTTTATTAGTGGTGATTAAGATTTATTTTAACTTTCAAAGAATGAAGAAAACCAAAAAAAATCACAAAAAACAGCAGCTTGGTGTTACTTCCAAGACATCTAGGCAAAGGATAGCAACCTTGCCAAGAAGCCTGTCCTAAGAAAACACAAAGTGCAAAGGAAACCTTGACAGCTTAGGGTGTTCAGGGTAACTTAAAGAAAAGGAGTCATTGCATTGCTTCCTCTGGTGCCCATTAGCCAACTCAGTTTGCTAATTTCACCCCGCTACACACCCATGGGGTATTTTCCCTTTTTCTCCTTTTTGTGTGTGTGTGAGGAGGCTGTGGTAAGTTCAATGATGATTTCCCAAGTTGAACCAGCTCCGTTTTGAGTTGGGCACGCAGTATAGTGTGTGCAAGGCAAGAGAAGGAATACAAGGCATGAAACACAACAGTGTTCCTTTGGCAGCAATTAAGTACCGCCCCATCACAGAAAATAGGCACGACAGTCCAAAATAAGATTTCGGCAACTTCATCATCTGCTTCTCATTGATGCAGTCTCTGACTCGCTGTTTCTGTCCCCACATCTAGCTTGCTATTCGCTCAAATGCTCCAGCTTTTCACACATCATTTGGTCTCCAACATGTAATGAATTGCAAAAGTTAAGGTTATACATTAATGAATTTAAAAACAGTCTTGGAGCTGACAGGTCTTTAAAATAACTTACACTCTAAAAAATGCATATTATTTTGCACATGAAAGTAATGTTTTTCCATATTTTTGCTACATTCCTCACTTTTCTTTACTAGGACCCTCTGACTCAATGTTCATTAAAACAGAGCTCTCAAAGGTTACCTTGAAAAATGAAAAGTGATCCCTGAAAGATCTTTCCATACACTCCCACTCCATGAGTGCTGACAAAGTGAGAGAATCTTGGAGTGTACCAATATTTCAGCTTTTATTCTAATACCTATCAGAATTCTGAAACTCATGTTTGCACAGTCCTAGAATGGTTAATATCACTTACTTCAATACCAACAGTCCTTTTCACCCTATCACATTACTGCTCAAACACCTTCAATAACCTAGCTTCCCACACACATTCCTGATATCTTACCACCACCCTCCTTCCTGAAAAAAAAGGAAATTGAGCATTAAGATTACATTTGTTTAAAAACAACATTGACTGGAAAACGTTGCCATGTAGATAACTGAGAAAACATTTTTATCATGACCTTTTTCAAAATTAGATTAATGAATCACCAGAAGAAACAGAAAGGCAGTCCACCAGATCATTCAAGCACTGAGAGAGAGGCTGGAGCTATGTGATGGAAACAGGGAGAGAAAGGGCTCCGTTCTTTTCCCAGAGAAATACATGACAGCGAGCCACTGTATCAAATCTCTTTGGAATGGCTCTCAGCAGTTTGTTATCAATGACTGCTTTACATTTCACACACGTTTACTAACACTAGTGGAAACCAATCATAGTTAACACAGTAAGTTTCTCTAATACTCTGTGAAGATCTTTTATATTGCAATACAACAGTCTTCTGAATGGTTTACAACCCATTAAATTACATATTTTGCTATAGGTTTTTTTATTACTAGTTTCAAGTTAAAAAAAAAAAAAAAACTACAAAGGAAATATTTTAAAGCTTCCAAAAACCTTGAAAGACAGAACAAAAAAAATCCCTCACTGTTACGAAAAAAAAAATGTCTTCCAGACTGTATTTACTGCCTCTACTTACAAAAAAAACCCCACAGAGCTGATTTCCAAAATAACTCTCAGTATGCATTGCCTAAACATGCAATTGCTGTCTAAAGGCACAGGTTTATGCTGAAATGTTATTTCAAACCAACGAGACAAGAACAACCCAAAGAGAAGAGACTTTTACAGAAAAGATCCAGAAGTTCAGACTCTTTAAAAAAAAAGTTGCATTTCATTTCAAAATGGATAAAATGGACGGCACAAAGAGACAGAATTGGTTTAAACAAAGAGAAAGGGAAAAAAAAAGGCAACACACACAAAGAAAACAAAAAGCCCCATATATTCCAAAACTCAACCAGAAGTAGCAGACAGTACCAAAAAAACAACCCTCTCAGAGCACTGAACAAAATACATTCTCAAGTTACTATTTGTCCCAAAGCAATTCCCTGCTAGTCTACCTAAAAATAGCAATAAAATTGCATCAAGGTCTTAGATTTCACAAACACTCAACTTTGCACGCAAAAAAGAGCTACAGCGAAGTAGCTTTCCAAAAGAGTAACTAAAACAAAAGGAACCTCCGAAATCCATGGCTGTACCTGTTAACCAGACCGTGCATCCACGAAAACCACTTCTTGTTCCTACCACTTGGCCTCTCTTATTCCTGCTGACATGATGAGCTTGGTAGGTAACATTGGTTGCCCTTTGCATTCCCTGCAAAAGAAGAAGTTTATTAAGTCTTTGACTGATACACTGTGAGTTGGCAAAGCAAACAAATTCATTCACGGGCACAAAGAAAGACTCGGAGACAGAAAAATGGAAGTAAAACCAATACCTATTCCATCAGCTCCAGCATGGACCAAAGGAGACACAGGAAATTAGAACAGTCACCCATAGCCAACCACACCCCTTGTGCTACTTCGAGCTTGGGACTGACAGGTTAACCAACTACTACTTTCAAATAAAACTTGTTTGAGAAAAATCAACTATAAAATAGACAGATGAACTGCTAGACCTTGACTTCTATTCAAGTAATTTTAGGGATCTGCTTAGTAGAGTACTAGGGGATAAAGCTGTGAATGGAAGAGGGGCCCAAGAAAATGGGTTGATATACAAGGATCACCTCCTCCAAGCTCAGGAGTGATGCATCCCAACAAAGAGGAAGTCAGGCAAAAAAAGCCAGGAAACCTGCATGGATGAACAAGAAACTCCTGGACACACTCAAACACAAAAAGGAATCCTACAGAGGGTGGAAGGCTAGGGAAAATGTGGGCCTCTCTGGAAGGAAAAGGGAGACACGGTTACCCGAGACATGGGGAAGGCTGACGCAGTCAGTGATTTTTTTTTGCCTCAATCTTCACTGACAAGTGCTCCAGTCACACCACCCAAGCCATGAAAGGCAAAAGCAGGGACTGGGAGAAGAAAGAACCATTTCCCACAGTAGGAGAAGACAAGGTTCAAGGCCATCTAAGGAGCCTGAAGGTGCACAGGTCCATGGGACCTGATGAGAGGCATCTGCAGCTCCTGAGTGAACTGGCAGAGGATGTGGCTAAGCCATGATCCATATTTGAGAAGTCACAGCAGTCTGGAGATGTTGGAAAAATAGGAATGTAAGCCCATTTTTAAAAAGGAAAATACAGAAGACCTGGGCAACTACAAACCCACCAGTCTCACTTCTCTGCCCACCAAGATCATGAAGCAGAAGCTCTTGGAAACTATGCTAAGACACACAGAAAATAAGGAGGTGATTTGTGACAGCCAACCTGGCTTCACTAAGAGCAAATCATGCCTGACAAATTTGGTGGCACTGGCTCTTTGGCTCATTTTTAACTCCCAAGAGGCCTTTTCATTGCAAATGATGCTCGTCTCTTCCAATTTTCAGTTAAACAAGTGCGTTTATGTATAGCAACATCAGTCTCCAGACAAGAAGTAGTTATGATGGAGTCTAAATGTTTAAAGGAAGTACTATTTCAAGGAACTTTTTCAAGAATTTATTTTAAAATAAGGATTTTTTTTCATATAATTTTAATTTAAACAAAGCTGGTTACATAGTTTCTTAAAACTGTTCATCATAGTAACTTGCTCTACAAATATGTCCAGTAAGATGACACCGCTGTCAAACATATTTCACAATCTAAGTTAGAGAGCCCACAGGAAGATCAGCCTTGGCACTGTCTTAGACTTTAATGGTATCTGGCTACATGGACTTTGTTTGTAAAAGATCAAGACCTTAGATTGCCAGACCACGCATGAACAATCAACCACAAGAGAAGACTTAAAAAAATGAGCGGGAGGGAGGGGGAGGTGTTGAGGGATGAGAGGGATTAGAGGTATCTATAACGCTGCTTTGGCTTCCCTTGCTTGCAAACACATTGCACTATGTTCTCTTTCATCATTGTATCAGTGCCAGTTGAAAAAGAAAACATGCAGTATATTTAATATAAAAGCAAGGAGGGACTATATTCCTCTATGGAGTACTAGCAGAGAGCTGTTCATAGTGTCACCACAAAGTAGAATTCACAAAAACATGGTATCTACTTGTGGCTTCAAGGACTGCTGCTATGTCATTCTTCTATTCAAAGGTTTGTCTGTAACTTAATTGGAAATTATAAATTTCCAATGTGATTGTATGTCTCCACTTCTATACATGGCTGGGCTCACAGTTAATACAAACAGAAACTCAAGGTAAGAACCTATGATCAGGTTCTAAATACAGTAACTCTGTAATTCAGTGGTGATAGTCCAGCAACTAAAATTAGATGAAGACTGAATACCAACCCAGAAGAAACCACGACCTGCAAACAGGTCATAAAAATACAAAATGAAGTTATCCTTGCTGATCATGTTATCTTCAAATAATTTATCTCCTAAAACAAAGCTGCTTTGTGCACAAAGTCATTGCAATACAGCTGACTAAAACCAAAAGTCAAAAAGTCAGTCTTTCTTTTTATAGCAGGAACAATTATGCACAACATAAAATTGGAGATCTCAGTGAGCAAATGCATAAACCGTGGAGTTAAAACCAACAAAAACAATTTAAGTGCTTCAATTTAAAGATATATAGTGCATAATGAATGTACACAGCCATTCACACTAATACAGTAATAGCTGCACTCTCTCTCATTAATTCCAGTTGTACTGTATTGTGCCAGGCACTGGATAAACACCAGTCTCAAAGCACAAATCCCATGCCACTGTCTCAGTAAGCTCTCTTACATTAAGACATAAACCCACACATGCTTTGCTTTTAATGCCTGGCAACGAGTTTATTATCAGACTCATACATTGGAGACCAAATGTCTCATCCAAGGCGACCTCTTCCAGTCCATATTCCATAAGTTATATCAATTTTCTCTCCTTTCCAGAACTAGGAAAGCAGCAATGAAACTAATCAGGGTATTTCACTAGGTTTACTGAACACATCAAACCCTGAGGAAGCAGACCAGAGGGATTCTCAATGTGATGAAAAAGACACAACTTTTATGGAAAAAAAATATTAATATCTACTTAGCAGAGATGAGAAATGACAGCAAGGAGAAGGCCAACTGACTGCTAGAGGACAAGGCACATAAGTCCAGTGGAGCAGCCAGCAAGCTGAGCAGAGGGACAATGATCCACCTGTACTTCAGAAGCAGGCATCTAAGACTAAAGGCTGAAGTGCCCAAAGAGTCTGCAGGCACTCAAAAACATGCCTGCCAGTCACCAGCTGCCCCACCTTTTCTATCTGTGTGCAGGCACACAAATAGGACAGCTCAGTACTAATCCTGGGCAAAGCAGTACCCAAATCCCCCGTATCTTCCCATAGAAAACCACTTTTTATAGAGGTGCTCTAAAAAGTTAATAATTTAGCAAGTCATTCTCTGTTGCTGAAGGAAAAAAAAAAAGGTAGTTCCCTAATTATGTCCACTTTCCTATTAAATAATTTGCTTCCATATGATTTGCCCACACCACTGAGCATAAATAGCTGAACAAGTTGAACGTTGGATTTTCAACAACCCACGTTTTTAACTACTATTCCTGACATACACACCTACTACAAATATTGATGTGGCACAAAAAAATACTCACTGGCATGTATTGTTTGTGCTCTTAAATTATTTAGCCGGTCTTCAAATTCTTGTACATAAAATTTGATGACTATCAACTGATGAAATTAAATGGCCACCCAAAATCATACCAGACATAAAGAACAGTCATCTCCTTTTACACTATATCAAAGCATCACTCACCTTGGAGTTCTAACTCCACAATTTACGCATTTGCTCACTGAGATCTCCAATTTTATGTTGTGCATAATTGTTCCTGCTATAAAAAGAAAGACTGACTTTTTGACTTTTGGTTTTAGTCAGCTGTATTGCAGTGACTTGCTAAAAACCAGTCATTTCCTTTTAACTCTATCAAAGCATCGCTCACCTTGGAGATCTATATTAGCAACATTAAAAGGAATGAAACATAAGAAAACACGAAATAGAAAAACTCAATGTGATGAGCAAGTACTCTTTGAAAAAGCTGTTTTAAAATTCTAAGCCTGCTTACATTCACTATAGTAATCACTGCTGAAAGGACACACTACATTTTTGCAAAGAGGCTAATGAAAAAGAGGGTATTAATCACCAAGGTTTTTCTGGTTTTTTTACAACCACTGGATATTTCCACTGACATTCCCACAAAAATAGGTCTTCCACCCTGCAACACACTGCTTTTGCATTATGTAGACAAACACTGGATCTTAATATTTTCCTTCCTACTTCACCACGTTAAACAGAGACAGTGCATCAGTCCACTGTGTTCCATAATACCAGTAATGACAGCTAAGAATGCTGACATATCCTTCCTTTCTTCTCCCCCACTATGCTGGTTCATTTCTCACATGAAATCAAAATTGCTCTAACAGGCAAACATCTTTGTATTGAAGTAAAAAAAGTGGTACTAAAGAAATCCTTTCATAGACGTTCACTAGAGAGCTGCAATGATAAAGAAGGAAGGATAGACTCCGTTATCCTATCCGCTAGGAGATAGTAAACTCCACTGTTTACTTTTTCTGGCATGAAGGTAAATTTTAGCTTTGCAGGTAGTTGACCAAGGAAATGAATGACTACAGACATCTAGGAACCACAGGAACAAAAGAAGAGAGATGACAGGGGCCAAAAGGAAATACTAACTCTGTCAACTTCTCTGTGTACAGACTTCCTTTTTTTTTCTTATCTTTCTTGATGTTTTGCCCAGTTACATCTATAATTTTTTGTTGCCAAAGCCAAACCAGACTATCAGTGCCAAACACCTTTGATGCAAGAGCACAGACAGGCATCCAGACGACTGAAAGCAAACCCAGGCTGCAATGCCAAGATCAAAAGACAGAAAAAAGAAGAGACTATTGCTTAATTGTTTTATGGTTAACAGAGAGATGGCATATACACTGGCATAAGCTAAATTTATTCTTCATTACTTCCAAGTAACAATGAAATACTGTACTTCTACAATCAATACCAAATTTTAAGTTCTCACAAACCAAGACCTCTGGGGAAGGAAGTAAATCCTTCCACGGCAAGCAGAGACTCCCCAGGCAGCACCAACTTGGGACAGCTTGAAGCTGGAAGTATCAGAAAACAACAGACATGGTTTCCACACAAACCATATACACCGAAGGAACTGTGACTAATTCCATAACCTTCTGCCCTAAGATGACAGTGCTGGTTCCCTGAGTTAAGACCTCCCATAAGCTAGCAAAAGCAACACACACAGCCTCCCCTCTGAATTGCGGTCTTATTTTCAATGCCTTTCTCATCTCCCAGTCATAACAGATGGTCTTCAGGTCATTTGTTAATTTGCTCACCGTGTGCCTCTTACAAACCAGGGATACCCTGACAACAACACATTTTTATGACATTTATTAGTCAGCACTGATAACCAAATGGTAGTTTCCTTTTTTTCCCTGCAAAGTGTTCTACCCAATAGCCAAACAGCAACCCAAGCGCATGGAACAGGGCCCATTTTTTTGTCTACATACAAACACAAGCAAGGAAAACAAACATAGTTCCAACACAAAAAATCAGCTATAGCCACAGAGGCTATACCCACATATTCATATGAGGTTTCAGGACCAAAAGATCTGCCAGGAATACCTTCTATTAGTTGCTTTCTCAAATTCTGTTTTGAAAATCTGTGCTTTGATTTGAACAACTGTGCTTGGGAAAGAAGGGCAAGCCCGGAAATTATATCTGAGCAAAAATATCTTTTAGTCTTTTAAAAACTTAACAATTCCCCAGTCTGTATTCTGCCATAACCTTCAGCATTACATTTTCTCCCACCTGCAAGAAGAATTCTTACCTGGATCCTTACAATTATGGCCCACTAGAAAGCAGTTTGCCACGGTGATACCAATACAACAAGGCACTTAAACACGTGTGCATGAAACACCACCTGATCTGCCAAATCCATGCCCTCCTGCCACTGACACAGACTAGCTCCCCTTTGCCAGGTGCTCTAAAGCTGGGACAGTTTGAAAGATCACAGCAGCAGCAGCAATCACCCAGAACCTTCTACAGTACTGTGGATACAAGCAATTCAGTGGCAAAGATATTATTAAGGAGTGTGTCTTTGCCTGCCACATGCTGCAGTACCAGCATGACCAAAGGCAGAGACACCTCACCGACCAGTGCTGGAGGGGACTCACTGGCTGGCATCAGAGGGGATGGATAAAAAACAAATCCAGAATTACTCCACTGAATATGCTCTCAGAAACAAGAACTGGAGCACGGTCTCATTGAGAGTCACCTGCAAACTGACGCAACAGCTCAGTTGTGCTAGGAATCCAAGCCACTCTAAAGAAAATGCTCCATATATTTCCCTAACAAGCCAGTGTAATGGCAGTGTCTGTGGCTATGCTGTGCTCTGTAACTGGCAAGTTTGCTGTGCTCAGAGGTGGGCTTGGCAAGAGAATTTCCACAGACGGAGGTGTATTCTGAATAGCACTGGAAGCACAGAGAAATTCTGAAAGACAAGGGTCTGCCTACTCTCCTAGGGGCTGCCAATTCCATCAGGGTAAGTTGCTTTGACTTTGCTCTCAGCTGAACAGATGCAGAGCCAGAAGTGCCAGAACATTTGCCTGTGGAGCATGTGAATCAGCAGCATTTTTGTTCCTGGTGAAGCTTATTGGTTCATAAAGAGCATTTCAGTTGAGGCCTTCTGAAGAAAAAGGGAGAAGCGGAAGACTTCCTCTGCTTGCCACGTAGCATAGAGAGGGTTGCCAACCTCAACTGAATGCAACAAACATTTAATGTCTGTTAAGGAATTTCCCTGGTTTTGACGAATCCATCTTGGCTCTGCCGGCGACTGAGGAAATGATAGAGAGTAACTTTTGCATACACTTTGTTAACCCCACACAGACATCCTCTGTTTCACTGACTGCTAAACATCTCATTTTGCTTTTTCCTAGTGGAAATTGAAAGAATGTAACTTGCCGATTACTCTGTCATGTGAACAAGTTTGAGCTTGTACACAGTGGAAGAGGTTTGGACAGGCACAACATCTACCGAACAGTACGATACCAACTTCCCCGTTTTCCAGGCAACAGCTGCTTTTATCAGGAAAGCTGTGGCCTGCACTACTCACAGCAAGACTTCAAAGACTGATTCGCACTGTTACGTTCATATCAAATGTTTTCTGGATCTTAAGTCTCGCCTGTTTCAACTCAGCATTGATTGAAAGAAATCATGCTTTCTTTTTTTTTTTTTTTTTTGCTTGCCTTGCATCATCAGAGGTATCAAATGTTCTCAAAGGCCTGCAATGTCTCTTCTAAATAGCTGCATTTTGGTCTTTGCTGTAAACCGATCTTCCCCCATCTTTATGAACAAGAATGAAGGCTTTGGTTAGATTTTTTTAAGTCCTGTCTCGACAGTTTTCCACATAACACCCACTATACAAAGAAGCCCAGTCTTTGGCCAACCCAGGTTTATGAATGGCCACATTGTACATCGCATTCTTAAGTCTTCCTTCTTCCAAAACTCTAGAAGCCGAGGGCTCACGGCGGAAGACGCAGGGATGATACCTCCAGACGCCGGGACCTCTCCGGAGGGGCTTCCTGCCCTCCCCCACAGGCGGCCCCGCGCCCCCACAGCCGCCCCGGGCCGTCCCGCGGGGCTCCCCAGC
>VZRR01011463.1:133137-212030 GCA_013398015.1 Oreocharis arfaki
AGGAGGAGGACGCGCCTTCCCGACTGATGCTCGGCACGGATGAAGCCGCTGCCGCCGAAGAGCTGTGCCGCCTGCGCACTCCCGCGACTCGGCCAAAGGTGGTGCAGGGAGGAGCCGCGGCCCGGCGGCCGGAGGGAGGGACGGCCGGAGGGAGGGAAGGAAGGAGAGAGGGAGGGACGCGGCTGAGGGGAGACGGAGCCACAGCCCCGCCACGCGCCTGCGCCGCGCCGTGCGCCACTTCCGCTGCCTCTGCTCCTGTGCTGTCGGTGTCTGTGTCCCTTGTCACTATCCCTGTCCTTGTCCATGCCCCTGTCCCTGCCCATGTCCATGTCCCTGCCACCCCCGGCGTCCCGGCCCTGCGCCCGCGAACGCAGCTCTCTTCATTCAAGAGGACATAGTCCTAAGCTATAACGAGAGGAAATATCCTGAAGCTGCGCCAGGGGAGAGGTGTAGGTTGGATATAAGGAGGAATTTCTTCACTGAAAGGGTGATGAGACACTGGAATGGGCTGCCCTGGGAGGGGATGAGTCACCGTCCCTGGAGGTGTTCGAGGAAATACTGGATGTGGCACTGGGTACCGTGGTCTGATTGACGAGGTGGTGTTCGGTCACAGGTTGGATTCGATGATCCCAGAGGTCTTTTCCAGCCTCATTGATAGGGTGCTTCCCGCCCGCTCTGCACTACCGCGTTCCGCTCGGCCGGCATAGCGGAGAAGTTCTCTCTTGAGTGTGGTCCTCCCCACCTTCTCCACTTAATGCACAGAGGACAGGCTGCTACGCCCCTGGGGAAAGCTGGGGCCGGGGGAAGGTGCGAAGTGGCTGTCGCATTATTCTGTGACGCAGATTGCCCCAAGAAACAAAGCTCCTCCCGTGCTGCGCTCTAGGACTCGTCTCTCACAGTGGATTTAGAACCAGAAATTCTTGGGTTCTTATTTCCAGAACTAAACTGCTTTAGCAGTTGGGTGCTAATCTTAAGGTGGAGATGATGCCATGCTAAGGGGAGTGGCGTTTACTGTATAAATATTAGTCCATTTATAATAGTTCAAGAAAGGAAGTACTTTAGCACTTAAGTGTTGTAGATGAAAAATGGTGTCGTAATCACAGGAGTTGCATTTACTGTAAAAACGTTAGGCTGTTCAAAGTCTGGAGCGTGTTTGTTCACTGACAGTTTAAACAGTGATCAATGTTTACTCTTGCTGTATCAGAAAGACATCCTTCCGAAGAAACAAAGGTGTTGGCATGTATTTGATATTCTGATTAAAAGCTTAAAATCCTTATACGAAGTAGATGATGTCTCTGAAATCAAGAAAAATAGTTAGAAATGCTCTCAGCCAATGTGAAGGCCTGATGGAATTAATACAACGTAACTAAGAAATTCAAAAATTGCAGTTATTTGTTTTGGACTTGACCAATAGTTACACCACATGTTGTCCTGCAAGTAACTGTTCAACAGATGGTCCCTGGCTGTACCCTGATCATGACAGTGACAGAGCCAGGGCAAAATCTCCCATGCAATGCTCTCCCAGGCATGGAAAGAGAACCAGCACACTGCCGTGGAACAGTGAATTGAGAGCTTCCCTCTGTTGACTATTCAGTTATGTCTACGAGCTGTCAAAGAGTCACTCTCTAATAAATTTGGATTTAATATCTTGCAGGAGCAACAAACCCAAAATATCCACTAATATTTGGCTTAGCTTCAAAAAAGGAAATTACATAAAAATAGAGTTATTTGTTAAAAAGGAAGTACTAGAATCTTCATGAGCAGCACAGGGACAAGTTGAAGAAACTGTGTTGGATTCTGACATGAAGATTGGGAAAAAAACCAGTCTTTGAGCACAGATGAAGTGTTAGACGAAGCACTCTACAGCTACATAGTACCCCTGAAGAAGGACTCTCAGCCAAGAGCAAATTGCACATATGGACATGCTGACCAGACCAGCTCAGGGAAATCCTTTCAATTCTACATAGGGATAGTTACATAGAAAATAATTTTTTGCTAAATTAGCTTTTGCATAGCCAATTATACTATCTAATACCAATCAATCCCAAAAATGTAGTAAGAGTCCCAATGTGTATTATTTAAAATTACGGAGCAGAGTGACACATGGTACCGTATAGTTTCAATCTCCAGTAAAATCTGAGCAACTGATCATACTAGGAACAAAACAAGAAGATTTCTTTTTAGGTTATATCCCAAGGAAATGTGCAAATTTTCAGTGGAAAAATCAACATTTCAAAGAAAAAATATTTAGTTATAATACTAAAAAATTATTTTGTCTGATATTTACTTTTTACTACAGTGTTTCACCAAACAACAGAGCTAAATCAAGCTGTTTCAACAGAAATAAATCAAGCTTTAGGATGTTAAAAAATAATGGATATTAGGAAAGAATTCTTCACCCAAAAGCTGCTCAGGCATTGTAACAAGCTGCTCAGACGTGGTGGAATCAGCCCTGGAAGTATTCAAGTAACACAGAGATGTGGCACTTGGCAACATGGTTCAGTGGTGCTAAATGGCATGGCAGTGTTGGGTTAACAGTAGGACTTGATGATCTTACAGGTCTTTTCCTACCTCAAGGATTCTGTGATTCTATAAGATTATTTTGAGTAACTTCTAGACATCAATTTTAAGATAAAAGGAATGTCTGAATTAGACTTGACTACAGACTAGAGAAAGTATTCTCCAATACTTTGGTTTAATGGTTAGACTGACCATCTACTTGTATACAACTGATATACAAGCCCAGAAATGCTTTAGCTATAAATATTACCTTCAAGATGCATGTCCTCTTACTTCTAGGAAGAAAAGAAAGTATTAATGAAGCAATCTCTAGAATCCACCTACTGTTGTCACTTACAATGAAATTAATGGGAAATTAGGGGAGAAATTCCTTTAATACTGGAATTGCTCCTTTGGTAAGCAAATTGTGATGACATTTCATGCTTATGTACAAATGCATCTGTTCTCTTTTTTTTTCTTTGCAAAATACCCAGAGCAGTGTAACTTAGGTAGTCATACAGACTGTCTGCATTTTTGCTCTTATTTTTCTTTTTTTGGGAAAAAAACCATCTTCAGTGTAGACTCTGCTTCCTACACAGAAAAGGCTCATCGCTGTTCTGTTTCCAAACTTTATTTCTCACATAAATAATGCTTCTTTTGACACTATTCTAGTAAGCAGGAATTTCAAAATGCCTTTTAAACAGATTAAACCTTTTGTTCAAGTTCCTCTCAAGTATCTCTCAATACTGGAAGTAGGGCTATGAAGCAATCTCTCAAGGCTTTTAACCATAAATTCCTTATTCACTGGTCTCCTGTTGGAGGAGCTATTCTTCCTCTGTTACCAAGTTTGTATAGCAGAAAAGATGACTATCTATAGTCATCTAGTCTATCTATTACTATAGCAGAAAAGCTACCTGAGATTAATGAAATTATTATGTGGATACTTCACCTGTAATGCAGCTTGGGTTGCAGATATGATATGCTCATTTACATACAAATAAAATATAAGAAGTCCTGTATAACACCCATAGCTGAGAAAGATAGGAATAGAGGAGATATTTCTCAAAACCTATTTTCTGTCTCTAGCAAAAGCTTTTAATATCTGGACAGATATGCATGTCCAGCAGAACAATCTGGCCCAACTGTTTAAAGAAGCCACAAAAAGATCAGCAGAAATGCTGATAAAACCCCTGAGTGATGAGAATACCATTTGTTTTCTGACATATTGCTGAATGTTTAACTCAGACTTCTTTTCATGTCCCACAATGCTGAGGATTAGAGCTCTCTTCCCAATTATATTGCAAGTATTACATCTGCTGAGTTTGCTCTTTAGACAGATACATTCACTCCGTGTGCCATCTGTGGTCAGAATGAAGTGGTCTCCTTTGGCCAGCAGTGAGAGATGATGGTTGGTGGCCCTTTTCAGGTAATACAATGATATGAGAAGCTGAGCAGAGGTTATCAGGGTAACAGAATACACTCAAGGGTGTGTTGGACGACAGAAGAGTGTCTCTGACAAATTTCAGAGAGGTTGAGGGAGATTTCAAAGATTCAGGGAGGTACTGGCTAGCAAAGAGAAAACAGAAAGAGGCAATGCAGATGCTAGAACTCTGGCTTAAACTCCTGCAGAGTTAGCCCAGGGCTTACTTTATAAAGTGAAATGAAATACGATTCTAACATTGGCAGAGATAGAGAAAAATTTCATAGCGCACAATTTTGGAAAAAAAAAAAGATTCTCATGCTCTGTATTCTGCAAAAAATGCGCATGTCCTCTATCATGTTCTGAGCTGGCATTTCAACTGCTGTAAAAGCTGTGATGAGTGACCACTAGAGGTCATTCAACGAATAAGAAATAATTCAGGCTTTCTGTGGGGTGATTTTCTTACTTGGGGTGTATTTGTTTTATTTTGTTCTTTGTCATTAATAACATAAAGAGTTATCTTTATAAGAGAGCTAAGTGCTACATTTCTGAAGATAACTGACTATCCGTGTGCTCCGTAGGTACACAGGGATTTTGGGTAGCCCTATGTCACTGCTGATATTTTCACAAGTGCCATTGAATTTGGGAACTAGACATACACCTAGAAACCTGAATACTTTGCTTTGTGCTGTTCTGTGTATTTAGGTAATTACCACTCAAAAAATCCTAATTCCAGCATTCAAAACTTCAAAAATATTTATCTGTAAGACAGATGTCTGTTTTCCATACAACTTTCTCTACTCTGAATTTAGGTACTATATAGCCACCCTGTCTTTGGCTGATACAAGTAAGGACAGGTGTATTGTTTACTTAAACATTAGGAGTAAAACTAAACTCTAAACAGAGGGACCTCTAGTGAAGCAGAACTAAAGACAGTATAACTTCGAAGGTGTTTTCTCTCTCTATTCCTATTAAAGCCTTTGTTCAACATTTGAAGAAAACCACTTTTTTTCCTTTCTTTTTCCACATGTCTGCACATGACATTAGGTGGGGGGGGAAAGTCTTGTGGCAAATCTGTAAATAAGCTAAACCTGAAGTTTAAAGCTCTGAAGTAGGAATGGAACAGAAGAAGGTTATCAGGCAGGAAGATTAGAAGATGCTTAGGGAAGAGCTGGGAGAAAGATGAGCAGTTACAGGTCCTGTCAGATGACCAAAAATGAAGAAGTTACATGCAACAGTTCTTATCCTAAAGCCAAAGAAGGACCAGCATGTTTTAGCTATGATCCTA
This sequence comes from Oreocharis arfaki, assembly GCA_013398015.1. Lineage (NCBI taxonomy): Eukaryota > Metazoa > Chordata > Aves > Passeriformes > Paramythiidae > Oreocharis > Oreocharis arfaki. Next base: position 138,345 of record VZRR01011463.1, read on the forward strand.
GTAGGAGACACAAGCTGAGAATGAATGTGAACTGCCAGTTTGTTTTCTCAGGAATGAGAACATACAGAGAACTTTCACGCTTGTCAACAACATCAGGACATAATGTCCCTAGGGCTGTTTTTGTCAAATCACATCTGTTGAAAAGGAAGCTGCTTCCAAGAGTAGATGGTTTTCAATTTAAGTAAATGTATCGTACATAAATATTTGCAAAGTAATTTCTAATGTCACTCTTTTATTGAATTGCTTTCTCACCAGCTACAAGTATTCTACCACTTTGTTTGCTATTCACTTCATACTTCATGTGACTAAATGGTAGTTTTTGTCATCAGAATTCAAACAAATTTTCTTTAATGAGGAAGACCCTTTCTCAGAAGTATTTGTAATACAATTTCTTCTTCAATCTTTTGATTTGTTACAAATGGAAAGTGAACCATCAGAGTGCTTTTCAATAATTTATTGCTCTCAACATGCAAATCCACCTCCTAAGAATAACATGTTTGGGACAAAAAATATCTATTTCATCTTGAAAAGATCTTTGGACTGCTAAATAGAGGACTGTGTCATATGAACACCCACCTACCCACCTGTTGGAAAGAGCTGTAGGAGCCTCACTGTCTGATTGGCAATGAAATCATGGCATATTTTGAGAATCTAACTGATGTGTACCCCAGGAATTATTTCTTCTAAAGAAATTTTCAGAAAGGTTGCTTTAGTTGGCTTTAGCAGTTTAAAATACACATAAAGGGGTTTTTTTTTTTCCCCTAAATAGAGTTAGCAAGTTCCAAGATAATTTTTAAGTAGGATGTTGCCCACTACAACTTGAAAAAATGGGAAAAACATTCTGTATGAAAGCGTTAAAAGTGTTGTACTGGTGGATACCATAAGATAGAGCCATGAGTTGCTGCAGAACCACTACAACTTTGAAAGGTAGCTTCATAAGAATCACCACTGAAAAAGTGAAACATTAAAGGTTTCCAGAAAAGAATGGTCTGCTTGTTAGAAAACAGGACTAGGATAACAAAATGTGTACTGGGAGGGAAAAAGTAATTTATACATTATACTTCCACTGTTTGTTTTTCAGTATCTGTTGACATAAGTTTTGGAGGACTACGCAGAACTACTAAAGCCATGTAGATGCCAAACGTCCTTGAAAAATGAATGCTTTAAATAGGTCTGCAAAATTATTATATGATTAATGGTTTTTGTCTTGTCATTCTGTGTTTCAGTTTCTCCTTCTGTAACATATGAATAATCATTCTTTTTACTGTAGCTACTTAATTTGAGGAAAATTCTTTGGAACCAAAGACTTCTTATACTCCCAAAATATCACTATGTCATATACATTAAATAAAGTTATTCTACCATGGTGGCATTTACTAGTACAGAATTATAAAATGTATTTCGGTGGAGAACACCCAAGGGCCAAAGTTACCAGGGACTCAAAACACATTTCTAATTCAGTGCAAAAGGTGCTTAAATACAGCAACTCAAGAGCAGAGAAAACCCTTCTGTAATCTAAAATATTTAATTAAACTACAGACATTTCCCTAAAAGCTAAAAATCTTGAATTATTTGTCAGATATGCAACTGTGAAGCAACTTTAACTGAAATACTTTCCTCAAGTCATCTCTAAGGAACTTGGAATTCATGTTTTGCCAGAATAACTGCTTCAATCCCGAGTGGGATAACATAATCAACCAGAGTTTAGAGCAGAGCTGCTGCACACTGTCTTGGTGAAACCTCAACCCTAGAGCTGGTCACTGCCTGTGTCCTCTCTTCTGGTTAAAGGTGGCAGCAGCAGCAGCTGGTTGGCTGGTTTGTGAACTAACAGCTGGCTTGGTCCCCAAGGAGCAGTTTCTCACCTTGATGCCTTGGGCAAGTGCCTATCTCAGCCTGACTTTACTGTGGCTTTGGTCAGAGCGACGCAGGGAACAGCTTGTGGAGTGCTTGTGCTTGGATCTTGTAGTGACTCAAGCTGAACAGATGATTAGTGCACTTAATCAAATCAAAAGGAGCTGAAGGTTTTAGCCCTTTTAAAGAGGCTTTCAGCCCAGTAGCTAACAGGATCAATCTCTAAATGCTAGAGTAATAATTTTTTTCCTTTTATTCCTTTTGATGTCCAAGAACAATACTCTTTGCTATGCTGACCTGCAAAATTGAAATAGAAGAAAAACAACAAAAAAGTGCTGACAGTTTAACTGTTCTCTTCTGTGGGCACAGTCAGTTTTGGTTAGACCCATTTGTGTGGCCACCTTGACTCCTCTCTGACGCCTTAAAAATTCTCTCTTGTGACTGTGGATGCTGAAAAGCTGCTGGCAGAGAAAAATCCACCATTTTGCAAGTATTCTGTTAAGTCCTTGGTTTCAACACACCAAGCAAGATGGTTTTCTAAACACCTTGCAGGTGTGTCCTATTAGGAGTCAAATAGGTGGTGTGGGGTCTGGCCAATCACTTGGAGAGGTGGTTGGACCAGGGACCAATGATCCCTGCCATAGACCAATGCAGGGATTATATAAGGCCTGCCTGTAATTAAATAAAGGAGGGGGTTTATCATTTCCCTCAACTGGAGCTCTGACTTGGACCTCCAATTTTTTCTGCGTTGCCCGTGCTTCGACTGCAACATTGTGACTATAGACAGTGTAAAAAAAATGGAGAACTAGTTTTATAAAGGTCTTGGAAACAGAGACCTTTCAACCCTTTTCAACTTTAAAAACTCAGAGGAGTACTGTTTTGAGTCACTAGTATTTCCTAACTATAGAGATAAATGAGATGTCAAGAGACACCCGTGGAAAAAGATCTGGGATGGTTGTTACTGTCTGAAAAAGACTGCAATATCTTGGACAAACTCTTCAACGAGTAGACCAGATGGGATTGCATCCAGAACCCGACATTTCATTCATCAACAGCAGCTAATGGTTCCAGGCTAGTACCTGTCTGTTCAGAAAAGCATAAATTTTGAATTGAGGGAAGAAATCCTGAAAAAATATAATATCAAGAATGATGCCTTGGAGGCATTCAGAACAGGATATACTGAGGCAGGAGAAGAATAAAAAGAGGTCCTTTCATTAACATGGGAATAATAGAGACAAAAGGAGGCAAAAAACTAGGAGAGAAGATATATACCTGGCAGGAAAGTTTTTTCTGAAATTTCAGTCTGTAAAATGTCTCAGTAAAAATGAATCATTACTTCATGAGTACTGTAATCATGTGTCCTTATCATGAATCTTTCTTTCTTGTAATATCTTTCTGCCTTAAACAGTTCTAATCATATCAACCTTCCTCCCAATACCAAATGGTTCATTTAATATAGAACCCAATCAGATAAGTTGGATGACTGTTAAAAATTGTTATGAATACACTGTGTCTATATGGAACACATTTGTACTCACGTACCTGTTATAAGGATTAGAGTAATCTGATTATGGACTGTGTTATTTCAAACTGAAAACATTGATTGCAAGCCCATAAGTCATTTTTATAGCTGCATTTTGAAGCAGAATTCCAAGGGAAGTTGGCCTAAGATTGTAACATTTTTACTATCGTCTTTTATACAAGGAGATACTTGTTTTACAGTGCACCCTTTCTGGTCTGCAGCAAGAGAAAAGGATGTGGTATTTAAGGTGATGGTTGCATAAGGCGATGACTACGATAAAGAAGTCTTATGGAAGAGGGGCTGAGAACTTAAAGAATAATAAGAACTAACCTACAAGGGCATTTTCACCCAAAGCAGGAGAGGAATTGCAGGAAGGAGTCCTGTCACGTTGAACAGATAGACTTCTAATAATTTGAAATTATAAAGTGCATTGCATTTAGGTACTGGTTTTTAATCAATAAATCTCTTACCTTGTAAGTAAAGAGGGTTCATATTTTAGTACTTTTGCGGCTCACGAAGTCTTTGCCTTCACATCTATGTATTCCCAAAGAACTGAAACACAGCCCTGAATGTCAATTTCTTCTTGAAAGTGTGCTCAAGCAAAAACAAAACAAAACAAAACAAAAATTTAAAAAAAAAAAAAAAAAAATTAAAAGCCTGAAGAGCCGACAGCAGGCACAGGAGTCAGATTGTTGAACTGTATGTTCAGTTTCAGAGGGGAGCACTGAAGTTTGTACCTCACAATACAACACAAATGAAGCACCTGGACTCTTTTCAGACTCCAGAATCTTAAAACATACCAGGCCCAGTGAACAGGGAGCAAACAGATCAGTCTGGTAAGTGTCCAAGGGACGGGCTGACCTGGTTTATGGCAGCATGAACTCCAGTGTTACACTGTGTTTCATTTGGTTATGACAGGTGAGCCTGCAGTTTGTTTGACATTTCTAAATCTTTATAAAGGTTATGTCTGTATATGGCCTTTGAAATCCACGGTTTAATATGTATTCACTTACAAGTTAATTCCCACAAAGGACTCCAGTAATGTTCAACAGAACGCCTAACAGTAATTAGAGAAATCTTACAAGATTTATTTATTGTGATGAATAATTTATCATATTAACATTATTACCCAGAGTTGGCTTTAATGATATAAAATACAGTCATGCAGGAAAAAGAATGTTTCAACAGTGTGCTTTTGTTCTCTAGAAAACTGTGCTGCAGAACAATTTTTCAAGATGTTACAGGAGAATGAAAAATAAAGCTCACAGTAATTTGGAAAAAAGAGAGAACATTTGAATAGGAGGAACATTTGAATAGGAAGCAAAATGGAAGAAGTTAAATAAGTAGAAAACAAAGAAAGCTTTGAATTTGCAAAGCAAGGTGGCAGAACCAGATCTGGCAGAATCATATCTGTATTCATATCCAAATTTTCCCTTATACAAAGCCTCTCATCTTGTTAGTCTGTAAATAAAAGCAGATGATCAATATTAAATTACTTGAAATACAGGCATTCATATATAGAGTCATCCTTTCAAGAAAATTGTTCTTCCTGAGCCAATTTTAGAGACAAACATCAGTGCTCCATAAACATCATCTCAACACTTCCACTGTTTACATACTCACTGATGATTAAACACTATGGTTGTTTTGACTCGGAAAAAAGTTACATCGAGGTTTAGCTTGCCACATGTAAACACCATCTATGTATCTCAATTGGCAAGTAATAGAGTGCTCCCTCAATTCAATCTGCTGTACAGAGTGGTAGAAGCATGAGGATTAGTTGGTTAGGTTCTAAGCCAAAAGGCTTCTGCGTAGAGTTTTGATTTCAGTAACTTACCTGAATAATTACACCTTGAGGTAAGGCAGCTTTAAAAGCTTTCTCTGTAGGAACTGGTCAGCAGAGCAGAGTGGAGAGCATGGTCTTACTAAAACAAGGTGGAATATTGCCACAGGACTGTTTTATGCATTTTTCAACAAACTTTTTTTTTCTTTTGTGAGTCAGCAGGGGGGAAGGTTTGAAGAATTTTGTCATGGAAAGGTAACCTGCAATGACCAGGGGAAGGATCATGACAGGAAATACATGTTTCTTGTTTATTTTACTGTTTATGATTTCAATCTCCTCCAATTAACCAAAAATACAGCTTGGACAGAGATGAAGTTCCTTCTAACTGAATCATTCTAATTTTGCTTAAGAAGCTTTTCTTTATCCTCTAGAGCATGTTTACTGTGTTATTAAAATTCTTTTATTTAAGAATAGTATCTTCCCAGCAAACTCATTAGACTTGGTTTCAACTCACACTGATTTTAGTTACTTAGCTTGCTAAAGTTGTTACTCGACTTCATCCAGAACACGATTTCAAAGCTGCACATGAACAGCTGGCTACCTGCTGTGGGGGAGGCTCCATTTGATCCTTAGCCTTTGTGCTCAGTCCCTTTGATCTGGTTAAACTGACCTGTACCATAAAATTAATTCATTTCTTGCTGCTACTCAACATTCACCTTACCTAATGTGTGTGGAACCATCTCCATTCAGCTGCATTCTAAATATTTGTCTATACATAGAGCTTTTGAATAGAGTTAGAGCGACCAGTTCCCAGTGTGTGAGGAGACAGGATTTACCAGCAGAAGTTCTTGTTTCTGAGTCTCGTTACATACTGGCTGTTCTGAATTTTTTTTCTGGTTTGGATTGGTAGAGCTAAAAATGAATGAGAGGGCCTTTGTGGAACCCGTCATTATGCCACTCAGTGAAAATTGCATCAGATGAAAGCCTAGACCAACTATTACGGGAAACCACCTAAGAACTACTCTGTGTATATTTACACAGCAGCCTATAAATTTTTTTTCAGATCTGAAATATGAGTATGACCTTCATAATCTTCCTATATAATTTGAAAGCACAGAAGTACAGTTTAACAGATCTTTTTTAGCTCAGAGAACACATACTTCTCAGAGAATTTTTAGGTTTCTTGGGAAATTTCCCAGAGTTATAACTAAGGAGGCACAGGTTAACCTGTCAAAAACAGAAGAGAAGAAAGGAAAAGCAAAGATAAGCAGCTTACACACCTGTCTTTAAAGAATCCCTATGCCTGGGTATATGAGGAAAGTGTAGAACCTGAACTTTGCATTAAACCAAACTATAAAACCAGTCATTTCTTCTCCACAGACACTGTGTCATGAGAGGGCACAGGCCACAATCTTGGCTGACAAATCTTTCATAAAGAAGAACAATTTGTTTGACGTGTAGAACACAAACTTCTCACAGACTTTCCCCTGCACTTTAAACAATGCAAGCTTTTCAGGTTATTTACTCTGAAAAATGTAGCTGAGATCCAGCAGGTGGTTTTCCACGGCCTCACAGCATGTAAGATTCACAGCTCAAAGAACAAAAAGAGCAAGCATCTTGTACTGAGATGACACAGTGATGGATCTTCTGACTGAAGTAAAACATGAGATCAACAGTCTCCATACACAATCTATGCTCATCAGAGTCTATACAGTTTGGCAGATTTGGATAATGTCCTTTGCTCCCCACTTCAGCCTCACCCTTTCCATCTAAGACTGTAAGTTTCAGGCCACTGGCTTGAAGGGCTCTATTGTAGACCTAACATTTATAGCAACTCGCGTGATATATCTGTACAAGCCAGTCCTCTCTTCAGAATCTGTAATCTCTCACTTCAGAGCTCATATTTGAAGCCCTTGATTTGCTGTGATTTAACATGAAACTTTGAAGCAAACTGCATTCTTTGGCAATGAGGAAACCCACAGGCTTCAGGCCCTTTTGATCCATCTGTCTGGTGCCTAGCAAAGCAGAGGCCTTCCTCCATCTTAATAGCTATGTCCCTGAAATAGCAGACGTGGTACACGCTGACCCCCTATTTACATTTCAGGACATTAACCAAAGAAACCAGCCATCAGGAGACATGGTGTTCAAAGATGTAGAATAAGCTACTGCATCTCCTAGAATACCGCCGTTAAGAAAGGAAGGCATCGGACCAGGAGAGCTTTCTCTTCAGATTCTCTGGCTTCAGGGGAGACAGCTCCAAATCTGTGGCTAAGGCTTTGTACTAATAGTGTTAATAGAGTAAGACAGTCAAATATATGGGAGAGTCAGAACCCAGTAGAAAATATTAAGGCCTTCCATATTTTCAGACAGTGGTCAAAATTTAAATGCATGATTTTTAGAAATTCTAACTTGAAGTGCTTTCTTAACTAAGCAAAAATCAGATTTCTCTGGAGTCATCACTGGGAATCACTGGCTTCATTTACACTGGATATCACAAAGAAAAATCCAGTTCTCTCTGCAAGGAGCAGGAGTTCAGATTCCTTCTTGAAAATTTTGCAGTTCTCCTTTTTCATTCCTTCCTACAGTGTAAGGCAAACAATGAAATTATTGTTTCATCCTAGAATGCCTTGTTTATATAAGTCTGAGATATATATTGTAAGAATCTAAATGAAAAGTTTTACTGTTCACATTAAGTAAAGGATATAAGGATGGCAGTTTCAGATGTCTGAGCTCTGCAGTGGTCTGTCAACACAGAAAAATTTAATTTTAAGTATCTGCTATGCAGTAAGATTTGTACCATATGTACTATAGCTGATGAGAATACCCTGAGCTTCATTTCTACTTGTGCTCTTTGGAAATTCCGACAACATTCTCCAGAATGCTGGTCAGTCAGAATACTGCACATCTTTCCTGTTTTGGTGTAGATACAGGAAAAAATATCACATGTTAATTAGGAAATATATTTGAGAAGATTAAGATAATATAAACAACTGAAAAAAGTATTACTTTTTAAGAACGTAGTATATGATAGTGAAGAATGATTCAGACCAAACTGATTAGTAGTTGTTATGCTAAGTCACAGTGACTTCTAGTAACAAGGCCAAGGAAAAACAGGCATTTCAGCAATTAATTTAAGTGAAATACAGTCACAGTGAGGCTCCTCCTTCTATTCCTCAGTTTAGATACAACCCCTGTGAATTTGCTGGCCATTAGGCACACAGCCAAGTGAGTTCTGTATAGTTGTTGCTTCAGGCACCCCAGTTCTGCTCCTAATAGCGCATTACTCCTTACCAAGCTTATTTTTGAAACGACAAAATTTTGTAAAAATCTGTTCCTTTGCCTGAAATGGTGAACTGAAAAGCAGAGGGCTAGCTAAATGAATAAGGCAACTATTGTATCATATTACTAAAGATTAGCAAACGGAGTATGGAAGAGGAGAGGAAATAACTAAATAAACTACAACCCTATCAAGATGACTTTAATAGTATGAAAGGTTTAAAAGCACACAGCATGGGAAAGAACAATTAACACATCCATGTAAATGGAAATTTGAAACGGTGGGGGAAAAAATCATTTTATGTCAAAAAGACTATGACAGATCTACCTAGTGGCCTTTTACCAGATAAAACCAATTCCCTCTTTTTCTAGCTTACCTTATTAAACCATTTATACATCAGCCCATCAAAAATTAGCCCAAAATGGAAGAAAGGCTTCACTGTGAGAAAAAAATAAGAATTTAGAGGAAGGAAATTAACTGAAATCAGATCAAAATTACAGAGAAAACCACAAATTCCTCAGTGTTGGACTGATTGTACTGTCTTCACAAATATGAAGATTCAATCTATTGCATTGAAAGGGAAACTGTATGTTTGGGGGAAAGTTACCAGCAGAATTTTCTAGGATTAGCTTGGAGACTAAAAATAGCAGATGGTATCATGGCTAATTTTGGTATAGCGTGTGTGCTTATGACATTTTCTGATGACAAAATCTGGAGGCAGTGTCAAACTGGAAAAGGCTTGGAATATCATACAGGTCATTGAACTTCAGTTACTGAAAGGAGATGAGGTTAGTGTGTACAAAGAGCAAGGTGGCAGACTTGGAATTAATAACAGGAATTTTCTATTACCAGATGGTAGTTCGTCATTTATAGAAGATAATCAGGCAAAAAACCTAGTATATACATCTGTTGCAGCAAAACCATGAAGCTATGAAACCCTCCCCTAAAAATGATTTATCTTATTTAGTTTATTACCTTATTTCATTTAGCTTGTTACCTTAATTTCATTACATTATTTAGCTTATTTAATGAAAATCTGAGAAAAAGTTTATTATTTCTCCCCAGTTATACTGGGGATAAAGGAGGGTAAGAGAAACACTAAAAGGAAAGATACTTGAAGTAGAACTTTGTCACAGCATGAACTCACCCGAAAAAACTGCCATGAAAATTCATCATGGAGATTTAAAAAGTTTCCAGCTGTTGGGGACATAAAGTGCTGCAACAGCTTCCCAATAGGAGTATGGGGGCAAAAACTCCAAAGCTGTTTTAAGATGAAAGCTTGGTAAATTTTAAAATGGGGTTATATGACCTGTTTAACTGCTGCAGGGAGGAACCAGGCTCCACAGGCCATGAAATCTTTTCTGATCCTGTGTTCTGTTTAGCAATAAAGCAGATGAGAAGGCTTAAGCAGCAAAGGAAGCAAAAGGCAAAATGGACATTCAGTCCAAACAAAAAGGAACAAAATTTAAATGAAATATAGTTGTGATCTGATCACCTGAACCTAGGTTAGCTGGCAAAAAGGCAAACTCTCTTACTTGGAATTTCGGAAAACGTTGCTATTCAGGTTTTTTTACAGCATACCCTGCTGCTCTTCCAGCTACAGTTCTGGGATGTTTCCAAAGCTGCTAAGAGAGATGGATTTTTGTCTTCTCTTAGCAGTTCTACTTCTGTTTCAGTTATAGCAAATGAGGGCCTGTTTTCACTGTACTCATAGTCCAGAGCCAAAACCTCTCTTGGTAAGGCTCCTGTATACCTCCAACTCCTCCAGTTTGCTCCCCAGAGATATTCCTTATGTAGCAACAGTTTTCAAGTCTTAGACCAAGAGTGTCTGGCAGCATGGAGAGGAGATCCTGTAATTTATGTACCCATGACACCTTTCCACAGCTGCACAAGTCTGAAGGTTTTGTTTGCCCTAAGCTTAGCTGTTTTTGCCAAGAAATGCAGTTACTCCAAAAAAAAGCAATTCTCCTTACAAACCTTGCCTTGAGCATTGAGTAAACAACAGGGCAAAGTCGAGCCCTAAAAGCAGTTCTCAAATACCCCCTTTTTTTTTTACGACAGAAGCAATTTTCACGTAAATCCTGGCCAAATTTTCACCCTCGGCCTTGGGCTCTGCATTTTGGGGCCCTCATGAGCCTGGGTGCTCGTCGCCGGCTGTCGCCAGCTGGCACAGTTGCGCTGCCAGTTGCACTGCATCCATCCCCTTGCAACAGCCGTGCCCTCACAGTAGTGACTTCCCCTCGGACGGCCTTTCCGCCCGTCTCCCCAGTCCAGGATACGCAGACCTCCTTTGGGACGGTGCCTGGCTCGGGCAGCGACTCATAGTGGACAGCTCTGGCCGAGCACGGGGCTCGGCGGCCTCCCCGGGCTGTGCTGCCGGCCCAAGCCCACAGCTCCCGGCCCCCCTCGGGCGGCCCCGCGGCGGCTGCTGGGGCAGGACCGGGCGGAGGGGCCGGGGCACGGCCGGGGCCGCAGCCTCTGCCCAGCCCGGCCTGGGGCACCGCCGGGGCCGCTGAGCGAGAGTGAGTGGCGATCCCAGCGCCTCAGGAATGAGAACCTCACCCTTTCCCTCATATGGCCAGTTAAACCCTCCAGCTCAAAGCCGAGGTACTCGTTTTCCCCTCAAAACATCAGCCAGTTTATCCACGACTCCTGTGTGTTCCTGCAACTTGTGCTTTTCCACAAAACTATTTCTCTCCAAGGTCACGGCTTGTAAACTCTTCGGGTGGTCTCCTCAGGCAGCCAAATGTGCAGGCTGCACATTTATTTTAAGGAGAAATGGGAAAAGTATTTGATTACAAAGGATGCTCAAGCTGGCCTCTTTAATTTTGATTTCTTCCCACTTGAAGCTATAAATATAGCTGAAGATTACAAAGGGTTGTAAAGTAAATACCAAAAGACAACATTTACAATTTTCCACATAGCTACACCCTAAACCCATAATATAAGGAAATCTGTCCAAAACTTTGAAGTGCTATTATAGTTTGTTATATGACAAAACACTGGGATTTCTATGTATTTATTTAGCCACCTGCCACTCCCTCACCAAGCTTTCAAATCCATTTGTTTGCTATATAGAAAAACAGTATTAAGGGGAATTTATTTTCAAGTTTTTTGGATTACGAAAAGAGTACCCGAAAGCAAATTCATGCTAACAATTATTTTTGACTTGTGCTTGCATGATAAAATCAAAATATGCTTGTAATCGATTTTTGTGTTTGTGTGTGTGTGTGTATGAGGAGAAGGAAGCCTTTGATCTGATAAACCTATTTTCTGCTTTTTTCCTCACACTGAATGTTATTCCTATGACTCTAGCAAAAAAACGTTTTTAAAAGTAATTTTGACCTCAGGTCCCATTAAATAAACAATTCAAAACACAAAAAAGTCAGACTAGTAGTACTTCTGCTCATTTGGAGGCACATTGAAAGCAGCAGTTGATACAGATGATCTAATTCAACCAAATGATGTAATAAAGCAAAACTGAGGATTAGAAAGATTTCCTTTCCTTTCCCTGTTTAAATTTGCTATGGTCCAGACTGTAGCATGTCATGTCTTCCAAAACCAGATTCTAATATTTCAGCTGATAGAATTATATTTGCAGACCAGATTTCTGTTGTTGCTGTGTTAGGAATTTGTCAGGTTGCCTACTTTGTGTTTTAATCTGTTTTTTTTCCACAGTGTATCACATTTGCAGTTCTCTGTGATGTTCTCAACCCAAGCAAAGTGGCACTCTTGGTTAAGATAAACATCCTATGTTGTGATTTCACTTCAGAACATTATCAACATATTTAACTCAATATAAGTTAAATCTCAGAGCTCTTCCAGTATACTTCGGTCTACTGCAGTTTATGGAAACACCTTAATGAATCTGAATTATCTCAGCAAGGTGCTGGCTGAAGGATGCTTTTTTCTTATACAAGTGGTAAACTTTTCCGGCAGGAGGGGACTTGATATTTACTGGGTACCGCAACTTTTCTTCTTTGCTACATTTATAAGAAAGCTTTGTGGTTTATAAGGGAAAGCTTGAGTAGAATCCACTGAAGTCTTGGGTAGCTTGGCTGCTAAGGATTTGAGGAGAGCTAAAAGAAAACATTTGGCTTAAACACTGGATTGCAGTGGTATGTTCTTGGAACAAGAACAAAAATATTTTGCTATTAAACGAAAATATTTTTAATTACAGAAGAAACCACACTGAGTTTGTGATGCCTGTTTGAAGCTTTGTGTCTACAGAAACACACTAACAGTAAATTTCAAATGTTTCCATCAGAGGGCTACTATGGGTTGAATGGAATTCTTAGTGCAAATAATTCTACTGTATTATATGACTTCTTCCTAATATTAGTAGAAGCTGTGTTGCTGCATTTCAAGCAGTTCTGACAATTACTCTCTTGTCTCTGCAGGTAAAATTTGTACTATGAATCTAAAAATTACTAAAATCCTAGTGCAGTGTGCACAGGTGTATGGCAGCATTGACAGATATGTCCTGCAGACATCTCCATATGTCATGGGATTTTTTTTAAAAGGAGGTATTTATAGGGAAGCACACCTGAAATTTAGTGTTTCTGCAATGGAAAGCTGCAGCTAGCAAAAAGCACACAAATTGTCTCTTCTGCAATTTTAGGAAAGCAGGGAGTAATACTAAACCAGTTTAAACCACTAAGCCAACTGCAATTACAGAAATAATTTACTGAGATTATTCAAGAGCATAAGTGTGAGTACTTGTGAATGTGCCCTAGAATTTATCATGCCCGTCAGGGGTTCTCAGCTCTCAGTTGCCAAGGAAGAGAGTAGAATTTTCCAATAGTATGGCTTTCCCTATACCATGTATATATTAAACTCAACACTGAATTAATGGAATTACGGCATGCTACTAATACTGTGTATCAACTCACCACCTAAAATTATTGAGAATATTTGAACTTTAGTAAATGTAGCAATGAAGATGAGACAAAGATGACCCTCTATGGAGTTCAAAGAAAGACTTCAGGAACAATACTGTCCTTATGTCTTTCAATGTTCCTTATTAGATGCCTGAAGAAGGTAGTTTTTGGAATGTAATACTTCTCCAAATACTGATCCTGCCTGAAAAGTTCTGAACTTGGTAACTGGTACAGCCAAAACATTATGTACGTGCACACTGAACCACTTTAAAAACAGTCAAGAGAAGTGTTTTGTGTTGAAGAACACCACTGACAGCAATCCAGATCGTAAGAGTTCCCTCTCAATACCAAAAATTGAGTGGGTGCTACACACTGTGAGAAAAAAAATAAGACTGAATTTGAAGTGAGAGACTGTTTGCTACTGTTCACTAATTTCAGTGCCAGATTATTTTAATTTGAAGCTGTACCTCATTGCCTCTTTCAGGACAAAGAAAATAAACTACTTTTGACATGTTCTTCAGAAACCCCAGATCTGTCTGACAGGGTAAGTTTCATCTCATTTAACTTTGGTTGAGAATATATCAGAACTAAGCTAGTTGCCTGCTCTTCTGCTATAGTCATAAGAAAGAGAAGAGAAATTATTTATCTGAGCTGCTTTTGAATGGCGTGTTTTAATTTCAGTCTTTTTACATTGGGTAAAGAAAGCGTACATGAGTTACAGTAAATACCAACATTTTCAAAAGCCAGACCAGACAAGATGAATTTCATAGTCTGCAATTTGGCTGCATCTCTTTCATATGGGGAGTAACAATTTTGGAACATAGCTTTAATACTTCAAGAGTTAGCTGCATGAATGTCTGTCTGTATATATATGAATATTTAACAATAAATAACAAATATTTAATATATAAATATTTAGGAGTTTATAGTGAAGAATATGTAGAACCAGGCAAATATTTAGGAGTTTATAGTGAAGAATATGTAGAACCAGGCAATCCAAGGGAAGTTGGCAATAGGGCATTTAAGTCAAATAATAAACCATAACAATTTGAACAAGGTTGATCTATTTTTATCTTTATAAATGTGATCTATCTAAATGCAAGTTACATAGGAGTTTATGAAGTAACTGAAAAATAGCGGGCTTTGGATTGTAGTAATTTGCATAAATTTTATTGGTCTCTTCCCTCCCTGCAGGTCTTTCCAGACATGCTTCACTAAAATGGAGGGTGAGTAAATACAGCTGGGTTTTTTGATACAGAGTAGAGAACTGAAATCAAGTGCTCTACGTCCAGCATCTAATCCATTCACCAGTTCAACAGTGCAGCTTTAATTATAGTAACATGAACTGTACTATGTTAAAGCAGTAGAAAGGGTTATGTTAGATCTGGAGGAATACATAACAGGAAAGTAAAAACAGAACAAACCATCAACAAAATGGAACAGTGCAAACTTTACTTGCAGATCCTAAACACTATAAGGCTCTCCATAGCACAAATTGTAATCCTGGAATGCCTTGAGTATTTCCTGAGAAAGTAATGGTGTTAAGACATCTTGAGAAATGCCTTTAAATTCAGCTGGTTTTACAGTTTTGTCATATAATCCTTTACCGTTGTCACAGAGTAATAGTGTTTTATATGTAAGATTTTTTCTCACTGATGAATCTAACTTAATCCTAATCCAATGTTTTACATGCTGTAGAAAGTGAACAGAAAAAATTACATATTGGTAACGAAGGTCACAAACCTTGTAGAGACATGGAGAGGTATCTGCAGAGTTTTAAAGAGAAACTCAAACTAGATTCAAATGAACTAGCTCAGCTACTGGAAACAGCGTAGCCATGGCAGCAAGCAGTTCATGTCAGCTGTAAAAGCTGCCTGTAAAGGTAGGTAAATATTTGGACAACTTGCTGGCACAGAGTTCTTGTGCTACAACAGCTACACTACTTCAGCTATTCTGTGTGCCTCTCAGGGTGACCTCAGCCTAAGGAGACAGCACAGTTATACCTGCTGGCAGCTCAGTGCCTTGCACAATAGGCTAAAAGCACTCATGAAAAGAAAAACAAATTAAAACTGTACCAGTTCTTTATGAGTATCTGTGTAGCAATCTCGTGGTCAAGAGAGACTAACAGGTTCTTATTCCTAGTTTTGAGCTGTCAGTACCTTTTCCCTCCCCACTACTCAAGTATCCACCATTACAGAGGAAGTGGTAACAATTATCAGTGTATTCAAATAATATTACGAGTTCCTGTATGTATATGTTTTCTATAAACAATGTGTTTACGTATTCATTTGATTGTTCAGATGAGCACTTTACAAACTTGGTTTTGTTTCTGCACTGTTAAACTGAGGAGCCCAAGAAGACTATTGACTTTGTCCAGTACTGTTTCAGAATGTCCATTGAAGGCTTGATTCCATTTGTTTAAAAAAATTGCAAACCTGGATCATTTCCTGATTCCATTTCTTTAAAAAAGTTGCAAACCTGGATCATTTCATTAAGTTGCTTTATAGTGCAGCCCCTATTCAGGGGAATAGACATGCAGTATGACACTGTTCAATGTGTTGGAGAGTGTTAGTCTCAAGGCTCTAGGACTGGTCATTTATTATCCACATGGTTTTGTTTCCTGCCCTGCAAGAACATAACAGGCTTGTACTTCTGGGACAAAGAGACAGACCATTAAGGTGCCTTCTGAGGCCTGTTATCTAAACTTACTTTGCACCACTGCTTTTATATTCAGTGGCTGAGGGTGGTTTTTACGTGGTTATTGAGGTATTATTAGTAACTGAATGATTGTTAGAAATCACTATAGCTAAGCCAGCTGACCTTAAAATTATACTGCCCTTAAAATGGATTTCACTAAAGGTATTTTTCTTGAGTCTGATTTGGTTTAGACATGAATAATTTAAAGAGCTCTTTTACAAGACACCACAAAGGATCAATACAGATATAAAACATACCCACTTCTGTATATGCCAGCTACTGCAAAATGCCATAGTGTTCCTTTTGCAGAACAAATTGCAAACACATGCACCAATTCAATACAGATTATTTTCTTTAACTCATACAAGCTATCCATTAATTAAATAGTTAATAGTGACTTTTTTGTTCTTTTATTTTTCTTCTAATTACAAAGTTAGATACAAGAAGAAATTAAAAAGTTGCTTTTCAGTTCTCTGCTTAGGGAACCTCATCCTCTTTCTGATATGCAGTTGAACCTTGGAGAAGTCACTACTGTACAATCCCATTTTTATCTATTAACTGGGAAAATCACACATATTTTCCTTTCTACAAAAGCCTGGATGGCTAAAGATAAAAAACCTGAATATTTTATTACTAATAAGAAATTACCCTTGATTTCCATAATGAGGGCAGGAAGATGTTTGATACATACTTTTTCATATTTATTCTTTTATGTACTTATGCACGAAAGAAAATTGGATGTGAGGAAATGCAGTCATTTAGATGGCCTACATTTATTTGGCTCAAATGGCTTATTTGGTTACAAACAGGCAGCAAAATGCATAGGAAGGCCTTTGTCTGTGAATATTCAAGTTCTACAAAGTGCATAGATTAGTCGTTACCCTGTTATAATTAGACTTCAAAAATTAATATTGATATGAAAGATGATAGCTGGTTCTGTCTAGAATTATTTGGATCTGAAGTTCTACATATGAGATTTAAGTTTTATTGCTGAAGCAACTCACCCAAACAGAATACAGGAGAATCTAGAATACAGTGATGCCCTAATATTTAACCTGAAAATTTAATTGACATTAATATCTAACTGGAATCTAACTGATTGGTCTTAAGAAATGGGCAGAAACCCTTGGAAGTGGTTAGTTGCTGTAAACAGCAATATCTTAAGATAGGTTACATTTACCACACACATTCATGTTTTCTACTGTGAAACATCACAACCTTTTTCTAGAACATGTATGTGTTTAAACTCATATATATGAGTTTACCACTCATCACTGCAATATAGTGTCATAGTCAAGACTTGCCTGGTTCCAATAATAGCATGAAACATACATACATTTTAAATGTTTTAAAGTTCAGAGGAAATAAATATTTGACTAGACCAGCTTTGACAATGAGTTGGATTGCATGACCTCCAGAGATGCCTTCTAACCAAACCTCTCCTACAATTTAAAGAGAACTCTGTGGTCTAAATTATCTTATGTTTCAATCACAGGGAAAGATGGGAAAAACTTTAGGCTGGAAAATTTATAAGAGAAAATGGATACTCCATACAAATTTATGTTTTTGTTTCCATGTGTACTATTTTAAAACCTGGTTTCCAGACTGACTTGTTTAAAATACATTCTCTAATGTGTCTGTAGCTGAGCTGCTCTGTATTAATTCTAAAAAAAGCATTTCTCATGGAAAGCTTGACCCAGAGTTAATTTTAGAGGTGCTAGCAAATGCTGCTGTTATAAAGCCTCTTTTCCTGTTTATGGTAAGAATGATCTCCTCTTTTTCTTGTACTTATTATCTTGCCAAAACCAAAGGTCATTAGCAAGGTGAATCTCTGTTTTTTCAGTGCTGCTGTCAATGTAATTTTAGGAAATATCCACAACTGCTCTACAATACAAGTTTTCAGATGGAAAGAAACATTATTTTAATCCACGTTTTTTCCATTGCTGTTATTGATGTTTGTATTTGGTATAAGGGACGTCAAGGTGTTTTTTAAATTATTATTTATTTATTTAGAAACCGTACAGGATATATTGTTGAAACATAGACATCCCTGCAGCTTCCCTTATACGGTTAATTTCTGTAAACTGAGAAGGGGTTTTCTAAAAGCTGTAATGACTGCAACTGATGCAAGTGTCCATCCATTAGGGCTTAGGATGCTATGGTCCATGTCTTAGCTGACCAACACTAGCAGTACTTACAACACACACAATATACTTGTATATAAAAAAACCAACCAACCTCTTTACCATATACTCATGAAATAGCCTGGGAAGTCAAAAAATTTTATAGACTTTTTCCTCCTGGTCAGAAATAAAAGTACATACGTACAGTCAGTTTTCCAGGTCTTCACTTTTAGGTGAGCATCTCAAAAGTGTTTTAAAAAATGGACAGATCAATGGGAAGAAAAATTAGAGGGTGGGTTCCTCACCCCCCCAAAAAAATATGTATAAACTTATTAGAGAGTTTCCAAATACAGTCACAAAAATCTTTGATAGAGGAGGCTGGTCACAGGTCCCTGGTAACTGGGCTGTCAAAAACCAGTGAAAATATATATGAACTATAATTAGAAGCAACTTCCTCAACATTGCAAAGCACACCTAGAAATAGAATTCCAGTCTTGTATTTAAAAATTCTAAAACAAATACTAGATCTACAGTGTTCCCCACCTTCTATGAAGTTTGGGATTGTAGTTTTTTGGCAGGCTAAGAAAGTTTAGCATAACACTAGGCTTGTGTGGCCTTCTTTCCCTCTGTAATATTCTTGGAATAATATTGTAATACAGTCGTGTTAAAAGGATTACTCCAGCACTTTCTGATTCTGAAGTTTCTTCTCATACTCCCAACACCAGAGGCCTGATCTGTCTCACATCTGTGCAAGCACACACAGAGGCACTCCCCCTATCCTAATATGTTTTCAGTCTGAGCTTATTTCAAGTTTCCAAGATTTATTTATTCTAGATGCACTAGATTTCCCACTGATAAAAAATAGTGTGATGTTTGCTTGGGGTATGTAGATGAGTGAGCTGAAGTCAGAAAACCTCATCCTCTGTCAGATATGCGGCTGAACCTTGGAGAAGTCACTACTGTACAATCTAATTTTTATCTAATAACGGGGAAAATCATATATATTTTCCTGTCTACAAAAGCCTGGATGGCTAAAGATAAAAAACCTGAATATTTTATTACTAATAAGAAATTATTAGAAAAATCAACTGAATATCCATTACATATTAATGTCCGAAGAAAGACTGAAAACATTAAAATTATGTGAAAATTAACTAAACACTTAAAGAAGACATCCTTACAATATGGAATAAAATAACCGTATCTTAATTTTCCTACTGCTCTAAGTGTTTAAGTTATTTAAGAAAATCTTAACTTTTTGTCACTTCAAGAGTCGTATAAAGAAAAGAAGGCAGGTCATACAAACTTTGAATGAAAGCGAGAGTATACAGAAAGCACCTCAGCCATTCAAAAATCTGCAGAGCACAGGGAAGGAATAGCAGAGGAGGATGATGAAAATAATAATGAACAGGGAAAATTATAGTAAATTTAGGCGGAGGAGAAGCAGTCACAATGTATATCCCTCAAGACTTTGCGTTTGCGCATTAATGACTGACTTGGATTCTACCATCGGTAAGAATTACGGTTTTTTATAACTGAATAGTCAGTGTGAAAATGAAGTATTTATAACTATTATTCTCATACTACGGCTTCTATTCTTGATTAAGAAAATTTAAGTAGTCATTTTAAATCCTGCAGAAGATAAATTGTTGTTCTCAGCCTTTTTCACATTATCCCAAAAGACAGAAAGAGAGATATCGGGCTTTCTTCCATTTTATTTTGGAAACTCCCTTCTAGATCAACAAAGAGCTGGCAGTTATGACCCACCACCTACTTGGTTGCTAAGTATCATAAAATATTGTAGATGCTGAAAAGCTGCTGGCAGGGAAAAATCCAGCATTTTGCAAGTATTCTGTGAGAAAGTTGTTGGTTCTCACGCGAACAAGGAAGATGGTTTTCTAAACGTCTTGCAGGCGTTGTTTGTATGTAAGTTTTTTATGAATCTAAGTAGAAATATTTTGAAAATAGGTTTCATGAGATCCAGCCAATCACTTGGAGAGGTGGTTGGACCTGAGACCAATGATCTTTTGCCATGTACCAATGCGAGGATTATATAAATCCCGCCTGTAATTAAATAAATAATTCACTTTCTCTCGACTTTGCCCTCAGCTTGGACACTCGTTTCTCCTCACCGTCCGTGTCCCGCAGCGACAAAATATGATTCTGTATTTCTCTTTAAAATATTGGATTTTTCTTAAAAATTGTAAGTCCACAAATATTTTTCTAAATATTTTATAATATAGAAATTTAGTAGGATTTCAAGAATGTTATCAGTGACCTGGAGAACTTTATGGATTTGTGTGGATTTTTTTAATCTGGTACCTCCCTAAGCACTTTACAGATTTAGCGGACATTCAGTTAAAGTAGACATTAAGTCTGTCAGAAGAGAAAGCCCTAATGAAGGCCTAGACCAGCCTTCCAACGCTCAGGAGAAAATTACCAACCAAAAGTCTAATGCTAAGCTCTACAGAGGGACAAGAAAAGAGAATGAGAAACAGCAATCAGATATTGGGAAAGGGAGTTCCAGCCAGGTACAAAGAAAACGTATTTCAGTATGATGATACTGAGGTATTGGAGCAGGTTTCCCAGAGACTGTGCGGTCTCAGAGGTTTTCAAGACCCAACTGGACAAAGCTCTGGGCAGTCTGGTCTGAACTGAGTGTTGACTCAGCTTTGAGGAGGAGGTTGAAAGGACAGAAAGCGAGATGTAACTCTGATAGTCTCAAGGAAAATTTAGCTAAGTAGAACAAATGTATTTACTTTAAGCTTCATTGGGCAGTCACAGTCAGCAGTATTTGCATTCATCCCATTTGTGCCCTAGCCTGCCTGGCATTTTTTAAAGGATAGTGGCATAAAACCTTCTCCCTCTAAGAAAGTTATTACCACAAACCCATTATAAGAAGTAAAACGTAACTGTACAAATGACCAGTAAATAATGCAACTATGTTAAGACAAATATACAGGAAATATACAAAAATTATCCCAGGAGCTTATGTCTGCATGAAGTACTCTATGACCATAAATCTGTTAGCATCCACATGTGGACTGTCGTGATATGTAGGAAAAGAGTGGGATTGAAGTGATCAACACTGGCCACTGGTGGGCTCAAGTTCTTCTTCTGTTCCCAGGATACCCAGTGTGAGTTAATCGTGACCTCTTAGCCAAGAGCTCTCTGGTTCAAAGGCTGATAGTCCTCAGATGATTCCAGAGACAAAAGGAATATAAGACACTCGTATTCCACCTTACATCCCAGAATTAATATTTTTTGCCGTGCCTGCTCTAAAATCTGTTTTCCCTCTCTTTCTGTCTGTAACAGGAGTCAGAATCACAAACAAAGACATGTATATAAAGGAGTGTTTCTAGTTTGTCCTTCTACTTGTCTCCATATGACGGCAAAATAACAACTCTTTAAGATGTAAAGTAAGGCATTTCAAATTAAGTAGCAATAGGTTTATAAAGAGATTAAAAAGAAAAACTCAGTACCTCTAGATACAAAGTTTAATCAACTTTTTTAATCACTGAAGCATGAAATCTTCAGGAATCATTACATAGACTCCACTTATGACTCTTGGGTGATGTGAAAATATTTTTCCAGTGCTGTGGGTTGTGCCATTCCCAGCCAACATGTGTCCCAGGCCCCAGCAGAAAGGTAAAGAAAGAGGTGCTAATTAACTGTGGTCCCAGTGACCACAGTACCATGTTTAGCCAGGACTGCCTAGTGTGGCACAGTTCTCTGTTGTTGCAAAATTTTTCTGGTATTCTCATTAGCCTTTCCCATTTTTGTGAAGAAATTAACAAAGTTATAAAATAGTATTTTAAAAATACAAGTATCAAGGAGAGTAGAAATAAGATATTTAGGTGAGAGCGCATACTGGATATTTGCAGAGGGGTTTTTTTTCTTGGTTTTGGTCTGTTGGGGTTTTTTTTGCCTTAGAAAAGACCACAGGTACTGCAGGTTTTCCAGATGGACTAGAAAAATGCGTGCCTGGAGTTGTTTCTATGAGGCGATTGACAAAGGCTGTTTTTGGTTCAGGCCAACGTTTAAAAGCTTCTTCTTTTCATTAATTACATTTGGTCAGTAACTTACGAGGGATGTTATTGTCAGGGCAGTGGCTGCCACCACTTTCTCATAGTTGTTGTATGATCAGCAGTGTTTCAACAAGTCACACAGTTACTCCTGAGTCAGAAGGAAGTACTACTCTCCAGTCAGAGTATAATACATGCTTTGCTTTTCTTCATACTCTGAAAGGAAGCTAAGGATCCTCATATTTCTGGTTTCAGTACAGTTCCTTCTTCAAAGCCTATTACACTGCGGATATTTAATGCTTTCATACTTTTTATGCCTATCCCTGAATTGGCACAATGCTAAATCAGCTTGGTGCATAATTAATCAGTATCAATTATATTCATACAAGATTCCCATCAACATCAGATTGCCAAATATACTTCCATTTCCATCTTACTTTCTATTGCCTTTCCTATTGTGTGCAAACTTGGGAGATATCTTTATTTACAACTCCTCATGATTTATTTATAAGAGCAGAACAAGAATCTAGGCTCTTAACAATGAAGACATCTTGGAGGTCTGCCTATGTATAAACTTGTAGCACCTAAAGTCAAGATTATGCTATTGTGTTTTCCATTGAGATATTTAATGGAAAACTATCAGCTTCCTCATCTGTTTTGAGATCTGCTCCTCTTCTCAAGCTAGACACTTGAGAAGATGCTTCATCCTTTTTCTTATCAGATAGGAAGGACCCTTCTCCCTGTATATGACTGACCCTTTCTGCATCCTCCTCCAAATCAATTTAAAAATATGAATCAAGGGAAAAGACACTTTAGAACATGTTTTTACGACAGTAAATGTACATTTGGCAGGACATAACAATACCTGGATCCCTTGGCTTCATGCGATCAGAAGCCATCTAATCATATCTGTGTGATGATACATAGAGACTGGCATAAAGACTTACGCTTTTCAGTCTAAAAATTCATCCATTAAACAACATTTTCTTGACTGTGGCCTTTGCACTAAATCTCTTGGCCATGACTTTATTAAGTGGCACCAGGGCATTTTGCTCCCAAGTAAGAATAAGCCCCAAATACTTCTGAATACATTTCAAATACAGTGAAACAAAAGTCTACATACATCTTTTTACCAAACTCATTTATCTTTTGGGTTTTGTGAAAAAAGAAGACATGTTAAAGGCCTGCTAATACACAGCATATCAAAGAAGCATGTCATATTTGAAATTCAGAATTGATATATGAGTCAGTTGTCTTTTGCTTCTTTACCTTTGAGGTTCATGACTCATTCACTTACTTGAAGGATATCTGTCAGAATGTCTTTAGCCATTATTTCACTATAAAGTCAGACTTTATTCTATAGTTGCACGCAAAACAATAGCAAAATTTCATTTGAGACTATTTTGTATACCTTATGGTATTTTTCCTCAAGCTTTTTTAAACCCTTAGAGAAATAGGCATCGGATTGTATTAAGGTCTTACATAATTCAGGGGCATCACAACTTATGCACAAGAAAAATGAACCAAAAGCAGCAATCTTTTGGTGTTAAGTGCGTAACTTCATTAAAATTCACTTGTTGGTTGCTGGTCTGTTTATTTGAAAGGAGGAAATGCATCTCCTGTTATGCTAGCCAGAAAGAAAACAAAAGGAAATGGCCTCAAGTTGCACCAGAGGAGGTTTAGCTTAGATATTAGTAAAATATTTTTCATGGAAAGGGTTGTAAGGCATTGGAATAGACTTCCCAGGAAAGTGGTAGAGACACCAACCCTGGAAGTATTCCAAAATTGTGTGGATGTGGTGCTTGAGGACATGGTTTAATGGTGGTGCTAGGTGGACGGTTGGACTTGATGACCTTAGAAGTCTTTTCCAACTTTAATGATTCTATTTCTCTCCTTTGGAAGACAAAGGAGCTTTTTCCCAGCTTTTACTGATATTGCCACTGTGACTCTTTTGAAGCTTCTTGCATTGCCAGCCACCAGAGCCAGGACAGCAGATTAGACAGGAGGTTGCCCTAGTACAACAGATCTCTCCATGTGTTTCATACTGAATTGACATTCAGATGATAACAGCAGTCACTTTTTTTTAAAGTAGGCCACCTGTCCCTCATGCAATTGTGTCAGCTGCTTAGGTTTAAAAATAATTTTTGCTAAAAAAAAAGTTCTCATACTAATAGAATCCTCAAATGTGAGATAATGATACAAACATTATATTGCTCCTAAACTTCAGTGGGGAGGGGTAAATCTTAGCAGTTTTGTATTGCTCATTCATGTTCCAGTCTCGCTTCCTTTTCCCTCGGTTTTCTTCTCCTTTCTCAGTTCACACACACAGAGACAAATAGAGATCATCTATTGATCTGTTCAGCTACTGCTCAGTTTATATTAAAATTTATGGGTTTCTGTTTTTCATTACTGGGGGAAAGCCCAATAAACTTTTTGTTGAAGAGGTTGTTGTCTAGTAGTCAGAGCTTTAGCCCAACTGTTCTGTTTCAGAATATGGGCCTGCTGCAAAAAAATCCCAAGGCTGAGAAATTAAAAGAAAGCTACATGAGAAAGATGGGATCAGAGGAGTTAGAGAGGAAAACTATTCAGGAGCGTGAAGAGAAGATATAGTAGATAAGGCTGAGTAGCAAAGAAAATGGGCTAATTTACCTGTCAGTTGACTTTGTGACAATTGTTACAGCACAGCAGTGTTGTCTTATTTTTTATGCATTTAATATCATATCCAGAAATCCTTATGATGTTACAGAAAAGCTTTAATAAGCCCTTTTAGCTGCCTAGCATCATTCTTTTGATCTTCTAGTTGTTTCCAAAAATGTTACCTCTTTTCCGAAAGAGACTGGGAATATTTCCCGTGCTTCCGCTTGATGCAGTTTCATAGGATCATAAAATGGTTTGGCTTGGAAGGGAATCTTGAAGATCCCTGTAGGCAGGGACACCTTCAATTAGACCAGGTTGCTCAGAGCCCCATCCAACCTGGCTTTGAATAGCTCCAGGGATGGGGCATACACAACTTCCCTGGGCAACCTGTTCCAGTGCTTCACCATCCTCAAAGTAAAGATTTTTTTCCTAATATCTAATCTAAACCTACTCTCAATTTAAACCCATTCCCCCTTGTCCTATCACTACATGCCCTTGTAAATAATCTTGCCTCATTTTTCCTTTAAGTTTCCTTCAGGTACTGGAAGGCAACAATTAGGTCATCCCAAAGCCTTCTCTTTTCCAGGCTGAAGAATCCAAATTCTCTCAGCCTTTCCTCACTGGAGAGGTGCTCCATTCCTCTGATAACTCAGTGGCTTTCTCTGGACTCACTCCAACAGGTCCATGTCCTTCCTGGGCTGGGGACGGCAGAGCTGGATGCAGCACTGCGGGTGGGGTCTCACCAGAGCAGAGCAGAGGGGTAGAATCCCCTCCCTCGCCCTGCTGCCCACGCTGCTTTGGATGCAGCCCAGGACACATTTGGCTCTCTGGGCTGTGAGTGCCCATGGCTGGGTCATGTGCATGCTCTCACCCACCTGCACGCCCAATTCCTTCTTGGCAGGGCTGCTCTCAGTCTGTTCATTTCCAATCTGTGTTGGTACTGGGAGTTGCCCTGACCCAGGTGCAGCACCTTGCACTTGGCCTTGTTATACATAATGAGATTCCCATGGGACCAGTTCTGGAGCCTGTCTAGGTCCCTCTGGTTGGTATCCTGTCCTTCAGGTGTGTCAGCAGCATCACTCAGATTGGTATCATCTGTATCTAGTTTCCTAGAATCACCTTGCATGCATGTGGAGATGATAAATTAGAATTTATTTTCATTGTTCCCTGATCTCCTATTTCCTCCCTAATGCCTCTGTCAAGTAAGTACCTGCACTCTTCCTATTTCTGCCAAAGCTTTGCTTCATACAAGAAATGCATTTATTGAAATGCCACTGTTGTGTATAGAAAGCTCTCTGAAGCTGGAGACAGTGATTTTGGATGCATATATTTTTAGATAGAAAATCAAGTTTTGGCTTCAGTTTTAAAGGAAACTGGTTGAAAGAAACTGAACTAGATTTCTTATTTCACAGCTTCTAAAGCATGTCTCATTTCAGATAGTTTGAATACTTAAAGAAATACCAAAATCAAGCAAGAAAACAGACATCCCTCTGCTCTATCCCATTCCTAATTATATTAGAAAAAAAAATTCTTCCCTGGGAAGGTGGTGAAGCACTGGAACAGGTTGCCCAGGGAAGTTATGGATGCCCCATCCCTGGATGGGGATTTGAGCAACCTGGTCTAGTGGGAGGTGTCCCTGCCCACAGCAGGGGGGTTGGACCTTGATCTTTAAGGTCCCCTTCCAACCCAAACCATTCTATGATTTTATGATTCTATGATCCCACAATATATCCAAAGGAAAAAAAAAATAGGATACCTTCGAGATAAAGCTTTTTCTGCTTATGAAAGTGAAATAGTGAGGGAAAAGTACAGTTTGTTTTAACTTACTGCTTCATTTAAAAAAAAAAAATCTGTAGTCTAAATCCGGTTGGGTTTTTTTTTTTTTTTTCTTTCTCATGAGCTTTATCAGGGGGTATAATTCCACAAAGCTTCAGTTTTTTTCCCCTGAAACTATCCAGGGACATTCTCAATAACACATAAGCCCTTGAAAAAACAGTTTGAAAAACTTAGCATCTCTGCCTAGCTGTTGGTTATGAAAACAGCTAATATAGCAATTTCTGAGGAATGTAAACTGTGTAAAGCACCAAGGTTAGGCAAACGGGAGACAATAATCACGGATTTGTGAGTCTCGGGGAGTTGAAAGAGAGTGGCTGGAGGAAGCATCTGCTGTCTCCGGAGATGCCTCCAAGCTGGACGCGGCTGGGAGCGGAGCTGGAGGCGGTGGCCGCTCCCTCCCGAGCCCAGCCGGGCACCTGCGGGGCGGGCGGGCTCCCGCTGCCATTGGCCTGGCGCCGCTTCCCGCCTCCTTTGAAAGCTCGGGAAGGGCTGGCGGCAGCCGTGCCTCTCCAGTCGGGCAGCCGGGCCGGGCCAGGCCGGGAGCGCTGGGCCAGCGCAGGAGGCCGCAGGTAACCCCGGGCAGCCGGCGGGGAGCGCTTTCTCCGGGTTTTCCCCCGCCGGGACCGGGGCGGACTCCAGTGAGTTCAGTGAGCGTCACTGGGGTTTCTTTGCTCGCGGGGTCTTCGTGCAAGGTGGTAGCGCTAAGTGACGTTTGTGTGCTTAGCATGGCAGTGCTTGGCTTGGCGGCTTAGTGCTTTACAGTAAGTAGTAGTATTTTTTTTTTTTTAATTATTTTTTGGGGAGTTGACCTGTTGTTAAGGTAGGCTTGCTATCTAAGCTGAACTTCTGCTTGATCCATCTGTGATGATTTATAAAAGTGTTTCTTAAGGCCCCAGCCTCTCCAGTAGTAGGGCAGGACTGTGTATTTTGGAACTGGTGCTTATGATGGAAAAACTTGTCTTATGATTTCTATTGCGGCTTATCTTTTCATCCACTTGTTCAATTGCCAAAAAATAGTGACATTAATGGTGAACTTACAAGGTAAGCTTTCTCTTTGTTCTAAAGTCCTTGATGATGAAAAAGAACTAGTGGCTGGATCCAAAATGGTAATCTGGAGACCTAGAATTCATGTCATTGCTGAAATGCATCTAATTCCAAATCTGTGGAACTTATTTTTGTTAGGTAGTGTTTAAGGATTTAGCAAGTGTATGCTGATGAAGAATCTCTTAGTGGTATAATCTGCTTACATGGGGCTTCAATGTGTTTTACTCTTTCATAATTGGGTGGGACTAACAAATCATTCTGGAGTTACTTCATCTGTTTTAAGGTAGAGGTATCAACTGCCACCTTCAAAGATATAACAGGGCTGCTATGAGAACCAGGGTACAGACTACAATGTTAGACCTGAACAGAAGTCGTTTGCAAGATTACCCTGATTTATATATATGCTAGTGGAAGAAAAGGCCAGGAAGAATTGTGAGTATAATTGTGGGAGTGCATGGCACACTTTGATGTAAGTTATGTGTGTTTTCATCTGCCCTTAACACAACTGCAGTAAGGGCTGCAAATATATGTGAGCCTCCTTTCAACATGTGTACTTACACAGTTAATTAGCTCTGAAAATTAGGCTGGGCACAGGGTACATATCTTTTCACTATCAAAATTCTGCACGGAGTTCTGCTATGGCTTGGCTACACAAACAAGCTTGTTTTTTGGTTGGGTTTGTTTTTATTTTTTTTTGTAGTACTGTTTATTCTGTCTATAAACTGTAAAGTCAGCTTGAACTAGACATTTCTATATGGTTCTTGCTTCCCCCTCCACCACAAACCCAATCTTGCAGCTTCAGTTCTCCCATAGCAGAACTAAATAGGATTCTGGTGGTAGCTGCTTTTGAAAACTGCCCGAGTGTCTCTTTGGAAGTAGTCAGAATTTTAATGCACAGGCTGGCTGTGTTCGTTTATAGAATTACTGTTTCCAATAATATCCCTGCTGATCTCATGAAAGGGGAAAAAAGTAAACAGTAATGAAAAAGATGCTGGGTTTGTTCCAAGTGAAAGGAACAGTAAATTTTTTTCCCCCTCAGAACTCTGTTTCTGCACTCTCTCCCTCTCATCTGCCTCCCTGGGAGGTGAAGGGGAATGTGACTTGTATGTGAGTCTCCCTATGGAATTCTGTATGTGTGTGCAAGGTTTCTTTTTCCTCAAAATAAGTTATCATTTTGCAAGTCTTGTTATCTTTCACATAAGTCCTGTCTGAAAACAATCTTCTGAAGTTAATCTAGTTTAAAATGAAGATCAAGAGATGTGCTGCTAATTCCTCTGGCAAGATTTGTGACTTCACAAATATGCTGCTTGCTTTCGAAGGTTTGTTGTTATGCGGGACTTGCAAACAATTGTTACCGGATTAGTTAAGAACCTTCTCCTGCAAGCAGCTCCTCACAGATCCACCTCTGAGCTCTACACTTCAACCTCTCATCTGCGTGGGTGGGGTTGGGTGTGAAGCGTAGCCTTGAACAGAGTGAGAAAATGTACTGCTATTTTTTACTTACTCAAATGCAGTGCTTCAGAGAATATTACTTAAGAGTAATGCCAGTGTTTCAGCTAACTGATCTATCTAAATAATTTGGAAAAATGCCAGTAAAGTTTCCAGTCTTTGCTTTTAATCTTTCTTAAGTGGCTTTTTTAAATTAAGGAAAACTAGGGGAGGCCTCTGTTTAGCCTTTGCTGTACCTATATGTATGTTTGCCTATAGATACTTCTTTTTTTCACTTGCATTGCTATTTCTACTCTTGATCTGTTACTCTGTCAGTTATCCTCTCTGTATAACAGCTTGAAGTAAGATACGATTCTGCAAAGGCATGCATGTGATTGTGTATGCAATAAGGCATATGTAGATATCTTTGTAATCAGTTAAACACAAATGTCCTGCCAATGGTACCTTTGTTTTCTTCAGATTTCATTTTAAAGAAAGCATTGCCCACTTAAGAGAATTGGAGGGGTGGCAGGGGGATCACAGTGGTGGTAAAGAGAGCTGTGAGGTTCCAGCAGACTTCTTTGGTTCAGCACTACAGGTGTGTATGTGCATTCACCTAGCAACAGGAACGGCAGTAGCCTTGCTGAATTGTTTATCTGGTTATAAGAGACTGTTTGCATTAAGCCTGCAGGAGATAAAACTTGGAAATCCTGGCACTCAGTCTGTAGCAGTGCTCTGGCTGTCACTGTTGGACCAGGGTAGTTTCCCTGCCCCACAGAAATCTGAGAGTGCGGAAAATTTTTCCACTCTGTGCTGGAATAAAGCAGATTCTCTCTTCCCTTCCCCCAAGCTTTTGTGGAAAAAAACAAAGTGTGAGCAACCCAAGCAGAATAGCCAATAGCTGGGTGAAGGGGGCTTTCCAGGGCTGTGATGAACAGAGGGTCAGGTGCCTTCCTCGAATCCAGCGCTGTGTGCCGGGCCGCCGCTCTGTCATGTGCCCGCTCGGCGCTGGGGCCGGGTGACTAAGGCCGGACAGGTGCGTATCGGCCAGAGCGAGTTTCGGTGAGGATGAGTTGACACCTTCTTCCCCTCCCTTCCTCCCCCGCCAGTCACGTGTCTCTTACATTGGAAAACTCCCAACACAATCTGGCTGCTACGTAATGATGGGGGAACTCTTTTGAAAACAAAAGAGGGAGGGGGGAAAAAGTACACCTCCACCCAGCGCAAAAAAAAAAAAGAAAAAACCCCAAACAAAGCCCCACCAAACAAAACCCCAAGGAACGCCAAGTCAGAGCGGGGGTGAAACACTCGAGAAGTAGGGGGTTTCAGTGACAGTCATCCGTCATGTGAGCAGAGTTGGGGAAATCAAATCCCCCGGCAAAACCGGGAAGAAGCCCGTCGCTGTGGAGGGCGGCGGCGCTTGGCCGTGGCCTGGCTGCGGGGGCGGCCTCGGCACCTGCCCCCGCGCTGGCTGCGGGGGCCGGCAGTGCCCGTCTCGTAGCGGGCGTTTCGGGGGGGCAGTGCAGGTGTGCGTGTCCGCTTTTGCGGGCTAACCCGTCCCTTTCCCGGCGGCAGCGGGGCTGAGCCGTCCCCCGGGAGAGCCGTGCATGGCTGGGCGAGGAGCAGGCGGGCAGGGCAGAGGGGCCCGGGGGGATGCGCCCGCCGGGGGCTGCCGCGGCCNCAGCGGCGGCGGCGGCAGCGCCGGGGTGAGTCACTGCTTGGAAATGGAGTGGGCGGGCGTGCGCGTAGCAGAATGAATGATGTCAGGGAGCACCGCGGCGAGCATGAGGCTCGCGGCAAACACGGCGGCGGCCGCAGCCCCGAACGAGCGCTGCCCCCGGCGCCCCCCGGCCCGGAGCCGCCCTCCAGCGGGAGAGCCCTTCCAGCTGCGGCACTGCTGAGGCAGGAAACCTCCGCGAGAAGTGTCGCCTCCGCCGACGCCCTTAAAGCCGGTCCTTTTCGCCAGGAAGAAGAGGCTGAGGCTTGGAGAGGAGCAAATTGCAGGGGAAGGTAGAGCTTGTGGCAAACTTTCTAGCTGCTTCTGCTTGCTGCTACCTCACTGGTGGGAGTGTCCGCCCTTAAGGAACTGCAAACCCCAAACCTCAGAGCCCTGAGGCTCCAAAAAAGACTTCCAGCCGCCTTTGGAGGAGGAACTGCCAGCAGTGCAAGCTTTTGCGTATACGGCTGAGTAGGTAAGTTGGGGACGGCACAGGTGGATTAAAAGCGTGGCATACCAGAGGTACCCACTTGGAGAACCACTTTCACAGAAGACCTATACGTGTCAACTAGATAGAGACTGGGAAGAGCAATCCCACGCTTGTGGTCTTTTCTGTTTCTAGAATTTGAGGCCTCTCTAACTAGAGAGGGCACCTGCTGTTTTGATTTCTCTTGCCGATATGTAATTTATGGAACATACCTAGTTTGTGAGTAAAATTGTATGGTTTTGGTGTGGGCAATGTGTACATACCCCTTAGAGCAGTACCACATACTTAGCTGTTCAGGAGAGGACTTCAAAATGTGGGATTTCAGCTCAGAAAGATAAAGTCTTATTGTAAGGATCGTAAGGGTGTTGTAGAGGTGTTTTGTTGTAGATGGTTTTTTTCCTTGTTGTATGTGTGCTCTGTTGAAGCCACTCTTAAACTTCGTGAAGTGCTGCTGAACTAAACTTCTTGCCTTAGTGGCAGGGTGCATTTCTATTAATGTTATGTGGGTTTTGGCATAAATTTAGCTTAAAATCCTTGTGAAAAGTAGTTAATGCATAATCGTCCAGCAAGGTAATAAAACTAAGATGCAATGTAGAATAGCTGTTAATCAGTTTTATCCATTTCTAAACATTTTATTTCATTTGAAGACCTTAGAAAATCAAAAATCTCTATGTTCTCAAACCACTTGACAGCTATTAATTTATGCACAGTTAATTATACAGGTGAATGGTTCCATAGAAGCATTCGCATAAACTGAGCAGGTGCATGGTACTTCATCTGAGACAGCAGGCCTTAGAGGACTTTTGGCAAGCTTCACTTTAAACCACGTTTATTAAATGGTTTGTCCAAAATCAATTTGCTTTTTTTCATTATAGTTAATATAGTTGCTTAGGTGTATTATTATTTGACAAGGCAGGTTTTTTGAGGCTCTGTACCCTTAAATACTTTCTCATTGTGAAACCAATAACTTTTATTCTTGATTTTGCCCTAACTTAAATAATCCAGGGCTTAATTTACTAGAAAGGTCAATGAGCTTGCTTCCATATTTATTTCCTTTTAGGTTGTTAGTCCAAAATCAGACATAGATTATCACATTCTGCTGAAAAACATATACTTGTCTCTGTCTTTCAGAGAAGTATTCTAGTGGATCCTGTGTAGTATGTCAGTCTTAGAGGGTATTGCAAAAATCAAGTGGTGATTGGGAGAAACTTAAGGTGAAAATCTAAGGGGGCAATAGTAAGCTGATAGAGGCCCCAATGGGGTAGATTTCTGTGCTGTCCTTGAAGTGAACTTATACAATGGAGAAATGGCAGCTTGAAGAGAGCAAAGATAGACTTTTTTTTTTTTTTTGAGTCGCGGGTTGATAATCTCAAGCTGGAATACCCCTAAATTCTAAATATTGAGCCATGGTTGGCATGTTGATAAGCATCTGCTTTTCTGCATTGTAGAAGTGTGTTGTAATTGTGATATCGTAAGACAGAAATTAATTCAGAACTTAATGTTTCAAGTAGACATCATAACTGTTATATCAGGGATGCAGTATTGTGAAAAACGGAAGATTTCTTCAACGTTGCAAAAAACCTAGCCTACACACATACCCCCCTGTCTCTGGAAGAGCTGAATAAGAGACTTAATCTCAAGTATGTTTTAATTCTAAAAACTGGAGTTCTTTATTTACAGTGGATGAATATAGCGTATTAAAGGTATGAAGACTGAAAAATAGTGTATTGATTTTTTAAGGATAAACATAATAAGTACTGAAACAAGCGATGGATTTTAAAAATGAGTAGTTTTTTTTAAGGAACAGAAAATGTAAAAGAAGGTTTTTGAAGAAGTGGCTCATTACGCTTAAGTCTCCTGGAACAGAAGTGGACTTTGAAGATACAGATATTTGTAATAAAATTGCATTCATCTTCTGTTTGGATTATTTTTTCTAATTTTGGTGGGCTGTTGGCCTGCAATGTCGTTTGATACTGTTAGTGGCGAGTGGACAATACAGATGCTGTGACATATTATTTAGTATGGCTATGGTATTGCACTAGTCCAGACAGATGCTGGGAAGATTAATATAACAGTAGGTCCACTGTCTTCAGAGATCTCTCTCTGCTGGGTGAATTGTTTGTACCATGGACACCACTGTCCCCAAAGATGCTGCGCATGCTACGAATGTCAGGCATCCAGGCACCACTGTCCCAGCAGATGCTGAAGACTTCAAGAGCTGCTAATGGGAAATTTTTATGTAACACAGATAGCTCTGTCTTATCTTTCAAACAGAGAGTCTATTCTGGTCGTTTCTTAACTATGCTGAAACTCGGCTGTTCTAGTGAGTCTCCAGAACGTTAATAACCACAAGTGTCTCCTGTATGAGGGTGCTTGCTTAAGTTAACACTAACAGTTACCGCTGTTTCTCTTCCCCAGAAATCGGGGGGGTATGAGTAATGCAGAGAATGAAGTACTTCTTACCAATATAATTGGTTTTGGAAGTCTATAGCTTTTGATAGGGATTTTAATAGGACCAAAATATATAGTAAAAGTGAGTGAGCTTTAAGGAAACATGGTACTTACCCTCTAGCTAACATATATGCAATGTCTGTAAAATAAGGGGACTGCTGTGCCTTGAGATCGTGCTTGTGGTTGCTGAGTAAAACTTCCTGCTTCCCTGTGTGTCAGGTGGGTCCTCTTGTTTGCCATCTGATGGCATTAAGAAATGTTGGAGTCTAGTCTGTTGTACAGATGAAGAAACAATGTCAGAGTATATGAGGCTGTTGAGGTGATCATTGCAAATAGAATGATTCTTAATGAAACAGTGCTTAGGCCTAGATTCTCAGCAAAGGTAATGAGCATGATTAATCAGGAAAACTTTACTGCATTCATTCTGACAAGAGAATTTTGTAGCAAAAAAGCATGTATTCAGTATTTAATTACTTAATTTTTTCAGAAAAAATAGTTTCTCTAGTATGTAACTCCAGAATGGGAGAATGTCCTGTTCATTTGAAAATACCGGAACAAAAAAGCAGGTGTCACTTACCCTAGCTGTCACTTACCCTCCCCAGTTGATGATAGGTTAACTTGCAACTGCCATGTATAAATCTCAAGGACATCTCACTTACTCTTTTTGAAGTTTTTACACAAAAATAAAGTTGCTGATATTTTGGACCTGTGAGGGTTCCAAAGTCTGAGCTTTGTGGTTGCACGTTGCAATGTCTTCCTGTTCCTGGCTTTTCTTCTGGCCTTTAGAATTCATCTCCTTCTGCTCTGTTCTGTTGTCTTCTGTTTCCTTTTCTTTATATATAGAGATTTCCTCAGGCAGAGTCTTACTAGGATCCTGTGCCATGCAGTAAGCTTTGCACTAAGCTTTGCAGTGTTATTGTGCCTGTGGTTACTGATGCAAATTTGGATTATGGTTGTACACCTGTTCTTCCTTGGGGAAATGCTGAGCCTCTCGGGCTCAGCACTGTATGTTTTCAAAAGTTGCATCACCTTAATTTGGGTGATTTAAGATGAACTGGTGCAGAGCACTTACTAATATGTTTGCTTAAGAATGGCTAAATTTAAAATAAATTCCCTTGAGATTATTTTTCATTTAGAGGTAATCTGAAATCTTAAATTAAACATATAGAGTTGGATTCAGTTTTTCAGATATGACATAAGCATATTGTGGCTGAAACTGGGAAAAAAGTTTGGAGTACAAATAATGGTTAACTATATCTTCAATTACAGTAAGGTTACTTTGATGGTGGAAGAGATGGATATCAAAAAAGAAATCAACGGAAGTGAGCAAAAAACCCCAGGAAGCTAAATATATTTAAGCTGTTTTTTCTAATCCCCCATCTGAGAATTTACAAACTGCCTGCAGCAGTTTATGATCACTGGTTTTCAGAAGGTCTCCCGGCAGTTGGTAACGTTCTTAGTGAAATGTGTTTCAGAGGCAGGTTTACCTGTTAGTTATCATAAAGCAGTATGGTCCGTGTAAAGTTCTGTAACTTCCATGCATTTGGGAAAGATCTTTTTGCCGAGACTGCCTGTTGCTGTCTTAGGCCTGTGTCAGTCTTGCTGCTGCTGTAAACTTAAGTATTCCAAGAGTGAAGTTTTAAGTACCGATATGGACTAAATGCATACAAATAAAAAAGCCCAGTATTAGTACATTTATTCACCTTCTGTCTTTATGCAAGTTCTGATAGCAAAGTGTCACTATGAGCTATCAAAACTTACTGGAGTTTGCATTTGTAGCGTCTAACTTAGAGAAGGATGGGTTTTTGCTTCTCTTGATCATACGTCTATGATGTTCATGCCTCTAATACTAGAACTTAAATTTGGTTGGGTTTTTTGATTGGTTGGTTTTAGTTATGCCTTTTTTTCTAAAATCTGAGTTAACTATAAAATAAATGGGAGTCTTTAATCCTATCAGAGTATGGAAATCTGTCCAGCCTCAAAGAACAAGCCTCTGGCAGAGCTTGTCTAGAACCTGGATCTTTTAAGACCTAGCCTAAAGCCCTAAGCAAAAAGGAATGGTTTTCATTTCTTGAAGTATTATTAGAAGTATTTTGGCATACGTTACCTCCCCAGAAAATCTTTAATAGAACACTTGCATCTGTAAAAGTCCTTTACTAAGGAGTCACCTGCTCTCCCTACTTTTTTTTTTATGTTGAAATAATTTGCTTTTTCTAATTTTTCTCTTTTTAGAGTGTGTATTCTGCTTAGCCTCCTAAGATCTTAAACTGTTGTGATGAGTGTTGCATGACTTCTCACGGTTCATTTCATGTGAAATGTACATAAGAGTGGCAAAATGTTTACTTATGCACACACCCAAGTTCCTGCTTGTGTCCACTTTAGTGCTGGACAGTTGGTTAGTGGAGCAGAGCTAAATAAGGAGACAGAGTCTCCAGACTTTTTTTTTGCAGTTTCAGCCATGTTATGCTTGCATCCTATGCAAGAAACTGAATTCAACTCTGTATGCTCCATTTAATATTCCAGACTACTGTTAAATCAGAAATAATGAGACAGTCTCCTTATTTAGGTGACATAATTTGCTGAAGAGAAGCAGCACTAGAGAAGGTCATGCCTCATAGTCATTAATTCTGTCTTTCATCTGGAGGGCATGATATAATCCTGAAGCTTGTTGATAGGTCTAGTATGCTTCTACAGTAATTACAGTTTATTTGATTATTTTTAAAATTTCTTTTTTACTTCCCCAAATCAGCCTTGAGGATGAGAAACTGCATTTGCTCTCTGTAGAGGCTTTATGCCAAGTACCACTGCCCATGTCTTGGTTTGAGACTGAACATGGACTGTGTTGGAGCAGACTGTTCCCATCACTGCAGTTGCTTCAAAAGGACATCTTGAAAGCTGTGATGCTGTGCTACTGTCTTAACAGTGCTAAAACAATGCTTAATGTAGAATTCTGTTTCATCTCCTGCCAGTTATTCTGGTTCAAATCTATGTACTGCAATTTCAGTAAAAAATCAAAAACATTTAAACAGAAATTCTGAAAGCACTGGGTTTTTTTGGTGGGATTTTTGTGTGATGCTGAGAGAAATTAATTCTTATTACTCTAATTTGGATTAGTTCATAGTTGCTTGCTCTTTTAGAGGCCAAAACTTGCCTTTAATTAATAAGTAACAATTAATACACTTGCTTAAGCTGCAGTTACTGAAATGCAGATGCTCAGTCTGCTGTGATTTTCACAGAATTGTTTGCAAATTGCTTTAAAAGCATGTGTATACTTTGCATGCCGTTGTGAGGAACTATCTTGAAATTTTTGGGAAAGGAAAAAACTCTACTTGATGTGGAAAATGTGCCAGAAAGCTAAAGGTGGTCCTCCAAAGTGAAGCTGTTTATTTCCATTCTGTGAGGGAGCACATTGGCTGAAATGGTTTGAATCCTATTATTGACTGTTAAAAGTGCTCGTGCACTAATATAGAAAAACAACATGCCTGTGTTTTTATTTTCCTAGAAATTTTTTAGCTTTCATGATGGACTTCAATCTTGAGAGGAAGGGTTGTGGCATCCTGTTTGGCTCTGAAGCAAGAAGTATTAAAGGCATTTCTCCTTCCAAGGTGCCATAGTGAACTTAGAAGTTAATTTGGAAGTTAATATTAAGGCAGCTTACTGAAGAGTTTAGCGTTATGGGTTTAAACTTCTGTCCACTGCAGTGTTGTATCCTGGATTTTCAGATTATTCAGAATTCATCTTCTTAGCAATAACTATGACCTGGAGACTGAGTACTGCACATGCTACACAGCTGAATGGCAAGTGCTTTCCGATGAGAATAATTTTCTTGTTGGCCTTTGTTTTGTCTGCAGTAACCAGTTACTATCACCTTCCTCTATGCAGGTCTTAAAAAAAAGGCTCAGCTATTTCCCTATGTGCAAACAGGCATAAGTGTTATGATAAATAACATTTCTTCATTCTTCTGTTTGGAACAAATTATGTGAAGTAGGGTGGAATAATGTGTATATCTCTGGTAAAGTCAATAACTTGTACTGAGTTTTAAAAGTTAAGATGGATGAACTAAATCTCAGCTGACCAACAACATCACAAGGCACAATACCTGTCAAATAGCAAAGCTCAAGTAGTTAATCTAAATAATTATACTTCTTGCTCTAGAAGTATTTTTCTTTGATATGAAGTGTTTGTGGCTTTTCTTAAAGCATAATTTTACAGATTGCAGGCAGTAGTTGCTGGACAGTCTGAACAAGGTAAGCTGCATGGCTCAGTTTTACTATGCAGAATGAATGTTCCCATAAAAAGTTTCTGGTTTGGGTTTTTTTTTCCCCTTAATTTGTACTAAGAGGAAGTTTAATATAAACTCTTAAACATCATACAGTTTGACTGAACTCTTTAGCTCTCTTATGTTTGAAGAGCTCAGAACTGAATGACTGAATTTAAAATGGGATACTATTCCCCTTCAAAGGCCTGGAGGGCAGAGAAGAGTGGCAGGAAAGCAGAAGCTCTTGTTCTGTTATGCTGCATTAAGGGCAAACACTACAACTATGTTGTTTTACCTTACCTATAACTCTTTTTGAGTGTGCATGCTTATGTGCTGTCTTCCTATTCTCCCTCTGCATCCTGTGGTAGTAGAATCAGGCACAAAGCTTTTAGCAGTGCGAGCCTTTCTAGAACGTGCGATAGAGGCAACACAGCTTAGTCAAAATTTGACTGTGATGAGTGTAACATGCAGAAAAAGTTCTTTGTTATCGAAGTCTCTATTGCAGTTACAAGGATGGCTATGGGCAGAATATTGTACTTAGGCTTCCGTAATTTGCTCAAAGAACCATTATC
Organism: Oreocharis arfaki; assembly: GCA_013398015.1. NCBI lineage: Eukaryota > Metazoa > Chordata > Aves > Passeriformes > Paramythiidae > Oreocharis > Oreocharis arfaki. The sequence continues at coordinate 176,933 of VZRR01011463.1, forward strand.
CTGATTAGTCTTCTATAACGCTATTAGGAAGATGCTTCTGGTTTTAATGGTTTTTATTGCTCAGCAGGTTTTAGACTGATAGTACATACCTTATGATTTGGTCATGCATTGATGAGAATGTAACATGAAAAATGTACTGACACGTGTATTTATAGTGATATTCTATAGTGTTTTTGATTAGATCAGAGAAAAAAGCTTTCTTCTCTCATCAAAAGGCTTGTAAACTGCAGGACAGTATTTTTGGTGTTATTTGTAATTCGATGTGTTATTCCGTGGAGTAAAAGACAGTCTTGGTGGATAGAAAATGTATTGTTATTTAGGATGATGTTTGTTATCTTGTTGCTATTATGACTGTTTTAAAACTGTTTCCACACCTCTCATCTCCTCTTTTCATAAGCCCTGTAGGTCAAGGACAGTTCAGAGGTCGAGTTTAAGAGTAAAGGCAGCCTCTGCTTCTCTTCTTCCCCACCCCAGTTCTGTGTCATTTTATACTTCCAGCGATGTGAACTGGGATTACGTGTACAGAGAAAGTCCACTTTCTTACTTTATTATTTCTTGGGCGTTGTTTGAACTATAGAGTGGCTGCTGATTGATATCTTCTAAGTCTCATTGTCTTTGACACAAAGTCATTATGAGCAAAATGTCAGAGTTAGTCTGAGGGAACAGATTAAGTTGTTTCACCTGAAGCAAGTCTGTTTGGGGACTTGAAGGTGTGTAAACCAGATGTACCCGTGAGCTGACACCTGCCTTAGCTCAGCAGGTCCTTCTCCTTCTTCCTGTAGATGTCAAAGCACCAAAACTAGTCAGTCAACTTTGGCCTGATGTTTAATGTACAGGCTGATATAACCTAAGTCCAGCCTTGTCTGAGAGGACCTTTGTGTCTGTTTACCTCTTAGCCAGGCAGCACCCACAGAGTGATTGCCCGTGAGATATGCTTGCAGATAACCAAGCTGTATGTCAGATTTTCATGCTAGTACATGTCAAGGAACATGTAGCTTTCTACTTAACAGTTACAGCTCTAAGAGTCTGTGGGGGTGTGAGCCCCTTGTCTTGTGTTCTGTCTCCTGTATACATTAAGAAAGTGGTTTGTATAGTTAGGCTGAATAGTACCTGTTCCAGTAGGGGTTTTTATTTGGTGTTTGTTAGAAGGTTTTTTTTGTTGCTTGTTTGTTGTTTTGTGTTTGTTTGTTCAGTTGCCTGCTGTGAAGTCTGCACATTAGCTCAAATGTTGAGGGTTAGTGGCAGTTTAAGTTCTTCCTGGAAAGTGTCTCAGCGTGTGTGTATGGAATATTCAGTATTCTGGTGTCTGGATATACTTAAGGAATTTTTCTGCGAGTTTTTATCCTGGACACTTCAGGTGATTGTCCTGACTGACTCCTTGCAGAATAAGAGATCATAGTTTGTGCTCTTGCCCTGTAGAAGCAGAACTGAACAAGTGTCAATTCTGTCTAAATCTGTTTGATAAATCTTACTGTCAGACGTGAGGAAACTTTGGGATGCGGAGAACTTTTTCTGAACAATCCTTTTTAGATTAGGGTAGTTACTCTGTTGGAATTGAGCTATTAAACTTCAATACATAATTTGTTTGAGTGTATTTGGTAAAGCTGTCTCAGGAATGTAGGAAGATATAGGCTTTGGCAGATGCCTTCATTCTAAAGATGTGGCACTTCTTTTCTGTGTAAGACCCACACATCTGAGTATTCAATACTTAAGGCAGTTCAAAATGTGCATTATCTGAAAAGGCAATCGGATTTGTTCAGAGGTTGGCCCTGCTTTTGGTCCAACTTGTTTACAGTCTTTGCTGGAATGTAACACTGCTGTGTATAAAACCTGTTTCTTTTGTGTTTGTTTTGCACGAGATACAGAGCTCATCTGGGAAGTTTCAGGGAGGAGTAATATATGTGCTGTAGGGCATAGATTCTTTTCTGAAGGTATTAAACTGTGAAATTCTAACTCTATTTGTGTCATATGCTAGAACAGCATTTTTCATTCCTTGTGTTAAAAGACTTTTTTTAGACAGTTTTTTTTACTTTTTTCAAGTTAAAGTACTAGGAGGGAGAGAAAATAAACCTACTCTGGGATTTCAGATAAACTTCTTCTGCTCTTTACCAGCAAAAACTACCAATGCATGGGTAACTTGTGATCCACTGTTTATACAGATATACAATACAGATAACTGCACTTCATGTGGTTAAATAAAATTAACACTGACCTGTCATAAAAGTTAAAAATGCATGGCCTAGACTGTTTGCATGAACAGGCTAATTAATACTTTTGCAATGGGAGTGGAACAGCTTAACATGGGCTGGAATATGCTAGTATCCCAGCTTGGCTTCTGCTTCCAGATAAATAAAATACGCCTTTCTGGGTGGCAGCTTTTATGGCTACTCCTGAGCCATCCCCATCTTTGTATGCTGTCTTGATAAAGCACTGTTGAGAGATTCCCTGAGCTGGGATTGGTATGGAATGTTTCAGGCCATCTTCTTGGTCTGCCCCAGCTGTCATTAACATCTCAGCACACATCACATGTTATGGTTGTAGCCTAATGTAACAGGAATTTTTCGATTTCTTCCTAAATGGCTTGCATGAGTCTAGAAGGCTGCTGCCTCCCTCCTCTGCAGACCTGTAATTGCTCCTGTGGAGGTGTTTCTTGTTATACAATGTCTGTCATGCAAGGTGTGGTATTCACGTGTTTAATGTTGTCCTTGTCATGTGACTGCTCTGTGCTTCTTTATTGTTGTGTGCCTTTGAAATGGTGAAGTTACCCACCTTTTAAAGTAGTGCTCAAGTGCAACTGACGTGGGGACCTTCTAGGACAGAATCCCTGTGAGACTTCCCTTCATTCCCTTCGCTGTTTCTCTAGAACAGATTTGAACTTAGGGTAGTCTTGGTGCCACTGATACTTGGATGTGCCGTCCTAGTCCTGACAAGATGATACTCGCTCAGAGGAGAGTAGTTGAGAGCAAAGGCCTGTGCAGTGGCTCTAGCTGCAAAATGGCCATGCAGGAGCAGTTCCTGGAACAGCTGATTTTAGCAGAGGCTGTGTTGTGCAAGCCCTTGTGCTGGCCTGCATTTAGCTAGGTAAGTACCTTAAAAAGTGGCTTTGGTTGCTGTAGTGCTATGTTAGTGAAAGCTCTTGAAATCCAAGCCACTATTGTGTCTACATTTCAAGTTATGTTCTAGACAACAATTTTCTTGGATTATGCTAATTTGTCCTAAATTTAGAACGCTACTTATAAAGCCAGAATGTGATCTGTCCTTGCTGATAGATGCGGATCTCTTGACATATTTGGTATTTTTGAGGAAAACTTGTGCAGCAGAAATAGCAGTATGTAATAAGATAGTGCCCTCCTTCATGGAAAAAGACAGTTGGTAGACCAGAATAATTGTTATGACTGTGCCCTAATTTTGCCAAGTTCTGCATCCTCTTCTTTTAAAACTGATTGGCACTATTTCCAGTTGAACACTTAGTTCTGTACTTAGACTTTTGTAACTGATCACGTGGAATTAGTTGATTCACCACTTATTTACTGTATACCATGGTTACTTAGCACACATTCAAAACATCACTGGTCTCAGGGAGTCTAGAGATGAGACTTACTTTGTCTTAAACAGTTTTGTTGGCTGCAGTTTTGACTGGGGAGCTGTTTATAGAATCTGTCCCTCCACATTTCGGCTAGTCCATGTGGCACCTCTTTAGCCTCCCTTCCTCTTCCCAAATCAATGTGTATATAGATGTCTGCTGGACATCAGGATAAGAATGCCATAACATGGTTTTTTGATAATTTTTATAAAATGCTTTCTATTTTAAAATAAGCTTTAGAGTTCTAGGACCTCACATGAAAATGTGACCATGAATTATGATGTATGTTTGGAAATCAGTTTTTCCAAATGTCCTTCCTGAAACATCTTTTTCGATCCCACATTCTTTACTTCCTCTGCCCCAAAAATTTTTATGGGCAGTAAGACAAAGGTCAGAAGTGGTCCTGGTTTCCAGCTTGTGGGTTTTTTTCTGTGGAATTAGTCTCTTGACTCAAAATTTAAAGTGACAGTAGTGTTAATTAAATGAAGAAATGGAAAATAAATGATGTTCAGTGCAGCACACTGTGCAGCTAGTATGAATGCCATTTAGCAAGGAGTTTGATTGGCCAGCTTGTATTTCCACTTCACATTCAGGCTTGATTGGTTTGAGTGATCATTTGTTTGCCTGTACTTCTAAAGATAACAGGTTCAGTGATGACCAGAAGCCTTCCTTGAGTACAACACATTGCTTAAGGTGTGGAAGATGCTACTTGAGGTACATAATGATACAGTATAATATAAATCGTTCTATGTAGATTGGGAGTTGCCTCAGTACTTTCACACCAGGTTTCACCAACTGGTAGGATAAGATCAATGTAATTTCAGTCATTAATTTCATTTCTACCTTTTTAGTTATGCTGTGCATGCGTGGTCAAGATGTAGGTGTTACAATGCACACAATGCAGTTGTGTGATGTTAGAATGTAATACGCTAATGATGGCTTTTCAGGAGCAACCCTGAAGATGCTATTCAGCTGTTTTCTTGCAGAAATAGTTTTAGTCTTGCAGTTTTAGTAACTGGGAATTTGGACATCACCGGCTTCCTTCTTTAAGTCCTTTCTGACTGACTTGGTTCTTTAAATCCTTTTAAAAAGCTTTTTAAAAAGCAATAGAATTCTCAAACTCTTAGGTGAGAAGGAGAAGGCAAATAAATGAAAGCGTTGCTGTGGATGGTGAAAGCTTCTATGCTGAGTCTCATGAGTGGCTTGGCATAAAGAAATTTCATAATTGCCGTGGTGTTCAATGAAGTGTTGTTCTTACCGAAGGCTGCAGTTCAACAGGGAATAATGAAGAGAGGTTTGAATTATTTTGGAGATATTTTTTTAGGTTCTTAAATAGTAGCTCTGTGAGGGGTAGTAAAAACACATTAATAGCGTTCTTGGCCTCTTTTTCTGACCTCTAGGGTGAGGCTGAAATGGAGATAGCAAAATATCTGGGAAAGGTATTACAGAAAGGTTTTAGATTATAATTGTTATTATTTTCCACTGCTATCCCACTGTTACCATCCTTTCAGAAAATGTGTTTAACAATGATCCCTGTGTTGTGGGGAGATAGTTTGCCAGTCAAGAGAAGTGATTATCCTAAGGAAGTGAGTGTTCTGTTTGTCAGTTTGTGGCAGAAACAAAAATGAAGAAGGAAGTGTTGAAGTGAATAGTACTTAAGTGTTTAGTATTTAAAGTTAAACAGTATCTTCCCTGAATTAAATAATATAAAAAGAAAATGTTTTTTCTTGTTAGCATAATGTGGAAAGTATTTTCTTCTATTAATAGAAGGCTTTGAGCTAATGGAATACTTGTTCAAGTTTAAAGAAAACCATGGGACTGCATTGGAAGCTTAGGTTGGGATGCCTTTTAACTGTGTAGTGCCTCAAGTTGATGAGTAGAACTTCAGTGAAAAACCCAGTTCCGTATAGGAAGCTTGACATAATTTTGGTTATTGCGAACTGGAAGCTTGAAGAGTATATTATGAAAGGGTTCTTTGCTGCTGTTCTAATCCCGTAAGTAAATGTGTCGGGGTTGATCATGGTAATTGCTGAAATTGCTCAATGCTCTTAACTTCTTGGTGTTAGAATTAAATTTAACAGATTTTAGTTCTGAAAGTGTGTCAAGAAAAGCTGGGGGTGGGTGGGGTGGGGTGTAAAGTGGGAAGGAAGCATCTAGTGTATGAGCTGGATGTAGATTGGGTGTCTGAGCCTGTAAACAAACGGCTTGAATGAGAGATCTGTGTATTCCCATCTCGATTTGACTGGGGGTGCTGTTTGTGATGCGAGAGCCTTAGGCTGCTGCTGCTTGGTGGTAGGCGTGGCAAGAAGGTAGAGGGGAAGACCAAAATAGGGACTACATCATGTTTCTTGCTGAGTTTTAGTCACTCTGTTTATTGTGAGCGATAGATGATATATTATGTCAGCATCATCCCCCTTAACTAATATTCATAAAGCTTTCCAGGCAACTACATCAACACAGAGTTGAGCAAGCTGAAAACTGTTCTTAGGGAGAAGAGAGGAGAAGCTAGGCATTGATTCTTTTCTGACTGGTTTTAGCAATGTGTAGTGTTTTAGACTTGTGTCGTTGGCATAGAGGATAAAACATTGGTCAGAATACCTTAAGGTAAGGTGCTGTGTGGGTGTGTAGATAGTGGTGTTTTTGAAAGGGGGTGTTTTCACTCCTTGAACCTCCGAACACAGCAAGTGTTGCTGCTATGTACAGTGTCACAATTTTTAATGTGCCAGACGAACTGAGGGATATGTGAAACTAGCTTATAGTATGATACTAAATAGTTTTAAATATGCTCTGTCCTAAGAACTCATGTGAGGTGAGGATTACAGTCATGTGCTTTTCAAGGATTATTGTCTATTTCAGGCTTTTTAAAAACGTGAGTGGTTAGGTGTGAGCCTCTGTGTACACCTCAGTGCTAAAGTAGCTTTTCTCTGAATTGTGCGACTTGTATATATATTACTGCTGAAGTGAAAAATGCTCTGCGCGTTTGAGCAATTACTGTCCTCTCACTTTAAACTTGGAGGAGGGTTCTTGTTGCTGCAGAAAATACATTAGAGTGTTCTCATAAATGTGACCTCTTATTTTGGAGTTGGCACGGCTGCTTTTTGGAAGTAGCATAGGGGAAAAATTTGACAGGCATTACCTTCTCAATAGTTACTCAAATATTTTTAGCGTATATCACCGTCCAATTTACTGGTGTATGTAACTTCCTCTTCTAGCTGCCCGATGGCTGATAAGCTGTAGCACAGTCACTTTTAAGCACATATTAGTCACTGTGACTCCTCACTGCCCTGTACTGAAAGTGGTGACTAATCTCTGGGTCTGACTTTCCATTATGAAGTGCAACCTTTACCCTCGGTAACTAGGTGGAGGATTTCACAAAACAGTCTAAAACATTCCTGCCTTCTGTGCTGGGTCCCCCCACCTCACAACCAGTGTCTGCAACTGCTGTGTCAGCTAGGAAAGATGTGAGGCATCACGTGTGCTGCTAGGCTCTTAACAAATCTTTAGAACTTGCTGTCTCTTTGAGAAGAACCTTGCTTTGGGTAGTGGCTCTTAAGCACTGTCTGTGAAGATCTAGCAGAGAGTAAGCAGTTAGCAATGAGAAGCCAGCCTGCCCATAAAAGCCTGATCCAGAAGTTTATTTTGGCACTCGTTTTTGGCATTATTTTGCCTGATGAGGCTGAGGTAGTACAGCTTTTCACGCTTTGTACAGTGTTTATAATAGTCTTTTCTAATGAATAGAAGAAGGTTATGAGCCAAACATTTTTTGCAATGTTACGAAATATGCAGTGATAGAGCACCTTTTTTTTGCCTTTATTCAAAAGCAGCTGATTCAGACCTTAAATATCACTTCAGGTTAGCAGACTTTTTTGTGCAGATCTGAAATACTGAAATAGTCTCATTTTGGTGAGTATGGGTTAAGCAGGAAGAAGACCTAATCTCATTTTTCTGGAGTGAAGAAATTGTGAGGGAGTCCTTAGGCTTTAGGCTAAGTCCTTAGGCTTTTATTAATTGGAATAACATTAATATTTCTTTTGGCTCTTTTGAAAAGAGATTTAGCAATGTGCATTGACAGTGAAGGCAGCCAACACTGTCCTGAGCTGTATTTAATAGGAGCATAGTCATTATTTGTAGGGAAGTGATTATTCCTCTCTCCTCAGTACTACCTAGCTGTGTCTAGAACACTGTATCTGGTTATTGGTCCTTGATCCAGGAAAAACATGCACTGGCAGCAAGCCCAGCAGAGGTATTGTCAGGGTGGTCGGGAGGCTGGAGCACAGGCCCTGAGAGGGAGGGCTGGGGGAGCCTGGGTTGCTTCAGCCTGAAGAAGAGGAGTCTCAGAGGTACCTGACTGCAGGCCCTTCATACCTGCAAGGATGCCGTCAGGAACATTGGGGCCAGGCTCTTCACAGCAGTGGGAAGATGAGATACAAAGGCTGTAACTGCTAGTAAGAAGTAGCTACAAAACAAGTAGATTTAACAATTAAAAGCCAAACAAAACACTGAAACAACAAAAATAACCATCAGCTTTCACTGTGAGAACAACTATGCAGTGGAACAGGCTGCATGGGGAGGTTGTGAATCTTTGTAGGCATTAAAAGTACAGCTGGATTGAAACCCTGAGTCATTGCTGATCCTGGCCAGAGGCCCAGAGACCTCCTGAGGTTTCTTCTAACCTGAATGATTCTGTTTGTTCTGCTGGTTCTAAAGATGTATGACTGACCATTATCAAAACATTTCTTTCAGGAAAGACTTTACCTGCAAATAAAACTGACTTTGTCATATACATGTGGATTATTTCCAGAATGAGTTACAGTAGCACTAAAAGATAGCAAATATTTGACAGCTATTGTGATCTTGTTTCTTGCAAGGTAAGGGTAGTAATAATCACAAGGAAAATCTAGGCATGTCATGGTGTCACCTTTCAAGGACGTCAGACTCTTGCTTACCAAATACAGTCCTTTGGAGTCTGGGGACCAAACAGTTCAAGAGTTTGAAGATGCCTTCAATGCAGTTAAGGGAAACCTACTCATCTGTGTTCAAAATGATAAAAGAGCTTAAAGATACCTTTTTTTCCTTGCTTGCTTAGTTACTGGGGCCAGGGTTGGATGGGGCTTTGAGGACTTGGTCTAGTGGAAGACATCCCTGCTCATGGCAGGAGGTTTGGAACTAGATGGTCTTTCAGGTTGTTTTCAGCCCAAACAGTCCTGTGCTGCCATTAATGTTTTTGTGTTTTTGGGGACATACTGTTTCAGAAACTTGGCACTTCTGTAAAACACACTGGATAATGAATTACTAGGAAAATGGAACCTAACATACTTTTTACTATTAAGAGGTGTGATGAAACTTGGTTTGTATAAGTAGATACCCTGTAACCTTGAAGCTTTTCTCCTCTGTTTAGACAAGTGTAGGGATTTAATCCTTAAAAGATATCTTCTGTTGGTACATTAATAATCCTGAATGATGAACTTGCATAATCCCTCTCAAGGTAGAGGGAGTAACTGCTCTATTTCTACTGCTTAAAAGAATTTTATATGTGGTAAGTAGTTAATGCTTTTTATTAAATCATTAATATTTATTGCAAGTGATAATGTGATGATAATGAACAGTACTTCAGCAATCCAGCTTTATTTTACTTGCAGTTCTTTAGCATCACAGCAGTTTTCTTTTGGAGGCTTTGGGTGGTGATGGGTTTCTTTTTTTTTCCCCTCCTGGCAGTCTGCATGCTGTGAGATGTACATATAGCCTGGGAGAAGGGACAGTATAGAAATTAACTGAGACCTGGAATGCTTTCAAAAATAAAAATTAAGGAGAAACCCCTAAAAGCAAGTTTTTATTCATTGCTGTCTAGATAACAGCAGTATCCTGGGTTCTTTTTTAGTTCTAGTTCCATAGGTAGTCCTAAAAATTTGACTGACCAAAATACAAGCTAGCTAAATTGTTTCCAAGTAATTGTGATATAAATGAAAATACACTAAAATGTTCTTTCATGTTACTTCAAATTGTACTTTGTTTACAGACCCTTTTTCTGCAGCTACTAAATACAAGAATACAGCTGTATCAAATGTTTAAGCCAGTCTTCACAAAAGTGAATGATGCTTCGAAATAGTACTGCCTAGAAATCTTTCCCATCTTGTATATGAAAGTAAAGTACAGCTTCTCTTACTGTCAGAATAGATCAGTCTCACTGTTTTGGATACTCTTGTTTCCAATAGTATTGAAACAGCAGGTTAAGAACTGCTTATTTGAAAACCCTGTGCAAATTGTGACTGTCCAGTTCTTCCTAAATTACAGAAATTAAAATAATTTGAGAAATGTTGAAGTTCCAATATTGGATGAGAAATACCAGTTGTGAGCTAACTTTAGGTGAAAATGACCTTTACATGAAAATCTGATGACTAACAAGCTATATAAAACTCCATGTTATTCTTAAGTTCTAGCATAAAGAGCCATATGCAGACAGGCTTTCCTATGCTTGTCTCAAAGCTGTGCCTCCTGTCCACTGTTTTCTTTCACATGACAGTCAAATGGGGATACAGAAAACTAGAGAAGCTATTTGCATGGGAGCAATAGGAGCTCAGGATAAAAAGTTAAGACCCTTCCTCTTTTAGCATCTTTTTAATTCCTAAGATTTTCTTTGAAATATGTTGTTCCTTGAGGCAATTACAATTTCTGCTGTAAAGCTGCTGGTTAAGAAGCTCTGCATCTTGATGAGGTAACGTTTATTTTTAGAAGGTATAGAAGTTGTTCCAAAAAGAAAACTTGTTTCTAATACCTAGATGTATCCCTTATAGGAATTTCATTTATCCTTTTGGGGTACTTGACCAGTTTTGTGAGTTTGAGACTTCCTCAGTAGTTACTCCATATTTTAGAGCAATTTGGTATGCTTTTCATACCTAGGTGTTGGCAAGATGGCTAGATCTAAGCATTGATGCCTGATCTAAGCATTGCTGAAGAATTTTAAAGCCTTCTACTAGGCAGTTTATGGGCATCTTCTGGTTTTGATATGGGGATGTTTTGGATATGACCAAAAAATCAAATGGATATTTTATCTAAAGAAACATAAGGACGACCTGAAGCTAAAAGGAACCATACCCCTTATGGGTATGTGGATGGATATTTGAACTGGGGACAGGAACTTGGTAGAAAAACCTGTGTACTTCTGGGGAGGTCCTTTTACAGCCAGTAGCAGAGGATGATTAGGCTGTTGGTTCTCTGTATCTGTCACTTCTCTGGCCAGTCAGATTGGTAGCAAGGGACTGAAAGCTTCAAGGGTGGCTTTTGTCTTTTTCATCAATAGAATTGCTAATTTCTTTTAGACTATGGGAGAAAGAGGTTGAAAAGGTACTATAAAGGGAAGCACTTACCTTCTTACAGATCCCTCATCAGATGATATGTAGCACCTTTAATTATCAATGTAAACAAACTTTTGACCACAGTATGCACTCTGCTTGAAATAATCTTGATGAGCCATCAGAAATGGTTGATCAATGTGCCTTGCAATCCATTTAAAAGTACCAGGAAGGAACACAACTTTCTCCTGCAAGCTGTAGCTATAATTGTTTTGCTTAATAAGTTAATATGAGAACCTGAGCACCACTCTGCTTTTTAGGTTCTTAGGTTATTGTTCATCTCCATGTCATCTGTATGATCTTTAAGACTTACTTGGATGTCATTAAACATCTGGAAGTAAAATCTTTCTTTTACTTATGTCACTAGTGGTGTTAAGAATATGTGGGGAAGAGAAGGAAATAACTAAGGTAGTTTGCTCTCAGTAAATCCACAATTCTAATAATGTTTCAACTGTGCAGGATGTAAAATTTACCAGGTTTTGCTGATTGCTGCCTCAGTGACTGCTGTGTGTGACAGAATGGTGGGAAGTGGGGTCTTGACTTAGTTGATGAATGTTAGGTATATGCATTCCAAAACATAAGCAAGTAGACAGGTTCAGATATTTTCTGTACTGTCACTTAAGTGTTCTGTGATATGCTTAACTTTAGTAGACAGAAGGAATAGAAGAGTGTGTGTGTGTGTGTGTTAAGAAAAAGACTTGTGAAAGCTAAATTGTTATTCTGCTATAGCTTTGAGTAAAGCTGTTGCTTTTGTAGATGCTCTAAAAGAGTATTTTTAGCTGTAGGAAGCATCAGAGAGGTTGTTGCCTGGCTGCTGGGTTAAACATGTCCTTTTCTTAGGGGTGCAGAGATCGCAGTAGGATTGCTAAGAAGAAGAAAAATCATCCAAAATCACCACTTATTTTCTTGAGTGTTTATTGTTTGTGTGTGCTGTGTGTGGATAGTTATCGTACACTTGTTGATCAGGAATTTAGAAAAGGTCAACAAATGATGGTGGATTTCAGAAACAATGCAGAGGGATAAATTTAGAAATGCTTCTTGGCTATCTCAGTATTATTTGTATGAATCTCATGTATTTGGGATCTGAACTTTTACCCTTTCTCTTTCAGTGGTTGGTGCAGCACCCAGGAAATCAGTGGGATTTATGTGCTGACCATGTTAAATGTCTTCTCTGTTTGGGGGGGATGAGGCCGGAGGGAGCAAAACACAATCACTTACCTTTCCAGGCTCCTTTGGTTTTAGATTGTCCTCTAAGCAGGTTGCATGTTCTGAAGCCAAGTCCTGTGGTGTGTGATTAGGGAGACTGGCAGCTCTAGCTCCCATCATGGTGACTTAATTTTATGTAAAGTATGGCAGACTGGCAGCCTGTGTTGGCATGCAGAGACTTCAGGGGGCAGCAGTGCTGAACTTATCTTAGAGGAACCACTAAAATAAGAAAATCACAATTTACCAGTAGAGCGGGAGCAATTTTTACATGGCAATACTATTTTTGCCATAGGAGCTGAACAGAGCAAGGAAAAATAGGTACGTCACAGCTATGGTGAGTAAGTGGTTTCACAGAACTTCAAAGATGGGGAAATGCTCTTTATTTTTACTAGAGCAATGTCTGTTCTCTGGAGATGAACCTCATTCTTTTCTCCTTGTTGAAGATGTTATAAAACTTATGCACCTACCAGTTCTTTATCTTACAAAACTTTTATGAATTAACAAATGCAGCCTGAAATAAATCCTGAATAATAATGACTCCTTCTATTTGTTCCTGTTTAAAAAATCGTCTAAATAGATTTTTTTTTTTTTAAGTAGCTAAAGGACAAACACAGGTTCATTTGTCATCTGTTCTATGTGTAGTGTACCATAACTAAGAATCTAATTCATGGGTGTATTTCTCAGTTATCTGTAATTTCAGACATTTAGTGGGTATTATAGTGGCTATATAAATGCTTTTTTGACTTGATGGAATACTCATTTAGATATAATGAAATTTAATGGAACTATCTATTGAGTAGATTTTCTAGATGAATCTAAATTAATCTATGCCTTACAAAATCGAATTCTGTAATGCCCTTCTGCTTTTTGTCCCATCACCTGAACTAACAAGATTTGTCTGATCTATATGGACAACCCATATTAACATCTGTAGCAGCCCTATGGTCAAAACCAGGCTATTTTGCATGGAATATCTCTAAACAGTAAAATTCAATGTTGCTGCAAATATGGATTAGTCTTCATTCTGAAAACTGATAAAGCAAGTGATGTCATGATCATTAAAGTCTGTGGATCTTGTCCTTTAAAAAAAACCAAGCCTAAATTGGTAATAGTTCTTAAACTGATGTAAGATTTATCAAGTTACGTGGTAGGAGTTGAATTATTTTACAGTAATGATCTACCTCTGCTTTGCCTTTTGACTGTATTGGTAAGTAGACTTGGATGGAACTTAAATACTTAAAATTGTTCTTAGAGTAAGATTTTGTTCACTGTCACATTTCTAGTTGCAAAGGTTCTCAGTATCTGTTTTGGGCTTTTTTTGCAGATGATTTATCTCTAGAAGAAAGATTTGTCTTCACAAATTCCTTTGAAAGCACAATGGATGCATTTTAGTGTTCTATAGAAGTTATCTAGGAACAAGAACATTGGACTTTGAGGAATAACAGAGTTCAGAGAGCCCAGAAATTGGTCACTAACCAGCTTTGGCCATACAGCTTGGAAATGAATACCATTGAGACAGCAAAGCTTGAAGAGCATATGGAGGGTCAACCAAATGACACTTCTAATGGCTACTCACGACCTACTCTCTCAGTCAGTGAAGAGAACAAAAATGGCACTAGCAAACCAAAGGGCTTGTCTAATGGCTTGCGAAAAACAGCAAAGAAGTATCCCGATTACATCCAGATTGCTATGCCTGCTGAATCTAGGAACAAATTTCCTCTGGAATGGTGGAAAACAGGCATTGCCTTTGTCTATGCCCTCTTCAACTTGATTTTAACAACTGTTATGATCACTGTGGTCCATGAGAGAGTACCTCCAAAGGAGCTAAGCCCTCCCTTGCCTGACAAATTTTTTGATTACATTGATCGTGTGAAATGGGCTTTTTCTGTATCAGAAATAAATGGAATGATACTACTTGGATTATGGATATTCCAGTGGTTGTTTCTTAGATACAAGTAAGTTAGCAATATTTTTTTCTCTGCGGTATGTTTTAATTGCTCACTTTGAGTAGAAGAAATCGTACAGTAAAATCCACAACAATATTGTAGAATAAGGTGGGCAGGAAAATAACAAAGGGATGGCTTGTTTACAAAATGTTCTAGTGTTCATGGCAGATATGGAAATACAGGTTTTCTGATTATTGAATAATGTTTCTTAATTCTGAATTTCTGGCACTTGTGTTATACTAGTCAACTTTATTCTGGCCTTTTCAAAGTGTGTTTACTGATGTGGGGATGTTTAAACCAAGGAAATAATGATGATGTAAGAAAATCTCATCCAAATTTGAGGAAGAACCCACTGTCCTCTATGGCTAAATAGAAGTTTTCTCCTGTGTCTTCATTTGCTTAAACTATACATATTTAAGTCAAGAATGTGGTTATAGTATGAGACTAAAAAGAGAAGGTCACTGAGTTGAGGAAAACTGCCTGATTGCCCCTGTAAGTTAGACTGAGGCCATGTTAAATTGGTGGGAGTTTTGCACTATAAGGAGCTAACAAGAATAAAAGCTGAAGAAGGACTTTTTAATACTTGATTCAGGGAAGTGTATGGTGAAGAGCTGGGGTGGAGCTGCTCTTTCATTCTAAGGATTTAGCTATCTAATGAAGCTAGAGCTCCGTAACTGTTAAATATCCTGCACATAAACTTTGTACTCAATAATTTTCTCCCCTTTCCTTACTTCCAGATCAATAGTGGGACGCAGGTTCTTTTTTATAATAGGAACTTTGTATCTGTACCGCTGTATTACCATGTACGTTACCACCTTACCTGTGCCTGGAATGCATTTTCAGTGTGCGCCAAAGGTAAGAGCCTTTGCTCCTTAGTTCTTGCCTCAGTCTCTGCATGAGTCCTGATGGCTCCTTAGAACAAATAGAAGAGAATGTTTCAGGTATTACTAAATAACAGAAATTACTTTCAGTTGATGTCTTCAGAAACACAGGTAGTGATAAACCAAAACTTTAGTGATACGGAAAGAGCCTCAAGTTGTTGATACAGTTGGGTGCTCCCTTTCAGAACATCTTAGGTTGAAGTAGTGCTGCTACTGAATCAATCAACTTGCTTCTGAGGCTCAAGCTAATCACTCTTAATACTGCAGCAATATTTTTTCTTATATGGTAGGATACCCAAGGTCAATACTGTAATTCATAGGCTGATATGCAAGCTTATGTTTCTGTATCCCTTTAGAAACCCACACTATTATGTGCTTTGTTGAGTTTCAGTTTGGTCAAGAGCTACTGCAATACCTGAAGTCAGCTACCTACCTCTGCTTCCAACCTGCAAAATGTATAGGAGTGTGACTTAAAGAAGTTCAGCTGCATAAAGGAACTGATACATTTAGAAACATGGATGCGCTAATAGTTTTACAAAAATATTTTACAAATTTACTGGAGTTAAGTGGTGACATAAAGGAGTTGTTACTCCCACTTCAGGTTACTAATAAAAAGTTGTAGACTTAAAATTCCTTGGAACAAACTATCATCTTGGCTGAACTGAAAAAAAAAAAGTATTGCCGGTTTAGTGGGGGGATAAATTTGTCACCTCTCGGATAGGATTTCTAGTCTTGAGTTAGAGCATCATGGCTATTGTCTTCTACTTTGAGACAACTTAAGGATAAAGTGGATTAATTACTTCTCCTATGAATCAGTGTCTATTTGAAAAGGCTTTGTTTACATACCACTACTGTAAAGATATAATGGTTTTGTTCTAATAGTTTGAGGAATGACTATGTAGTAGACTGTGTATTGAGGAGTGAAAAGAAGTAATCAAAGGAAAATGCAAATGTCTCTGCTGAAAGTTCATTTTGTTAGCATTAAACCAGGATGGATTACTTGAATTCTGGAAAAACACTTGATGATAATGCTTCTGGATTATTTCTGTGAATATTTTTCTTATTATGAAAAATACCGTTTTCAATTTTTCTTGTTGTTTTGGTTTTTTTTCCTTAGAGTTAATTTAAAACAGCTAGGTAAAACTGGGTGTTTTGCGTAGTATCTATGAGAAATCAAAAGCAGGTCCTAATGCTTGCTTTAAAAATGAACATCCTCCAAATACGAGTACGTCCTGACTGAGTTTGTAACTAAATCTCAAATGAAGTGAGTTTGAAGTTTTACTTGTTAGAAACACTGGTCAGCTCTGAACAGAATAACAGAATTGGTATGCAAGGTTGTACCAGTTTTGAATTGGTTTCATGCATTCTGTCAATTGCTGTCTTGAGAGATTTGACCTTACAAATCTTTAATTTTTACCTTTTCAGTATATTCTGCATCTCATTCTCATACAATGCATATTTTAAAATAACCTGTGAAAGCATAGACAGAATGGTAGTGTTACCAAACTGATCTTTATCACCTGTCAATTTTGTAATGCATGGTTATTTGTTTAAGATTATTTTCATTTTCTTTAGCTTTCTTTCACGTAATTTGTCCTTTTATCCCTGTCTTCCTGACTCTACGTGGGTTTGGGCAAGAAGTTTACTTGAGTCGCTTATGGTATATCTTAAAATTTATTTTGTACTTCTTTCTGCTGTTCTAGTTGAATGGAGACTCTCAGGCAAAGGTTCAGAGAATCCTGCGACTGATTTCTGGTGGTGGTCTATCCATAACTGGATCACACATCCTGTGTGGAGACTTCCTGTTTAGTGGACACACTGTAGTACTAACGCTGGTCTATCTGTTCATCAAAGAGTGTAAGTGGTTGTATTTCAGTGCACTTCCTTGTTCATATTTGTTGTACTGGGAAAACGAATGACAAAACTACGTGTAAAACTACAGCCCTCCGAAAGTTACTCATCAGTTGTACACAGACTGTATTTATATGGGTTTGAAACACAAATTGAGTGGAAATGGAACCATGGTTGTAGTAAAATCATAAAATGGTTAAGGTTGGAAGGGATCACTCTAGGTTATCTAGCCCAACCTTTTCTGCTTATGCAGAGTTCCCTAGAGCACATTGCACAGGATTGTGTCCAGACAATTCTTGAGTGTTTCCAGTGAGGGAGACTTCACAGCCTCTCTGGGCCCTCTGTTCCAGTGCATGGTCACCTGCACAGTGAAGAAGTTCTTCCCCACATTTAGGTAGAACTTCCTGTGCATTGTTTTCCTGCCTGATGCCTCTTGTCCTATTGCTTGGCACCACTGAGAAGGGCCTGGTTCTGTCCTCTTGACATCCTCCATTCAGATACGTAGAGACATTGATGAGGTCCCTTCTCACACTTCTCTAGGCTAAACAGGCCTATTTCCCTTAGTTGTTCCTCATAAGAGTTTCCTAATCATCCTCATAGCCCTCTGCTGGACTTGCTCCACATCTGTCTTGTACTAGGGAGCCTGGAACTCCAGATGTGGCCTCATCAGGGCTGAGTAGAGGGTCAGGACCACCTCCTTCATCCTGCTGGCAATGATCTTACTAGTACACCCCAGGATGCTCTGCCCTTCTTGGCCATGAGGGCACTGCTCATGGACAGCTTGGCCACCAAGACCCCCAGGTACTTCCCAGCACAGCTGCTTTCCAGCAGGTTGGCTCCCACACTGTACTGGTGCACCAGGATCTATCTTACCAGGTGCAGGACCCTGAACTTGCCCTTGCAGAGTTTCAAAAGGTTCTGCTCTGCCTATCCCTTCAGTGTCTCAGATCTGAAGGGCAGCACAGCACCACTCCTCTGAGCTTTGTATCCTCAGCAGACTTGATGAGGATGCACTCTATCCCTTTGTCTAAGTTGTTGATGAGTAAGTTCATACTGGGCCCAGCATGAGCCTTTGGGTTGAAGTAGACTCTGTGACGCTGATTTAAAAACTTTCCAAGCCCTGCCATTCAGCCAGTTCTCAGTCCACCTCACTAATTGTCTAGCCTTGCCTGTGAGGATGTTATGGGAGACGGTGTCAGAAGCCTTGCTGAAGTTCACATACACAACATCCAATTCTTTCCTGTTATTTATCCAGCCAGTTGTCCAGATTTTAAAGGCAATCAGGCTGGTTAAGCATGATTTCGCTATGGTGAATCCATGCTAACTGCTCCTGATCACCTTGTCTTCCACCTGCTTAGTGGTGGCCTCAAGGCTGAGCTGTTCCATCACCTTCCCAGGGATTGTGGGTAATGCTTACTAAAAGTGTTGTGGGCTTTAATTAAGGGCTTAATGTGGCTAAACATGTCACCTCTATCTTTATGGAAGTGTTTATTGATTGATTAAAACAAGATAGCTTTTCGTCACTTGTTGCCAGGTTATTCAGATTTTAGATAAAACATACTGTAGTTAATTATGCACACTAGCTCTGTGCAGTTTAGCTGCAGGGGACTGTAGGGAATTTTGTGGCTTGAACACAGAATCATTGCACGCTTATACTGCATTGAGAAGCGAAGTTACTTTTCTCAGGTGTGCTGTACATTAGTTACTGCAAGCAATGAAAAGTTAATTCATGCTTTTCGGATGTCTTGTGCTCTAGTCTCCTACTTAATGCTTCCTGTAGTTGATAAGAATTTGGCAAGCATGCAGAAGATGCAGTTATGGTTTCCCTTTTGCTTTACATTGCTCTGGGGCATGGGGAGAAAAGTCCTCTGTGTTACACGCAGAGTATCTATTGAAGTGTTAGAGAACTGAGGACTGACTTCTGAATCTAGTACATGGTAAGCAGTGCTTCTCTCCCGGGAGCTTGGCTCCTCATGAATATGTAGTGGGGAGTTCCCTTCTCAGTTCACATGTTTGGAGTTGGAATCTTCCCTCCTACTGTTGTATCCCGAACTATGCACATGCTAGCTTGGCTGATGGGAATGTGTAATTCTCGCTGAAACAAAAATAAAACTAACCAGCATTAGTTGGATGCCTTCCTTTTATTAAAATGTTGAGGGAACAAGGTGCTCCAGTGCTGTATTCTGCTTTAAACAAAAACGTAATATGAAAGGGCCTCTTGAATATGATAGACTCCAAATCTGCAGATTTGAGATGTTCTTCTTTGAGCAGTGATTTAAGATGCTGATTTATAGTCTGATGATTCTTAGACCTAGGTCTTTCCTGTGAAGTGAATGTTACTGGGAAATGGCATTTGTAAGCCACCAAAAATGTATCAGGGAAATAGCCTAATAATAGAGTTACTGTTTACCTTACTTTTGTCTGTTACATTGCGTTTTAATGTTATTCACATACTCAATTGTTCCAGGAAAGATAACCCAGTATTTTCTGGGCTAGTTTCTCCTGTACTTTATACTAGAAGGGATTGGAGAAACTGTATCATACAAATTTTTGTAGTAAGCCCTTTGGCTGCTGCCTAGTTGTTGGGCATATATTTCAGTGAAGTTGTGCTCTGTAAGTGAGAAATGCATAGCTTTCCTTTTTTTACCTCCCATATAATGATCAAAAATGTTAATCTGAACCAGGCCATAAGCACTATAATTGCTCTGAATTAGAGGCTGCTTATGGTGGTCTTTTTTGCTCTTTTGGTAACATGTCTTTGGTGTAAGATGCATTCTGAGGTTTTTATGTCTGGCTTAGTGGAGTTTTTGCTCTGCTCTTCTCTTCCTTTCACACTCTGCCATTTTTCACTTATTCCTCTGCACTCCACCTTTTTCACCAGAATAGGTATTCATAGTTTTAGTATTTTTAGCCTTGGTATGTCTCTCTTGCTCAGTGCTGTTTTCATCAACTTCTTGAGACTACTTGGCTTCTTATCTTAAAAAAAAAATCAGTAGGTAGAGATCTGTGTGCAGTGTTTTGGGGAGAGTTAAGAGAATTTGTGGTTTTGACACTTGCACCAAAAAGTGGTCCTACAATTACTATTTTGCACGGGCCTCTAAGAGCCTAACTGGGTAGGCTTGTTGAGATCAGTAACTTTTTTGCTGGTATTGTGTGAAAGTGAAGGCTGACCATTGCCCCACAAGGCAAGAGGTGCCAAAACCTCCCACTGTGAGTGAAATGAAGCCAGTTAGCCCGTCAGAAGTCATGAATGGTCACTGTGACATTCAGGGCATTTTTCAATGGGGAAAGAAATACAGGAGAACTTTTCCACTGAAGTGGCTTAAAAGCATTTTGAATAGCTTCACTCCCATTTGTTAAATCTTTCATTAAAGGATATAAATTCACATACTGTCCTTTTCTGTACAGTGTATTTTGTTTCACAGAACTGAGGTTTCATGCAAATTAGTTAAAACCTGAGAATTAAAATGAGTGTCTTTTTCTGTTTAATCTGTCATCTCTGCTCGGGTTGCATTAATTTATAGATACTTGAGTTTACTGAGTATCAGCTGTGAATAGAAAAGATTAAATACACCAAGTTAAATAACCAAAGTGTATGTTTTGCCTCAATTCTGTCTCTTCTTCTACACCCCAAATCCTAGCAACTGTTTAACTGGAAAACTTAATTTGACTAGAAAATGGGTGGCTGTGTTTTCTAACTAACCCGTCTTCTGTTCACTTTAAAAAGTAAGAACACTTCAGTAAGTTTGCATAATGTACTAGTCTTGTTTTCTGTGTCAAAGCAGGGGGTTTGTACCAGCATGATGTAAGTTATGTTTTCAAATTTAGTAGCCTTAAATTAATTTTATCTTTTCCCCTTCCTTTTGTGGATTGCTATAATAATATAGATGGCTTTTTGCTGTGTTTTTTCCCCATCACCTTCCTGTTTCACAGATTCACCACGTCATTTCTGGTGGTATCACTTAATCTGCTGGCTAATGAGTGCTGCTGGCATCATTTGTATCCTGGTTGCTCATGAACACTATACCGTAGATGTCATCATTGCCTATTATATCACCACGCGGCTCTTCTGGTGGTACCACTCAATGGCTAATGAAAAGGTGAGTGGCAAATACCTTTAGAATCAATGTATAGCCTGCATTTGTTAAAATTGCCTAAAGGTTAAATTAGTTCTTAATTTCAGAACAAAAATAGAGGTTCCATATTGAAGTTTAAACAGAATGGGCAAGAAGTTTCACTTCATTGTTATTTAAATAAATCATATTAATTTGTCTTTAAAATATTTTTGAACTTTGAGGTTTTAATGCTGTAGTTGATGTATAGAATAGCCCTTCTTTGTTTCAGCTTGTGAATAAACAGTAGTTGAGTAATAAAATTTCTGGCCAACTGGAATTACCTAGACAATCCTAAAATTCTAATGACAGTTCTTCTGTAAATGTCATTAAAGGTTCGCTGTTCAGAAGATACCTCCTGCAGTTGTTTCAAAAACGCATTGAAGTAGCAGCGTAGCTCTCAAGCCCATTTAATCTAATTCTCAACTATTAGTTATTAATGGAAAGATGACATGCCTGAAAGCACTCATATTGAAAAAGACTTGAGTGATTTGTTGCCCCAGATTTTGTTCAGCAACAAAGCATCCCTTTGTGTTAAAGATGCTCAGTTTGTGGTGTGCATTTGGACTATGTCTGTCTCAATTCTGTGTTTTGTAGGCTAAATTGTCACTGTCTTTGCAGAAATGCATGCAATTGCATTTCATTTTTGCTGTTGTCTTGACTCAAATGTAATTGATTATAAGCCTTTAAATTGACTGTTGCCTTTTCCTCTTTGCATGCTGGTGCCAATACAGACTCTAAAGGTGTCTTCGCAGACGAATTTTCTCTCTCGAGCGTGGTGGTATCCAATATTTTATTTCTTTGAGAAGAATGTGCAAGGCTCTGTTCCTTGCAGTTTTTCCTGGCCAATATCTTGGCCTCCCAGCTGCTTCAAATCTTCATGCAAAAAGTATTCACGGGTTCAGAAGACAGGAGAGGACAATGAAAAATCTACCTGAAGAAGGAAAGCATCTGCTCTGTTTTTTTCATTTTTGAATTTACTTTTTTTTGTACCAAAACATTAATGCTGTAACCAAAGTTCTTAAGAGGACTGTAACTGAAGAAGTGGACCAAGCTTCTGTGCAATTGATTGGAAAGACAATTTTAGACACATATATTGCTATTTCAGATGTTTTCCTCTCATCAGGCTGTGCAGACCTATTCTACTCTTCAGTGCTAATGAAATGCACCACTGATGGAATTTTTTTATTAAAGAAAAAATGGAGCAGGACTTTGCTTTATTAACGAGATAGAGGTGCCAAAGACCACAGTAACATTTCCATTACTAACTCACTCATCCACAGAAGCACTCAAAAGTCTCATCTTCAGAGCTCTGGAGTGCGTAAGGGCAAAAACATCCTAAAATGTAAAGGCACGATATTGGTGTATTGAGGTGTATAAAAAAAGTAACACAATTATGGGAAGTGGTTTGTTGCATTATTCTTGCTAATGAAGGTAAGGCCTTTGTGTGACTGGTACAGCTGGAAGCGAGTCTGACTTCTTTACACACTGTGGGTATGAATATCTTATGACCCTAAAATACTACTTACCACCATTAACTCCCATGTACTCAATGATATACCAGTTTTTACATTTTTATTAGTAGTTTTATATTTAAACAGTTGTGCTACTTGATGAATTTGCAAATTAGAGATAGCTGCTAACATCAGAGCTCAAGGAGCCTAGAATTTTATTTTTAATAAGGGACACAGTTTCAATGCCTAAATCTTGAATTGCAGCTGGCCTTGTCTATATAGCTAAATAGTGCCTGTCAGTGTATATAGATGCATATATACACAAAAGCAGACACCTTAAACAAAATTATTTACTGGGAAGAGTGATCATAAAGTTCTTGATGCAGGCAAAGGTTCTACAGCTCTCACCTGTTTGAGGAATGCAAGGCCAGGTCCAAAATGAGGCTACATATAAGATAAACATTTTAATTTTAGTAGCAATCTCTTGCTGAAGCTGAGTAGCAAGCTTGCTTGGGAGCTGTCGTTCTGCATTGAATTTCTTTTTTTTTCTTTTACCTCCTGACACGTGTTTCTGTGACTTACTTTAAGAAAAAAACCAACCAAACAAAAACATGCTAAGGTTGAAATACCTACAACAGCAGCATTTCTTCCATTACAACCTAAAATAATTTCATATTAAATGACACTGTGGTAGAACTAACATGTAGATTCCCTTTTAAACCCCAGGCTTCAGTCCAGCAAAAAATGGCTATTTAAACAAGTTGGCTGAGAATGTGGGAAGTTACCATGGGGTAAACATGTAACAAAACCACAGATTAACAGCTACCTGTTTCTTGTTGGTTTATGTTGTTTTGTATTGTTGTGAAAGCAAAGTAGAAAATTAGCACACCATGTTTAGCTATTTATATTCTGTATTGATTTCTGCAGTTAGCATTATTTTCAGATCTTCAGTAAAACCTAATGAAAAGATAAAACTGATACTAATATAAAGGAAATGCTGCATATTTTAAGAATGTCTTGAACTGAATGACAAATGCGAATGCAATTTGAATAATGACAACTTGTTTTTAAAAAGTCCAGTTAAAGTTATAAAATTAAATACAGAGTATTCAAATATAATCTTTTTCAGTTAAGGGGATCATTGCTGAGTTGTATATGAGAATATTTTTGATGTGCATTTCAAATATTTTTGTGCATTATCAAAATAATACAATAAAAAATGTTTCTTTCAATACATCCATGGAAAAACATAGCTAAGAAAGAAATTCTGCTGATGCTTGGTTTTGTTATTTAAAATAAGCTTTTGGTAGACTCTGATAATGTGCCCCTGAAGTTGTGTGTGTATGGGCATATCTGTGCTTTCATTTGCTTGCTTCTAGCAGACCTTGAACAGCTAAAAAACCAGTATCAAAACATTTTTGAATCCTTTTTCGCTATCATATAAAGGAATCTGTTCAACACCAGTCAGTAAATCTCCCAAGATACTTGTTATATCAGTACTGCTTCACAGATCATAATTTTTTAAGCTAAAATCTAAGCTTTGTGATACCTTAAAATATGGTCATGTTAAGCCCCTTGTAGTAATACTATCTTTAAGGAGTTATAAATGGATTTCGTTAGTGGTCACTGTGCCTTGAGAATTGCATGATGAAAAGCATTACCTAAGGAGCTTAAGCAGTGGTTTTCATCTGGTGGCTGAAAAATGAACACTTTGATAGTCTATATATCTAATCTATGCATAACCACCACCATGTCTCAGTGGGTTTTCTGTAATAGATCTGCAAAGCAGGCTTTCTTCATGCAGGATGAGGTGTTTGGGGTTTTTTACACTTACTCCTGTTTCTGAAAGAAAAAAATGTGAAAGTGATGAAATAGAACCAAGTAAAGACTCTGCTTTTGTTGGGCTGTGTGAGCTTTCACTCTACTGCTGAATTTGATAAAGACTTCTATTGTTGTACGAAAGAAAAGTTTAAGTAGCAGCTCTAGCTCAAAATACTTGATTCCTGTTCTGGCTCCATCTTCCCTTAAGTGCTTAATATTATCTATTGTATGAAAGCTCTGAAAGAGGGGGGTGTGTGTTTAAATAGCAGAAAGCCCTAATTCTCTACACTCTCAGTAGCTTTTAATTGCTTTTACAAACTTGGATGGTATAGCTGTATTTGAAGACTCTTTAGACCTATATGTAAGGTGATAAAATGGGGCAAGTAATGATATATTCTAGTTCTTACTGCTGTAGTAGTTTATGCAATACAAACCACAACTGCTGCATTAAAATTACTAATTTTGAGATCTTGGTGATCATTGTATACAAATACCACAAAGCTTAAAGTACAATTTCATCCTAAGAGGCAAAAGATTTCAGTAGGTATAAAGGAGAAACTTGGACTTTGCTTAGGCCTACAGTCAAGTGATCAGTATATTATTTGGTCTGTATATGCCCAATGCTTTGCAGAATGTCACTAATTATTTTTTCCTACTTACAGTAATACTTCTTACAGATGTCACATGAGCTGCCCCTTTACTGTGACTATAACATGCTCTTCTCTACTGAAGAGTGTTTACGTGTTGAACTTTACAGACACTTAATAAAAAAGTACACTACACTTGTACACCTGACCTGTCAGTATGACTTAAATGCTGATAGGCTTTCTTAAAATGCCTAACGTAAATTTAAATCTGGATTTTAAATGTTAACTTGAGCATTTAAAGAAATGTGCTGCTAAGTGGTCATGCTACCGATGCTTACTTCTAGTGCCAGAAATGATTAATGTCTACTTGAAAGCACTGTAAGTGGACACTTTTTTTGGTACATGCTTAGCACTCCCATGTGGATGTAAATGGTACTAAATGTTAGTCATCCTTCATTGCTGTTTTCTTGGAAAGATCGCCACAGGTGGCGTAGTAGCAAAAATAGCTGTGCTAAACATTGCTATGAACTCTAGTACTGAATTTGCTGCCCCCCTTAAAAAAGCAGTTGGGAGAGAAGGAAACTAAAAAAAAAAAAATTATGTTAAAATACACTACCTCTGTGTAATAGAGAAATAAAGCTCAGCAACAGAGACAGAACTGGTAAGTCTTAAAAGAAATGAGAGACCATTCTCTTAATTGGATTATTGCAAATCCACTTACCGGGGTCTAAATCAGAATCTGTTCAATCTCTGGCTTTCTCCTATCAGTAGTATCTGGCTAGACAGTTTATCCAAAGGTGTTTGGTACTAACCCAGATTCTTTTTCTCATTTCAGTAGATGTGAAGTATGATTTACTGTTCTAGAGACAGATCCATTAACTTCAGTGCAAGGTGAAGTCTTTCCATTAACTTTAAAGGAACCTTCCCATAGCTCTTTGGTTTTTTGTTTGTTTATGGGGATTTTTCTGTTTGTTAGTAGCGGTTTTTTTGGGTTTTGTGGCTTTGTTTTTGTTGGGTTTGTTTTTTTTTTTTTTTAACTCATAAACATTGGATCTTAAAGATTCATGGGGTAGTTTTGAAAATGGGTCCAAGCTGTCAGATGGACTGGAACCATTTTGCCTTACTGGAAGATCTAATAGTTGTAAAGCTCCATTGTCATCTTGATATTTTTATAATATACATGTTTTGGACTTACCTAGAACTCTTATATGGGTACACAAAATTAGAGTGATGCTACAAGGTTGCACACTTCTTCATTGAAGTGTTCTATTCCAGGCATTGTAAAATCAATGTCTTAAATTCAGTAACTGAGAAGAGGGATCTTAAAAGTAAATACTCCTGATTGGCATCATTCAAATGAGTGTTGCCGTTTAAGTGCACATGAGAAAAATATCCCAGCATGCCATTGAAGTAACTTTGCTTATAAGTAAGCCTTCATGTGCTACTTCATGATGCTGCTTAGAATCCAAAGAGAAGTGCTGTGAAACAGAATGGAGACAAAGGCTGTTGTTCTAGTATTTATAAGGAAAAGGAAGGAAGATGAAAACACTGAAATAGATGGTGATCATATATTGCTTTTTACATGAAATTGAGCTAAAACTACACCTAACTTCTAAGAAATGTAGAATTAAATGGTTTGTGTGATAGTTCTGCAGAAAAAAACCCAGACCTGTAAGAACGCAGCAGTATTAAGCACATCATTCTACAGTACAGCTGTGTATCTGTGCTGGTTCTCATCCATAACTTACAATATAAAAACAAAACCCAACTCAGTGAGAGATGCTTGGAGATTAAAGTACTTAAGTAGTATTAGCAGTTTTTTGGAAGTTGTTCCTTCAAGCTGTCACTGATAGTTTCTAAAACAAGAACAAAGTGCTGTAATGCTTAAAACATCCTGAAGCTTTTTTCTAGTTGGCTGAAGTTTCCATGGATTTAACCATATGCTTGGATGTTATTTAACTAGAAAGTAGGACATCAGAATGTCAGGCTAGATACAGGTAGCTTATGTCTAGCAGGGAACCATTCCAGTTCTGAACTCATCTTTCCTAACAAAACACTCAATGCCCGAATGATGTTTAAGGATGAAGTAACAATACTGTGCAGTTTCTGTGTATCTGCCATACTGGTGGTGAGGATTCCTTCTCTTCTACTGTAAATCAGGGATTAAAAACCCACAAAGGTTTGACTTGTTTTCAGTGAAAATGTTTTAATTGCAAAGGGCTTGGAGTAAAAGTAGCTAGCAGTTTGTTTTCTGTGGCTCTTGGCTGTGTACAAACCTTTAAGATGTGAACTAGGTGGGCGGA
The DNA here is from genome assembly GCA_013398015.1 of Oreocharis arfaki. NCBI lineage: Eukaryota > Metazoa > Chordata > Aves > Passeriformes > Paramythiidae > Oreocharis > Oreocharis arfaki. Next base: position 204,026 of record VZRR01011463.1, read on the forward strand.
GAGGGCAGACCACTTCTTACTGGGAGGAGCAGTGTGTGGCTTTTTGAATTAAAATTATATTGGCTGCGTCCTACATGCAGTCTTACCTGTAGTATAGTTGAAAAAAGATGATATATTATGCTGTTATAGTTAGTGCTTGCACTTTTTCAAATTATTCTGTAGCGGTTGACCCAGTCCTCCTGCTAGATGAGGAGTGAATGTTTTTGTCCTTTACTTGCTGTCTATATGGTTAAACATAAATGGTTTTAGTTCTGGTAAATGTCAGTGGAAAAAATGCAGATCCCTTGGATATAGTACCTAAGGTATCTGTGCATGGGTTTTCTTCTTGGAGAAATACTCTTCTTTCGAGCTGTGCCTAAATAATATTAATGCTAGCTCTTGCATTTTCTCTCAGCATAACATGGTCTTTCAGAGGTTAGTATTTGTGACTCTGCAAAGAATTACTACAGAAGAATCTTCTTTGTGACAACTGAGATCAATTTTCACAAAGTATCTTTGCTGAAATATGCTTGTCGATGACTTTTTGGTTTTTAATGAAGAGAAAAGGTAGTCAGAAATGAGTCTGAAATAAAAGCATCTTGAGCAGTTGGGGCCCAGGCACCATGCAGGCACATGTGTGTGCAGTGGGGTCTCTGTGGCATAAGCAATACTGGATTCAGTACGCAGTGGCTTCTCTAGGAAGGCAAACCAGGTTCTACTTGTACAGTACAGATGGCTGTGAGCCATCTTTACCTGTCATTTTGAGCTTCTTTCAGGCTGACAGTGCAGTACTAAAGGTCGCAATAGCTAAAAAGTGAAGGTCACTTAGAAACCAAAACTGTAAAGGGGGCTGTAAGAGGCAGATCTCGGTAAAACCAGTCATCAGAGTTCTGCATTCTAATTTAACAGAACATACAATTGAGTGTTACTTCAGGTGTGTGAGTGGCATTTAAGATGACTGGGCCTGTTTTCTTTCTAAATTTTTTTTTTAATTAAAGATGGCAGGAGTGCTGAGAATACAATGCAAGAGGAAATTTATCTCCCTGCTTACTTCTACTGCTACCTTTGAAGTGTTTGTGTGTGAACCTTAAACAATATTATTAAACTCCATCCCCTATTACATTTTGAATAACTTAGCGCTGCTTTGTTACTTCTGTAAAAACTGGGTCTGCATTCCATTTTTTTCAGTTTGTTGCCACTCAAAATGCTACTTATGCTGAAGCCTGTGCTGCTTTGGACTCCTGTCTAACTACATCTGCTTCTTGATATGGAAGAGTAGGATTTACATTTGAGAAGGCCTTATAATTAACCTTAAAGCCAAAAGGCATTCTTGTCAGACACATCTTTGCACAATTTGTACTTAAAAATAATTTCAAGTTTCAAAACCTAATGTGCTAGGACATACTTCTTTTCCCCGAGGAATCAATTCTTGCTCCTTAAGTGTTTAGCACATTTGTTTGTGTTTATTTTCATGATTCGGGAGAGTATGTGTGAGATGTAAAAAAGGTTCTGCTAACTTTTGAGGTCAGGGTTATATACTAAGGAACCTGAAAGTAAAAGCAGAAATAATGGTTTGATGGCTGTGGTTCTTGTGCTTTCCATGTGACTTCTTAGAACTCTCAAGACTTCCCTAAAAACAGCACAGGACCTCACTTTGGCTGCAACATGGTTTCATCCTTATCAGCTGACAGCTTTTCTTTCATGACTTCTCCTAGGTTGGATCTTGTGTATCCCTAGCTCTGCATGTCAGTTGGAGCTGTATATCCAACCTGGGCAAGAAAAGGTGTTGGCTGCTGAGGAGCCCTACACGATAATACAAGAATGCTGTAATGCGTGCAGAATAAGAAGCTGATAAGATGGCATTGTTCTGTAGTGTTAGGATCCAGTTCTGCAAATACTGTGCAGCAGACTACTACAATAACAAATTGAGAGACCTTTGGTGTTGTAGTTTCTACTGATCTTTGCAAACTGGGTGGCATTTTCACATAAATTCTTCACAATTGGCAAGAGTTGGCCTTTTACATTGTAAAACTTTCAGGAGGACACTTTATAGGTGATACTTTGTTAGGTAACTGAGTGTTGTGGTGTGCTGTATACGTGCGAGAGACTAGAGCTAGAGTTGTGATTTGTGTTGCAATCTCTTCACTGTTAAAAAAACCCCAAACCAAAACCAACTATTGCACTAGCTGTACTTTAAAAAAAGCAATAACAGGAGCATCTTGTAGCTTTTCTCTTCAAAGGTGCTGTCTGTCATGATCACTTCACTGTTGACTGTGAATTTGGTAAAAACATGTTAAAGAAATTGTCCTATGTGGTTTACTTGGCACATACAAGTTGAAATTTTTATGGTCAGCCTGTGCAGTAATGAATACAGTTGGACTATTTACATGACCACCCAAATCTTTAAAAATCAAAAACCTTATATCCATTTATGGTGCTAATAATTTCAAATATTATTAAGAGCTGGTATTCTCTTATTATACATAAACACTAAGGAAAGCTGTTGTGACACCTTTTCAATAAAGCAAAATTTCTCTACATTTTAAGCCTGTTCCAAATGCTTTTTTATGTAAATACAATCCTTTTCTATTTCTGTTTTATATAAAAACTGCAAAAAATAGTATTTTAATGCAGGAAAACATTTGGAGTGTATATTGTTCTAAATTACATGTCCACTTCTAAGTTTTCATACATTTTAGGATAACTAATCTTGTGGAACTCAGTCTAAATATATAAGAATTGTACCAGATTGGATTAAGGGACAGGCTAGTAGTTTAAAGAAAATCATTCTCTGGCTTCATCATCACTGTTGAAGACTTGGAGACAGAGGGAGAGGATGTGAAATGGACAAAGTTCTATTAGGAGGACACTGATTATGCAGTGTAGATGCTGACACTAAAAAAACTCAACTTGTGGTGGACATGACCGTGTAACTGTATCTAAAGAGCATGAAACAACATAATTATCAAGGCAGTTCATAGTAGAACATTATAAAAACACATGAAAGAACCTTAAACTAGATTGTTTAGATTGTGGAAGAGCAAAGTAGTTCTCTAGCTTTGTTTGAAAGCTTCACAAGCAACTTTTTCTTAAGATGGAAAAACTATCTTGTGCCTTCTGCTGCAGAAGCTATTGTTGCCTTCCCCCCCGCCTTTGGTTATGATTTTATTCTGTAGTGAAGGACAGTGCACTTCAGATCTTTTCGAGAGGCATTTTTGGGCAGCAGTACCTACACTCTCTATCCACAGAGGATACCGAGCCCTTAGTTCTTGCTCAAGGCCCCTTGCTTGTCAGCTTGCAGTTGTGAAAGTATCTGCCTGTGACAGGTACAGCAGTCCTGCTGTAGTTGGCTCTTAAATGAGCATGATGCCCTTAATTCATCCAGACACATGGACATGCAGAGCGGGTGCCTTGTCCAAGTACGCTGGTGACACTGCAGCACGCTGCTCTGCTCTGAAGTGGTTGTACTCTGAGGCTTTGGTCACTAAGCTGCTGTCCTTCATATGCTAGAATAAGTTCTCTTGAGTCACTTGCACCTGGTACTTCAAGTAGTAAATGGGCTTCTCTAAGATCTGTTTGAAGGAACTTCTGTGTCAGTGCAAAGAATATTCCATGTTTAGAGTAACTTAATTAAAAGCAGAAACAAGCCCACCATCTAGGATAAAAGCAGGGCTGGGTGGGGTTTTTGTTGAGTGAAGGCAGATAGTCTAGTAACAATAGTCTGGATTGTCTTCCTACTTGTCTCAGTGCCTGCTTTAATAGTAGGACACTTGGAAAAGCCAAAGATTGAACAAAGTCATCCATAATAGTCCTAAGACATACTGAAATATAACTTTCACTTCTTAATTACTAGATGCTTTGGAGAAAATGGACTGTATTTTTTTTTTTTACAAAAAAAAGTGCAATATTTACAGAAATATTAAGAGGCAAGTGGCTGCATGTTTCAATGCCCTGCAAAAACAAAACCTTTGCGAGCATGTGACATGCACTTGACCAAAGTTAGGGGTTTTAGCTTTAGCGTCTGCTGTGTTACAGAAACATGTTTTAGTGCACTAGTGTAACTCAGAACTTTCTAATATTTTCAGTGTGCTTTTGACAAGGAGAGTGTTTTTTTAATTAATGAAGTGCCTGTGGAAATAAAAATCCAAAAGTTGCCTGCAAGCTCAAATAAAACATAAAAAACCACAGCCCATGCTTGAAGAGAATGGGTGCTAAGTCAGCAGCTGCAGAAAACAGCTGGTCAACAGTCCTAAGCATTGACAGGATTCAAAGACTAGGATGAAGTTCCAGAGAAGAATATTATGTTGCTTTTAAGAGTTTACGGTGTTCATTAAACTTCCAATGCTTCTGCTTGGGCCTTAACTCTGTAACTTGGTTGTCTTTAAGGAAAAATTAGTTCCTTTGGACTATTCTATTTTTATGCTTATTTTGATGACAGTCTTTTCTCTGGTGGGGATATTTGCTTGTTACATGGAGTTGGGTTTTGACCTTTTAAAAGTGGAGTCACCAAATGCTTTGATTCCTCAGCTTGGGATAAAAGAGCTTTTCCTTAAGTACAGAATTAAAGGGGGTTTGCTTTTTATTACACTGATGCTAGGACTGAGGAGGAATGATTTCCATGGAAATCACTATAGTGCTAAAACTTGTATATGTAATTATTTGGAGTATGCAGAATTTTAGTAAAGTACTTGGATATGTTTTGCTGTTAACTTCATGCTTTTAAAAGAGGCTATTTGGTTCTAATTTAAATTAGAGAAGCTGATTTTGTTGTTGAAGCAACTATTATTTTAACTTGAAACATCCACTTCTGTACTGGTATGTTAGAACAAAAATTGCGTTTTATCACTTAAAATTTTGCAATTAATCTCATTTTTCAAAATTAATGTGGAATTTCATCTCTAGACAGCCTAGAATTTTCCATATGCCACTCAAACCAATCTTTCAACTGCATACATCGGGAAGGAAGGTTTTTTTTTAATCTAATTGAGCTTCTTGACTAGACTGAGAAGGAAGTAAGGCTAGATCACTCTTGTACAAAGAAAACGGGGAACACCAGTAATGTTTCAGCTGTGCTGAATACCGTAGCTTCTTATTTTCGCACTACAGAACATAAACTTTTCTAGAGACTCAGATTTAAAATATCTTTAGTTCAGATACATTTTCACCTGTTTTTATGTATTTTTTCTAATAGATGCATTTTATTGGTGTACACTGTAATTAACCACTGAGTTTCTGCCAAATATGGACAAAATAAAAGTTGCATTCTGTTCTGCCAGTTTAAATCTGTTCTTAGTTTTTCTCTTTTGTTTAATCCGTGGCTGGTAAAATGTCCATTTGCTGTTTTGATTAAAGAGACAGTTGCCTTAATTGCTTGGAGGAGAACTGAACTTGACCATTTGAAGCTTTATGTATTTCTGAAATTGCTGTAACTTCTGTATAATTGCAATAAAACCTTTTTAATATAGTTCAGCCACTATTTTACGAGCAACTTGTCACTATCTTTACTGAATGTTCAACTGTTTAAAAAAATAATTTTTTAACAACATCCTTTTTAATGCATAAGCACCCTTTATTCTGTGATTTTTTTATTTTGGGGGGATCACATTAAAGAAGGAGCACTGTGGGCAAAACATGAACACTTTTGTCTGTTACTGAGGGGGTAGCAAGAGCACTTACTAAACCCACTGATGCTGCAGCAAATTATTGGGAAGACCATATAGTGGCATTTTTCAATATCTAATTACCTCTGTAGGGGTTAAGTTTTATATTGCTGATCAGCTGGGAAAAGGGCATTAAGGTGTGTACTACAGGGAGGGGGAAGTTACCCTCAAAACCCGTTGGGGGGATTGGGGTGTTTTGTGTTTTTGTGTGTGTATTTGGGGTTTTTTGTTACTATTTTTATTTGGGGGAAAGGAGGAGAGCTACGTCTTTTTCCTCTAAAATGTTGAGTGCCGCTCTTTGAAGCCCCTCTGTGCTGTTCTGCATTTGCCATCTAGTTACAGAACCTAGAGCTGCGACATGGTTCTCGGTTCGTCCTTGGGTCTGAAAACACAACATTTCGGTGTATTACCTCGAACTGCCAGTTTTTTGTGTTTGGGAACAGGGAAGAAGGGTCATCTGTATTTCCTTCCCTTCTAAACCGCTAAAAAAAATAGCTGTTTGCGTAAAGAGCATTTGAAAGCAAGTCCTGTGGGGGGTGGAGGGGAGCGCTCACTTCTTTGTTGTTGGTTTTTTTACACGAGCTGGACAGGTGTGCTTATGTTTAATCCTTTATAAAGCCGGCCTCTGTCGCGTCTTGCCGGCCGCGGGGGAGGTGTCGGGGCCGGGCCCCGCTCCCCGCCCACAGGCCCGGCGGGACGGGGTCAGGGCGCTGCCGGCCTCGCCTCCCGCCCGCCCCCGCCATCTTAAACCGCTACGCGCCGGCAGCGAGGCGAGGCCGCCCGCCCCGCAGCTCGGGGAGATGGCGGGGCCGAGCACGGCAGCTTGGACGTGGCTGCTGCGGCCGCCCACGGCCACCGAGCTGCTGCTGGTGGCCCTGTGCTGGCTCGGCTGCTACTGGCTGCTGCGGCGGCGGCCGCGGGCGCTGTCGGGGCTGCCGCCGGGCCCCGCGCCCTGGCCACTCGTGGGCAACTTCGCCTTCGCCCTTCTGCCGCCTCCGCTGCTGCGCAGGTGGGCAGTGGAGGTGCGGGGCGACCGGCTCTCCCCCGCCTTCTCGCCCCATGTCTTCCTTACCGGCCTCACCAAGATGTACGGCAGCGTCTTCCGGCTCTTCGTGGGCAGCCGCCCCTTCATCATCCTCAACACCTTCGGGGCGGTGCGGGAGGCGCTGGTGCAGAAGGCGGAGGTGTTCAGCGACCGGCCCTCCGTGCCCATCGTCCTCATGATCACCCACAACAAGGGTAAGCGCCCGGGGGCGCCCTGAGTCCCGCTCGGCCAGCTGCCGCACGCCCGGTGATGGCCAGGGTGATGCTTAGGGGCGATACCGAGCGGGAGCTGCTCGGCACCCTGGCCGCTCTGCCGAAATTTATAAATAACTCCCACGAACTGTGGACTGAACTGTGGACTGAACCATTTACTTCCTTTTTGCTCCTCGCGTGTGTCCTTCGCCCTGCTGCTGACAGAAAGCACTCAGAGAGAAACTCGCCCTGCCTTGAGGTGGACGTGCAGCATCCCCGTGAAGCTGGCAGTGCGGTACCGTGCACCACAGGGCACCTCTGGGTGACTGAAACACCTGATCCCTTTAGCTCTGTGTACAGTAAAGGCACTGAGGAGCGGCTGGGGGAGCTGGGGTGGTTTAGACTGGAGAAGAGGAGGCTCAGGGGAGACCTTATCGCTCTCTACAACTGCCTGAAAAGGGCTTGTAGCCAGGAGGGGGTCGGTCTCCTGGGTAATAAGCGATAGGACAAGAGGAAATGGCCTCAAGCTGCGCCAGGGGAATTTTAGGTTGGGCGTTAGGAGGAATTTGTTCGCAGAAAGGGTGATTTGACAGTGGAATGAACTGCACAGGGAGATGGTGGAATCAGCATCCTTCGGGGTGTTTAAGGAAAGACTGGACATGGCGCTTGGTGCCATCGTCTGGTTGATATGGCTGCCTGCTTGCAACCTACTGTTGCTGAGATGTTTGTGAATGTGTTATTCTGCTTGTCAAAACTTACTGAGCTTGTTTGGATTTGTTTTCGTTGGTTTTTTTTAAGAGTTCAAAGGAGAGTTACTAGCTCTTGCCAAAAAAAAAAAAAAAAAAAGCATGAAGAGTTTAAACATACGCTGGCAATACTGCAGGTAGAATTTATTGATGTTTCGTTTTTAGGTCATTACGGATCTCAGTGTTTATGGAAATCTACTTTTTTCAGTTTAGGAGGTGTTTTTCAGTTTCAGTTTTCAGGAGGTCACAGAAGACTTGTTAGTGTGCTAGCTGGGTGTGAAACTTACCTTTTTATGTTTTTTCTAAGGCTAGAGAAATCTATTTTTTAAGTGCCTGAACCATTTATCTTTTTTTTTTTTTTTTTTTGCCAGAATTTCTTTATTA
>VZRR01011463.1:212064-328840 GCA_013398015.1 Oreocharis arfaki
GCTGGGTGTGAAACTTACCTTTTTATGTTTTTTCTAAGGCTAGAGAAATTTTTTTTTTAAGTGCCTGAACCATTTATCTTTTTTTTTTTTTTTCTGTGCCAGAATTGCTTTAGTAAAGAGGAGAAGAAAGTGAGGGACCTAGATCATGTTTATTAAAATGCTATCAGGTACCATTGCTGAAATCAGTGTAAAGAATAATAAAAAAAAAAAGATGAATTATCTTGGTTTAATGGTATTGGTCCAAGACAGATCTTACTGGCACGTTGTTATCATGCGTGAGTATTTTTAGCTACAGTACTTTAGCAAGAACTGGAGGAGGAAAGGGGTAGAGGAGTTAGATAATTTTAGCAGTGCTGTAAAACCTCGTGTTCATGCTCATGGTAGATTTATTATTCCTTGAATGCCATGAATTTCATCTGTTTCATGTTCTCTGTCAGACTTTTTTGAATATGGTGAAGCAAAGAGTAGCCAGGGCAGTTCGCCCTTCCACCAGTGGGTGCTCCAGGAGAGCCGAAAGTGCCGGGAGCCTCTTGTCCCTAGCCAGAGCGTGCTGCAGCCGAGCCCTGGGACGGTGCCTGTCTGAGTTGCGCTGTGGCAGGGACGTTGTGTTGCTTCTAGGTTTGGTTTTGTCTGGAAAGCCACCAGCTGTGCTCTGCCCAGTTGTCCATAAAACATCCCCAGCTGTTCCATAGTGTTTGTGTTAGCTGGTGCAGCCCGCTGAATTGCCACAGATGCGGGGGTACTGTAGTGTGCACCTCAGGGATGGCGTGTTCTGAGTGCACAAAGGGAAAAGTCGGTGACTATGGGCAGTGGGGGGCCACTACCCCCGCAAGCTGGTTCCCCAAAACCCAGTGGAAGTTACAGATGCTGTCAGGTGCTGGCTTGGGTTTAGTGGTGGCATGAGGAGATGACTGAAGCCCTGCGATGCTGTGTTTGTGCTAACGCTTGTTGCTTTTTCCGTGTGTGGTTAATGGAGGAAGTAGATGGGTTACAACACTCAAACTGGAGGCCTCTTAACGTTGGTTTGGGAGCCTCCTGAGCGTAGTTTCAGGAGCTCCTGAGTTGCTGCAGGTCAGGACAGCAACCGTGGTGTTAGTATGTATTAGGAAAGGAAACAGTAAAAGCAGGACTAGGTGTAGCTTCAGATCTGCCGCTCACAATTTGGGTGCTACAGCTCTGGGAGGTTTAGTGCCCATTTTGTGGCATTTTCTCAGGTTCTTTGGGTTCCTTCATCTATTGTGGTATGAACTTACAGGGCTATTTTTCTTGTAAGCTACATTTGCTGGTGTAGTTTTGTCTTTACCCTGAGCTGCCCTGCCAGGTATGGGGTAGAAGAAAGAGGGGTTTGTCTCAGCTGTGTGGCTCTGTTGCGTATAAGATGCAAATAAAATAATTGTGCCTGAGGTAGAAGTATCAGAAATGGCAAATACTACATTTCAGCAACTGGATTAGCAAAGGAGAGAGGCCTTGGCTGGATAGAAAGTGCCATAAGAATTTAAGGGAGAAGGTAGAAGTTGCTTCTTAATTGAAGGCTTCTGCACAAATGTCTGCAGAAATAGAAATAGTAGACTGGGGAGAAAAAAGAGATTTCTGCTGTTTGATTTAGTATTTTAGTTTTTTGTAGTCTATAGCTACAAAAGGTAGCAAAGACTGAATCTGTAGAATAGATGGAGTCTGAGTGGTTGTCTGCCTATATAGCCCTGCCCTGTGCATATCCAGATGTGGACATCTGAAAATACAGAAGTTGAATGTTATTAAGTGTTAGTACTGCTGTGTTTGTCAATGTTCCCAGTATTGAAGCAACACTAGAGCTAGCCATAAAAAATGGGGGGGACAGAAGGGAGTAAGTAAGCCTTTGCCAGAACTTGCTTCTTGTAAGGATCTGATTTTTTTTTGTGTGTAAAAAGGGGCAATAAAATGAACTCTCTGGTTTTGTGAGTTTTTGGGTTGTATTGAAAGAGTTTCATTATCAGCTCATAGAAATTAGGCCTCTGTAATGAGCTTGAAGTCCTGGTTATTGTTGCTTCAGAATTTATTATTGTATTTCCTTCAGCAGTTTTTTTTGTTGTTGTTTGTTTGTTTTGTTTTGCTTTAGTTTGTTTGCAGGGGAGCTTGTTTTTGTTGTTTGGTGGGGGGTTTAAGAGTAGAGATAACTGTGCTGAGTAACTTGACTTTTTAAGGCAGGCAGATGTTCTTTGAAATCAGCAAAGGACTATTCCATTATTGTAGCTTGGTAGTGATGCAGTTGAGAGTTTGCTTTCTTCTCTTACCTCTGTTATTCTATCTTTATGCTCTTCTTCTTCCTTTATCTGTCTCCTGTGTTACTCCTTCCCAGTTTACAAATCAGTTATTAGTATTCTGCAGCAGTTTGGGGTTTGGGACATCAGAAAACACCCACGCTCTCTGCAGAACTGCTGGAGAGGCTCACTGGGTGTACAGCGGTGTGTTGTTGGTGTTAGCTTTTCTGTGGAGCTAGGGGAGTCTCTTTTACCTTCAAAACAATAGGTCTGTTTTCTTTTATGAAAGTATTTGGATCCTAAACCTCATTTTCCTAACAACAAAAAAAGGGAAGAGATTGTGGATGCATAGCCTGTTTTGGAGATTCTTGTTGTGGGATAGAAATAGTGATAACTTTGTTTTGTTCCAAGAAATGCATGTTTCTTTCACAACCCTGCCACCAACCCTGGAAACCCAAGTTGGTTCTTGGCCAATTTCAGCCCCAAATACTGCTGTTTGTTTCACTTACCGTACTTGAGGACACCAGTGCTGACAGGAAACAGCTGAGAGAGGAAATCTGAAAAGTTTTTTGGTTCTGTTTTTGAAGGACCAGGAAGTGGGCATTTGAATACATTGCCTGCAGAATGTCTTCATGCAGAGAAGATAAAATTCAGCTGATTCTGATCTTGTCCTGACTCTGCCTAATGTTCTTGTTTAGGACATTTGAAGCTAGGTCATGTGTTTGTGTTCTTTTAGCATTAGGGGCTAGGAAATTAACTCGTAATAAAAATGTAGGTAATGTTAAGTATTGAAGCATGGTGCATCTTCCAGTACTTATGTACTACGTCTATTTTCTTATGGCCATTTCTCCTTTTAAATTCAACGTTAAGATTTGCAGTTGACAGAAGAATTGATGTGGCTTTTATAAAGTAACTTTTTGTTTCCAGGAAAAAAGAAGTGGTGTCATTTTACTCAAAGAACAAATCCAGAAGTTGATGACTAAACTTTCTCAGGTTAGCCACAGAGTGCGTTAGAAATAGCAGGTTGTGTATTTGTTACCCTGTGGTGTCTTTGGTGCGGTCTTTTAATTCAACAGAAGAGATGTTTCTGTTTGTAAGTGAGTAATAGGGATTTAATTTAAGTGGTGTTTCATAATGACACAGTCATGCAGAACAAGTGCCTAGGGCCATCAGAACTGCTGAGATGCAAATCAAGCAGGTCTTTGCCAAGTGTCTCTGAACCTGTCTTCACCTTCCCAGTTTTCTCACAGTGTGAGTATCCTGGATTTTTATTATAAAGAAAAAGCTTGCCTGTGATAGAAACACATGCAAAATGTATTGAGAAGTTTGTATAACACAAAGGGGAAAAAATGCAAATCAGTTTGTGTTTTAATGTCTTCTGTTGTGCCTTGCTGAAGGAGTTCATGTCTCAGGACACTGAGGAGAAAAGGCTATATCTAATATATGTCCCAGACTAACATTTTCCTCTTCTCCATCTGTCTGTGTCCTGCGAAGTATAATGAACTAGTGATGTAACTTGAATATTCATTTCACTGATTAGGAAAAGGAGAGACAGTGTTTCCAAAAGCTATTATAAAGAACCTTGTGTTCTTCCTTTAGGTCCTAGCCAAGTGCTTGGGAGAGATTTGCTGTTATCATTTCCCTCTCTTCTGGCTCTTGGGTTGCAGGCCTGTCTAACTATTTCTTATTGAAAATTGGGCATTTTGGTTTCAGACTCTCCCTTTTTCTTTCAGGTGTTATTTTTGCACCTTATGGCCCTGTCTGGAAGCAACAGAGGAAATTCTCTCTCTCAACACTGCGTCATTTTGGAGTAGGGAGACACAGCTTAGAGCCTAAAATCATTGAGGAGCTGAACTTTGTGAAGGAGGAAATGCTGAAGCATGGAAAGGATTCATTTAATCCTTTCCCAATCATTCGCAACGCAGTGTCCAATGTTATCTGCTCCATGGCCTTTGGCAAGCGTTTTAACTACGAAGACGATGAGTTCAAGACGATGCTGAAGAACATGGCCCGCGCCCTGGAGCTGAGCGTGAACAGCTACATGATCCTGGTCAACATCTGCCCTTGGCTCTACTACCTTCCCTTTGGGCCTTTCCGGGAACTTCGGCAAACTGAGTTAGATATTACTGCTTTTCTGAAGAGAATAATTGCCCAGCACAGGGATACGCTGGATGCAGCAAATCCCAGGGACTTCATTGATATGTACTTCATCCATGCGGAAGAAGAGAAGAATAACAAGGAGAGCAGTTTTAATGATGATTATCTGTTTTTTATCATTGGTGACCTCTTCATCGCAGGCACAGATACTACTTCCAACACGTTGCTGTGGTGCCTGCTCTACATGTCTCTTTACCCTGAAGTACAAGGTAAGATTATTTTATTCTAGGTTTAGATTTATTCCAGACTGTAAAGCTCCAGATGGATGCTCAGAGACAGAGGCAAACAGCAACGGTGAAGAAGTCATTTGAAGTGCCAACAGTTCACGTGTATGTATGATTTGAAAGGCTGGTATGTAATCAGACATCTTCTATCCTGCTGTTCTATGATGGTTTGTGAGTTAGTGCTATGTATTAAGTGCTAAATGGCCCTTTAACCTGTAAATTTCTTCTGTCTTGGGACAACTTTATCTTTCCCAACCAATTCCAGGGCACTTTAGCATGTCTGAAAAACATTGGCAATTGTGGCATTCCAGGCATGTAGTAGTGATATAAGATGTGTGAAGACCATGGTGGTAAGGTCTGCTTTTATGCCTCCCTGAGCAGGGAGGTTCTTGAACCTAGTGGCAGAGTCCGGGGAAGTGAAACACTACCTATTGTAGAGGAAGATCAAACCAGAGACAGCTTAGGCAAACTGGACTTGCACACATGCACAGCACCAGCGTCGTTAGAGGGCCTCTCCACATCAGTCTTGAGTGGTCATGGCAGTCAGGTTCATTGCTGATGATGAGAGGCAGGTGGGGAGACACATGGAATGTGTGACCACAAAACAGAGGCAGAACAAATTGGTCTTGTTCAGTGTTAGGGAAGGATGAGTGAGAGGAAACCTTATGCTGTCTACAACTATCTGATCAAAAGATGCTAAGAAGAGGGAGGGAGTCTCCCCTGAGGTGTGCAGTGGAGGGAAGGGAAGTAGCGGAGGCAGCCTACAACAAGAAAATTCTGATCAGATACTAGGAAAAGAAATTGCCCTGTGAGCATGGCAAAGGAGTGACACAGATTGCCCTGAGAGTTAACAGAATCTCTGGCTTTGGAAGTTTTCGAAGCTAAGTGGAGCATGACCCTGAGTAGTCTCATCTACCCTGAGTTGGATCTGCCTGGAAAAATCTCTTTAAATAGGTCGAGATCATAGTTTATTGCACAAAGTCAACCAAACTGTTGACAAAAGATTGCAAAACAGGGCACCAGTTCCATACGTGGGAGAGAGAGTTCACTGGGGACAAATGTAAACTTTTATTGCATTGGCTTATTCTTCTGTTTTTGATGTTTTGTGTCATCACTGCTTGACTTGATATGCAGTTACATGGAGTAGATATATTCTAAATTACACAAATGGAATCTAGAAGAGTTTTGTGTTTGTTTTTTTTAACCTCTTTTCCTTCTGCCTAGTACTGTATGTATATATGCTCGTCAGCTTTCAGTTTTCTGCTGACCTCTAACAGTTTTATTACCTCTCTCTAATTTCCCCTTTCCTTATGCTGTGGCTCTTGTCAAATAATCTAAATATGCTCAGTAGTGCAGACTGTATCACCTTTAGTATCCCATTCCTTATATCTTGATTGCCTTGGAGTTATGTACGGGCCTCTTTTTTTCTGTACATTTATTTTAAATGCATTTCCTCCCTAGAGAAAATACCTGAATTGTGTATCTTTTGGAAGTAGCAAAAGTTGCTTGCAGACATGGAAAGGCAAACTGAGGGCTATCAGAGGGAAAAAAAGTCTTTTTCTCTTTGGAAAATAGTTTTGCTTTTTACAGGGAAGTAGAGAATTATGTGTATGGACAGTATGGTGAAGTCATGGCGAGTATTTGGTTTGTTCTGTTCCCTGACTTTGTTTTGGTCCTTGACTTCTGAAGATCTCTGAGATTTTTAAATATATGAAGAGTAGTGGAGCAGTTCAAATAATATGCTGTTGCAGAGACTGCTGAAGTTTACATTTTGTGACTGGTAATGTGAGCAGCAGTTTGGCTGCTCTCTGTATAGTTCCTCGTATTTTTACAAACTCTGAACAAATGAGTTGTTTGGGTTAAAGCACTGGTGTGATGTTTGGCATGGGACAGTCTCCTTAATTTTAAAATTTTTTGTTATCTGTTGAAAACTTTATTTATTTGTTTGGATTACTGTGGACATGCATGCCTGAAGATAGGGCTATGATATGTCCCTAAGAAAAGTAGCAAACCCCTGCAGAGAAGGTACTGGAGAGTCATGCTGTCAGCACGTCTCTTGCTGTACTTTTTGTATTTTTTAATGTTCCTAATGCATGAGCTTTTTCTTCTGGCAAACCCAGTAGGTGGCAGCAGCGGCTCCTTAGACGCAGTTCAGGCAGCACTTGTGGATGCTGCTCGGGGAACGGCGACAGTTTTTTCATTGAGCTTTTATTTAATCTTGTATCACTGCTAAAGAGAGAAAGGAGCAAAAACTCATCAGTTGCCTGGCTGGAAAAGGCAAGCAGGACAACCACAAAGTATGCAAGATATAAAGGGTAAAAAATGAAAACTGACTTCTGTTATTTTTGATTAAAGGTTAGTTCTGAGGTCTCCTCTTTCAAGATTGTCTTCTGTGGTGTAGCCAAATTGCAAGTTACCTGTAAGAAAAGGCACATCATTCTGTATGTACATAGGTGAAGCAAATCCTGAAACTTGGAAACTTCTCTGAAGAGAATTACTTGCATGCTTAACCTTCAGTGAAATGAGAGGGGCAAGGAAATAGTTGATATTTTTTGCTTCCCATGAGTGAGAAAGATAAGCTCATGAACTTTTTTGGCTTTGCAGAAGGACTATGTGGGAAAGGAGCATCTGCTGCTGCCTTTGGGGGAAATATGACATAGCTGAGTTTAATTCTGTGAATAGGAAGTAGGAAATGGCAAGAACGAGTTAAATGGCTTCAATGCTTGCAGTAACAACACCAGAATTCCTGCTCCAGAATGAAGTATCTAAGGCAGCTGCGTGAAAAACTTTCCCATCACTTCACGCTCAGGCACACACTGCACACAGTTCTCTTACTGTTCAAGTTTTTAATTGTAGAGCAGCATCTTGATGTTTTCATCATTCAAATTACTGTGTATTTAAACTCCTAAAGTAAGATTATGAATACATTTGGAGTAGCGACAGGTCTTCTCCTCTACTTTTCCAATACTGAAGGGCTAGCAATGTCTGTCATCTCAGTACCTTTACTCATGACAGTTGTCAAGATTGTGCTTGATCGTTTTCTTAACTGAGTCTGTTCCTAAGGCTAATGTTGACGTAGCTGTTTCGACTAGGAATCGCATCCTGAAGTAATTTTTGAGAAATATATGTAAACAATGGAGCAAACATAGTCAGATGAAATTGAGATGATGTCTTCTCACATATTATGTCTTTTGACTTCTTTATTTTTCTTGCTCCCTTTGAATAGAAAAGGTTCATGCAGAAATCGAAGCAGTTCTAGGACGTGACAAAGTCCCCTCTCTTGCTCACAAGGCTCAAATGCCTTTCACAGAGGCAACCATTATGGAAGTGCAGAGGATGACTGCGGTTGTTCCCCTTTCAATTCCTCGAATGGCCTCAGAAACTGCTGGTAAGCTTTTCTAGAGACTTGTTACTACAGCTTTTCCTCTGGGGGTGAGGATCTGATGGGACATCTAGTGGTAACTTACAGAGACCTCATTTACGTATTAGACCTGTGAAACAAATATGTAAAATGCCCTTTATGGGGTGTAGGTGGCCTTTACATGCTCCTCTCTGTAAGCAGCATGTCTCATCTGACATCCAGCAGGCCTTTTCTAATCTCAAGTGATTTCTTCTGTGGGGGTCAGCTTGTATAGACTAATGTGCTTAGTCGTAGTTGGTAGCTGAGACTCCGCCTTTGTATCAGAAACAGCAGAGTTGTTTTTGGCATTCTGACACAGAGGTCTGAAAACATCAGTTTAGAGTAATTGGTTTGCCAAAGGCTTATACAATTGACCTCCACATGTACAGAACACATTAAGAAATGCCTTCTTCCAACTCATATATGTGTTTTCTTAAACATAGCTGAGCACTGGCTAGAGTCAGTGTGAGATAGCAATACTTGGCTTTTAAACCCGTTCCTGAATTGATCTGCTTTTTAAAATGTTTTGATTTGCAGGACAGTGAGGTGCAACAAGCTGAAATGAAACTAGTCATTTCAAAACCCTTGTGTGACAACAGTTCAAAATCCATCCATTGGCTGTGGTGGGGCTCTGTGACAGCACAGGAGCAGGAGGAAAGTGGGTCACTGCATTGGCATGCTGCAGAGTGCATTTCTGACAATTGCTGCTTCCTTCTCTCTGCAGAATCTGCTGGTGTAACTTGATGTCTTTCCAGCTGCTCAGGCCTGTGTGATTCTGACTCAATCAGGGTAGCAGAGATCACCTTTGCCTTAAGCTTTTGCTACATTTGCATCCCACAGCTAGGGATCGATACAGTTTTTTTGTGACATCCTCTAGTTGTCTTTTTACCGGTATGTTTCCTCCTAGCAACTTGTCACGTCTCTGTCTCTACTTTTGTTTAAAGTGCTCCAGGGATATACTATTCCTAAGGGTAGTGTGATTGTGCCCAACCTGTGGTCAGTACACAGAGATCCTAACATTTGGGAGAAGCCAGATGAATTTCAACCGTCAAGATTTCTGGATGAAAATGGCCAGCTAATAAAGAAAGAGTCATTCATTCCTTTTGGAATGGGTAAGATAATCCACATGGAGTCATGAGTTAGGTGGGTGGGTGGTGGTGCTTCAAGCATAGGGCCTTGGGGGTGGAAGATGTAAAAGTTGCACGTAGGACCAATTATAGAAGTAGATTTATTATCACAGTTGGTGGCTTGCAAAATTGTTTGGGTTCCTAAATAGCCAGTCTCCAGACAGAAATTATAAATTGTCCTTTGAAACTACTTTTGCTGTGGATGTAAATACTGTTAGTATGAAGTAGTACAGCTGAGCAAGGCTTAGACTCAAATCCCGGAGGCCAGAGCTTGAGAGTTCGTACTTAATAGTAGTTTGAGCCTTTTTTGGACTATGGTAGCACAGGAATTACATGTGTGTTAACAAATAGGTCAACTGTATAAAGCTGGTAATACATCTCTTCTAACTGTTCTTTAGGTAAACGCGTGTGCATGGGAGAGCAGTTGGCAAAAATGGAGCTGTTCTTGATTTTTGCAAGTCTAATGCAAAGTTTTACCTTTCTGTACCCTGAAAATGCTGCAAAACCATCCATGGAGGGAAGGTTTGGTCTAACTTTAGCTCCATGTCCATTCAACATAATAGCTTTGAAAAAATGATACAATATCAAAAAAGATTAAGCAAAGAAATACTGCACTTTGAAAATACAGATTTTTTTTATTATTATTTCCAGCTTATTTTGTTACTTTCTTTCCAGAAGAAAACCCCAGCTGCGTAGGCTTTCCTAGTTGGTGAGAATGATCCATTTAGACTTCTGGAAAGAGAAGATTTTTTTTTTTGTGAGCTGTTGCATTCCACAAATGAACTGGCAATGTAGTTTTTAATTTGATATTTAAACTTGGTGGGCTCAACCTCTGTCTATTGCTGTCAGTTAGTCAAATGTTGATTTTGAAAGAATGGTCCAAAACATTTGTTACTGCTGTAGCAAATAGTAGTTGTAAAAAATTGTGAAAGCAGCACATAAACATTTCATTTACCAAAGGAGTGAAGCACATCATGTAATTTTAGAAGTATTAATGAGTGAGAGATTGTTAGCATTTTCTGTGTGAAGAAACATTGTAACTGAGCTTAAATAATTACATATACTTTTTAAAAATTAACAAATGATACTACTTTTAACCTCAGAGGATTCTTTTTTGCAAGTAACTCATAAGTATGGTAGATTGGATCAAATCAGTCTGGATTCCTGGATCCAAACATCCTTGACATTCCGGGCTCGCTATATAAAAGCAGGTACCAACTCTGAAAACTCAGGATTTGAGGCCAAATGAATCCTTGAATATGCCGTATTCTCAAAATGAAATGAGTATGTGGTATCTGGATGCAGATGTTTTATCTCAGAATATAAACAAGAGCGGAATTCTCTAACGAACAGCAGAAGTTTGTTCCCTCTGGTGCCAAACATACTCAAGACATCTGTGCTGCCTCTTGGCATTCATTGTTTCCCTCATGGCAGCAGTGGCTGCAGGCTGGACGGGACCAGCAGCTGCTCACTGGGGACAGCACTGCATGTGTAGTCCTGAAATTGAGGCTTGCACTCAGGTTTTTCATCCGCAGGCAGTGTGGACCGTACTGCCACAACCTCTGGCTTTGGGAACTGGAGTCTTCAAATACAGCATCACTACAGCAGTACAGGTGAAGTCCTTACACCTTTACCATGGAACAGGAGGAAGCTGACAAACTTGAGGTTTGAATATAATGGCTCTGTCTTTGTTATCTTCCATATAGAGTAAAAATATCTGTAGTTCATACAGTATTAGTGTATCAATACCTTACTCTTTTCACGTGCAGAATTTTAGTGCTGGTAACCACTGTCAAAGCATCTGCCAAGGAAACCTCATGTTAATTGTTTCAGAACAGGGCATTCAGTCTTGCCTTGTATTTTAAACATGGAAAGTGATCTTTTGGGGGAATATGTAATAATTAACATTTAAATAGTTGTTCTTAATCATTCTTAAATCCCTTTACACTCCTTTTGATCTATCAGAATTTCATATCACATGAATTAAGTTCTTCACATACTCTTCTAAAGATGTTTTTTCCCCTCGCTGGAGACCTAGAGAATATCAGGAGCCTTCCTCATGTCAAGTTTGCAAGACTGGAATGTGAATTTGAATGTAATTTAGAATTGGGTATTCCGTAGCAGAAACTTAACCTAAATTGTGAAAGAAGAGACAACTTTTCAGCTTTAAATTAATGTCTGGTTTTGTCGCTTTTAACCTTGAAGTTTTAAAAGCCAGGTAGTGCCTAACAAAGACTATAAGATAGTTATTTTGCATTTAAATTAAGGTTTTCTGTTACCTGTTTTGAATAACAGAGTGCCTTAATTTCAGAATTATGTATTTGGTTGGTCAGGTATCCCACTGTTTGTGTGAGAACTTTAAATTCTTAGATAGGTTAGCATTGGACCATATAGGCTTATGGGTTTGGGGTTTTCTGATATGAAATTTTTGAAAACTTAGTACAACATAGAGTTAAGTTTGGTACCAATGCTAGTGAACTTGCTCTAAAACCTGACAGTACTGGAGAATTAAGCACTTTCTTTAATTTAATTTTTTATTTTCCAATGAATAAATAGATTCTGTGCAGTTGGGATTTTTGTCTGGAAATCCTAAAATTATGCTTAATTGAGAAGCTAAAATTAAGTGCTGATAATATTTATCTTTCTGTTGAAATGCCTCTTTAAACAACATAATGATGTTGTTGTGCAACTTGTCACTTGTACAAAATACCTGTCCTTTTAATCAATGAGGACACATTTGAAAAGCACTTTAGTATTTTTTTACAGATTCCGAAGAAGATGCAACTCACTTAATCCCCTGGTATGTGAAACTGTACATATTTGTGCTTGTTTTGTCTGCTTAGTTTAGTTTCTAATATCACCTTTGAAAACTATCCTTTGAAAATTAGCCTTCTACAAATACTACTATGAGAGTGTGTTTTTTGGTGATACCTGTGATCAAATGCTGCATCGTGCTACAAGCTAAAATTACTGATGAGAAGTTCCAACCACGTCAAAGTCTGCTAGAATACAGGATGCTGTTGGAAATGACAATAAAGACCTGCCTTTCATACCTTCCAGGTGCACTGAAATTTTCACAGGATACCATAAAAATAGCTAAACAATAGCATAAAAGCAACAAAATCTTCGTGGTTTTCAAAGTGTGTTGCCATCTTTGGCAAACTGTAAAGTGGCAGCAGATTTGGTTTGTTTGTAAATGTATCCTCCCCCTCTCTTTTTTTAGCAGAGGAAGCATCTCAAATGCCTTGTTGAAAAATGTATGTTCATGTAAGTGGGTGACTGTTTCTGAATGCTGAAAATATCTTTATTTCTAAAATTACTTTGCTTCAATGTGTTTTTATTTTGAATAAAGTAATTCCCAAGTAAGTGTTTCACGGCTTTGCATAGTCATTTCAATGAGTTCTACTTACTGACTAAACTTGCGGTGTTTGGCATCTTACATGTTGCAGAAAAAGCTTTTGAGTGAGAAAATGTTAAAAATGCTGTGGATGAGGAGTGAAGGAGGTTGGGAAACAGTGCAGTCGGGAAAATAACACTGCCAGGCATGTTATGATCAAATGATAGCGTATGTTTTAAAAACACTGTTACCCAGAATAAAAAGAGGGAAGGACAGAGATGAAGAAGATAAAGAGCAAATGAATTGTCAGCAGGAGGAGATGTGCAGTCTGCAGGAAACAAAATCTTGGGCAGAAGTTGAGATGTTGTATTTTTTGGACTCCGGGTGTAGAGGGAGGCAGAGGGCAGAGGGGGAAAGGGGTGCCCAGAAGGAGCCTGAGAGAGAGGGCAAAGAGCCCCCGAGGGGTCTCAGGGGAAAGCGGGAGATTCTTCCTCATGGAAGGGGGGGCTGACCAGGAGTCAACTGAAGTGCTGGTGGGGAAGGGGTGGGTATCAGCACTGGTGTTAACCAGGAGCTGGGCACTCAGGAACAACAGCTGTCGGTGGAAGTCTTGTGTTTTATGCTCTGGAGTTAGGTTGCAGGTTACTTGGCATGCTGCTATTTTTTTTGTTTGTTGGTTTGGTTTTGGGTTTTTTTGTGGTTTTTTTTTCTAGGGAAATTCATTAATTACCGCTCAGCTGTCATGTGTATACACAAAGTTCACTAAGGGTGAGTCTCTGGGTAAAGCTGTTTCCACAGCAACTTCCTCCTCCTGCCTAATCCAGGTGAATTTTTTTGCAGTAGCTCTGTGGTACGAGGTGCAGAGATATGAGAATACAACACTTACTTTATTTGAATAAAACAAGCTGCTTAATGTTTACGCCAATGCTAACTCAAGTAGTAATTGCTATTGCTGACTTGAAGTGCAGGTCTTTCTGGTGATGGACGAATTAAATGGAAAATCAGGGCAGTCTGCATCTGATATGATTCAGCTGTTAGTGTTTATAATGGAAGAATTTTGTTGTTGTTTTATTTTATTTGTTTATTATATTCTTTTGCTAGCCTGGAAATAAAGTCCCCTTCTAGTCAGGGAACATTTGTTGTGGAGAGAGAGCTTCTGATGATAAGAACAGGAAGAACATTGAGGTGCTGGAGAGTGTCCAGAGAAGGGCAGAAAGGCTGGGGAAGGGTCTGGAACACAAGGAGGAGCGGCTGAAGGAGCTGTGGGTGTTCAGCTGGGAGGAAAGGAGGCTCAGGGGAGACCGTATCGCTCTCTACAATTCCTGACAGGAGAACGTCGCCAGGTGGGGGCCGGCCTCTTCTCCCAGGCAGCCAGGGACAGGATGAGAGGACAGAATCTTAAGCTGTACCGGGAGAGGTTTAGGTTGAATTCTTCACAGAGAGGGTTATTTGACATTGACATTGGAAGGGGCTGCCCAGAGAGGTGGTGGAGTCACCGTCCCCGAACGTGTTTAAGGAAAGACTGCATGTGGCATTTGGTGCCATGGTCCTTTTTACATGGTGGTATTTGGTCATGGGTTAGACTCGGTGGTCTCGGACGTCTTTCCAGCCTCAGTAATTCTGCAGTTCTGTGAGCATGAGCGGCGGCAGCAGGAAGGTGAGCGCTGAGGGCAGCACGGTGACCGCTGCGGCAAAGGGCGGGCATCAGCGCAGCCTCGGCCGCCGGCCCAGCGCCAGCTGGGGGCTTGCGGGCGCTCCGGCAATGCTGACCTCGGCCTTGATGCTTGGCTCTTCAGGAATCTGAGGTAGCGGAGGTGAAAGACCCAATGCTCTTCTCCCGTCGGCGGGCAGCTGGGACGGGGCAGCCGGGATCTGCCGCCTCCCCCCCGGGGCGGAGCGCGGCCCTCGCTCCGCCTGTCCCGGCTCCGCCCGTCCCGGCCCTGCCTGTCCCGGCACTGCCGCTCGCTCCGCGNGGCGCCTCGCCCCGCCCCTCCGCCATGGCCTCCGCCCCCCGCCAATTCGTGCGCGCTGCCTCCTCCGACGCCGCCACGGCGGCCGCCAAGAAGCTGCTCATCAAGCATGTCACGATCATCGGCGGCGGCCTCATGGGCGCCGGCATCGCCCAGGTGAGCGCGGTGCGGCGGCCCGGCCGCGGGGCGGGGGAGAGCGGAGGCGCCATGGCGGCCGCGGGGCGGCCGGGGCCCGCCGAGTGCTCGGGACCGCGGGGCCAGCCCTGCGGCCGAGCCGGGCCCCTCCCGGGCTGCTGCTCCTGCGTCCCCCGCGCGTCTGCGCTCGGAGCTGAGCCCGGCCGTGCTGCTGCGCTCTGCGCTGTCCCCGGGGGGGAAGGGGCAAGCGCAAGGGAGGGCGAGCGCAAGAGAGGGTCTGCTGGCGGACCAACATTAATAAAACCCACAACAAAAGAAAAACAACTCTCCCAACGCTTTTCTGAATATGTTACAGTCCGTGTTCAAACTCCTTCGCGCTGTGCCTTTCCAGGCTGTGTTCGTGTGGGGAGCCGTGGCTGCGCTGACGCTCGGCCGTGGCCGGGACGCGCCCCTGCGCTCCGCTGCCGGACTGCGGCGGGTTTGGGTCCGAGTGCTGCCGAGGGGGAGCACAAAGTATTGCCGCACCCCTGCTCTCTGCTTGCTCAACTTTCGCACTTCTCCTCCTCTTGCTAATCCGCACACCTTCAGGTCAGACGGGTTGGCGAGAAGAACCAAGGCTGATGGTTTAAATTTTTTAAGGTGGTTCTTAAGACAATGCGTGGACTAATTGTAAACAGACAGTGTGTAATAGTATGTGGAAAATGTTGGTCCAGAAAGAAGCTTCTCCTAACTTGCAAAGGGAGCAGATCAAGTGACATTTTCCCAGTAGAATGCAGCACTAAAATGACCATATACCTGTCAGTCGTCTGCAGAATGATGAAGTGGTTAATATTTAAATAGGACTTATTTTCCATCATGAGTTTAATCTCAGGCCTTTGGCTTTCAAGTTCACCTTTAACTTGATAGCTTTGTGATATGAAACTGAACAGTCCTTTCAGTGATTTAAAATTAAGGTACTCAGTTAATTCAGAGAAAGAGCCTGTTGCCCAGCATACCAGGGTAATTCAGGAAGTTCACAAAGAATAAGGGACATAGGCAAACATCCCCACGAGGAAACTGACAGTGGGACTGGAGCTGGCGCTCATGAATAGCAGTTCTTAATTTTAATGAATTGTTAGGTTTCCTTCTCAGAACTGAAGGTTTCCTACATACCTGGCGAATCTTGAGCAGGAGAAATACAGAGGCTTTTTTTTTTTTTTTCCTAAGGAAATAGCTAGCTGTTAATTCACTTATCTGATAAAAACACTCCTCTCTATCTTGATACTAGAGCTTGAGGCTTCTGCTGAAGGAAGCATCAAAGAACAACTGTGAAGAAAGTTCTCATGTTTGAGGAAGATGCACACTATGCAAAGCTTACAGTTTTCCACAGAAAGTGAGCTGATCGTCCTGTTCTGTTGGACTGCACGTTTTCAGAGAGCAGCTTGTCAAAAGAAACATGTCTGCTATTTGACAGTAACAGGGATTGCAGGCCTCTACCACTGTTAAGGACTCAGGATTGTTTTACTGACCATCTGCCTCCAATTTATCAATCCAAATTTATCTCAGAGGTCATTATAACACAGAGTTGTGTCTCCCCTGTACCCTATTGATAAAGCTGCTTTTCATCCCTTTTTGAGCACTTAAGAAATTGTGTCTCCCCTTGCTTTTTCATACTGTGAGGTGAAGCAAACCTCTGCTAAAATGTATGGCTGAAAGCCATAATTTTTGATTCTGCCCTTTAAAAAGCACTTCTGTGTGAGAAAAGCATTAATTGTCTCCCTAGCACTCATGTTTTTAGCATTCTTAAGATCATTGGATAGTAAAGTCTAGGCAAGTGTTGTTTGAGTTGCAAGGAGATGGTATGATCTTGTCTCATTTTCTTCCTTCCTGTCCATGTAAATATGGTGGGGAAAGGGAGATACTAATTTTTTGTAGGATTTTTTACCAACTGGTCAGTGATGGTGTCATAAATGGATCCTCAGTGAAGCATCTCTTATAAATGTACTTGGTAATGATTTTTCATCTGAATGGTCTTGCTTTACTGTTACAAATGATCAGCAACAGATGAAGTGTTAGGAGTAGAAATACAAGCTTGGTTTAAGTGTTTTTTATGATTCAGGTGTTTTTATGGAATGGCCATAGTGAAAATAAAAAAACAAGTTGGATAAAGAAATGTCCATCTGCATGCTGACCACTTGTTAGAGCTCTGCTGCTGTCCAGAGGCAATCTGGCATTTCTTAATTTGCTGGATTAGTGAAGAAAATTGGATGAGAATATCCATACTTTTCTTCATGAGATATCTGTACTTTCTATTTCAGCTAGCTTTGATGGAGTAGGTCTTGTGGGTGCATGAGAGTCTTTAGTCACCAGGTGTAAGGTTAAATGCAAGGTAAAAGACTGCGGAAGGGAAGCTCTGAAGTTGAGTGACTTTGAAAGCATCAGTGGAATCGTGTTTGAACAGCTGTTTTACACGGTTAGTAAATTACAACTCTCAGTTCAAAGATTCTGAAAGTGGAGATAGGCTGTTGCTAACAAGAGGAATGTAAATAAATTAATAGTGAAGTAACAGATAATGAAGAGCTGATTTTTAATACGGTGATGCAGTGTGAGAAAGTGATGTTACACGTTTGATATTAATTTAAATACCAACCAAAAAGACAATCCAGTAGTGCTGTGAGTAGCTGAGCCAGTGTTTGCAGCAAGTGCATAATAAGGAGACTTTGCAGCCACTCCTGTCCGTGCAGAGTCCTGGAGTGGCAAATGTTCACTGCTGCTCCCAGCTCCACTGTCACCTTGCATGCAGGGATGTGCTCATGGCTGACAGCAGAGCTGTGTTCTGGGGACACAGGGTTGGCCATCCCTTGTGCCACCTGCTCACCCTGCCAGCGTTCCAGTTTTGGTTTCCACAGCCCTTTTTCTTTACAAGATCCAAGGATCTCAGCTCGTTCCTTTCAAGACAGCTGTTTATTCTGTAGCCGTGGCCACAGAATTTAGATGCCTTCAGACACAAGATTCTGCAGACAGTGTGAGGGAAAGTGAGATTTCTTTTTCCTTTTCCCTCAAGCTGTTTGAGATCTTTATCCCTTCAGCTTCACCCCAACTGTATACAGGTTTTTATGATTTTTCTAGTAAAGTGCATTTAGTTCAATGTTCTTTTGCTCTCTTTTGCCTAATTGTTGCCTGGCATTTGTCTGTCAACACAAATCAATATGGTTGGTTGTTTTATGACACTGATGTTGATTTTTTTTTTTTTTAACTTTCAGGTTGCAGCAGCCAGTGGTCACACTGTGGTATTAGTAGACCAGTCAGATGAAATCCTTAAAAAGTCTACAAAAGGAATTGAAGAGAGTTTGAAGAGAGTGACTAAGAAGAAGTTTGCAGATAATCCTGAGGTTGACATCTTCTTTATTCCTCTAGGAAAACTTGGGAGAATAAAAACTGCCATATTGAAATTCTGATACTGCAGTTATGCATTATAGAGCATGTTATTATACTTGCTTAAAAAGAAAACTTTTTTCCCATTGTGTTAAAGAACTTAGATTTTCAGTTTGTATTTTTTAATTCAGGGAGGTTGAAAGATGTCTTACCTCGTTTCCTTTCCTTAGTAAACTCCAGCTTTGAGATAAAGATTTAAACCAACTTGGTGATCTTTTAAAATAGATGCTAAGTGTGAAATGGGGTCAAATTATTCATCCTAACTTGATAGGAAGCAGTCTTTGAGTGCTTACCTGGAAATGCACCCATTTTGTCCAGAAGCAAATAGTAACAAAATTGTCTTGATATCTGAGTAAGGAGTCTGTTTTTATTTTATTTTTTTTTTCCTCCTTACACTTGGGCACAGGATCACTGCAAAGGAAAGGAGAGTGCAAGTGACACATGTTAGATGTAGAACTTTGCGTTTGCAGTGCTGAGTAAGATTTGCATATACAGCGAGCCGCTCTGGAGCTGTTGATGCATCTAACTTTGTATCCTAAGGGTTACTTGTTGCTGTGCTTGTTTCTCTAAACTCCACAGCAGATTCCTTTCTTCTTCTGATACATATTAATATATACAATGTATACTGATATTGGTGACCGCAGGAGAAATGATACAGCAGACAAAGGGAATTAAAACGGCTTGTTTGCAGGAGTATGGAAGTGCCAGGAGAAGTAGAGCATACATACATAATTATGGGGAGTCTTTTAATCAAAAAGAAAACTGTCTACATGTTACTTGCACTTTTTGTATGATGTTATATNGTCTGTCAACACAAATCAAGATGGTTGGTTGTTTTTCGGCATTGGTTTTTATTTTTTTTTTTTTTTTAAACTTTCAGGTTGCAGCAGCCAGTGGTCACACTGTGGTATTAGTAGACCAGTCAGATGAAATCCTTAAAAAGTCTACAAAAGGAATTGAAGAGAGTTTGAAGAGAGTGACTAAGAAGAAGTTTGCAGATAATCCTGAGGTTGACATCTTCCTTATTCCTCTAGGAAAACTTGGGAGAATAAAAACTGCCATATTGAAATTCTGATACTGCAGTTATGCATTATAGAGCATGTTATTATACTTGCTTAAAAAGAAAACTTTTTTCCCGTTGTGTTAAAGAACTTAGATTTTCAGTTTGTATTTTTTAATTCAGGGAGGTTGAAAGATGTCTTACCTCGTTTCCTTTCCTTAGTAAACTCCAGCTTTGAGATAAAGATTTAAACCAACTTGGTGATCTTTTAAAATAGATGCTAAGTGTGAAATGGGGTCAAATTATTCATCCTGACTTGATAGGAAGCAGTCTTTGAGTGCTTACCTGGAAATGCACCCATTTTGTCCAGAAGCAAATAGTAACAAAATTGTCTTGATATCTGAGTAAGGAGTCTGTTTTTATTTTATTTTTTTTTCCTCCTTACACTTGGGCACAGGATTACTGCAAAGGAAAGGAGAGTGCAAGTGACACATGTTAGATGTAGAACTTTGCGTTTGCAGTGCTGACTAAGATTTGCATACAGCGAGCCGCTCTGGAGCTGTTGATGCATCTAACTTTGTATCCTAAGGGTTACTTGTTGCTGTGCTTGTTTCTCTAAACTCCACAGCAGATTCCTTTCTTCTTCTGATACATATTAATATATACAATGTATACTGATATTGGTGACCGCAGGAGAAATGATACAGCAGACAAAGGGAATTAAAAGGGCTTGTTTGCAGGAGTATGGAAGTGCCAGGAGTAGTAGAGCATACATACATAATTATGGGGAGTCTTTTAATCGAAAAGAAAACTGTCTACATATTACTTGCACTTTTTGTATGATGTTATATTCTACCATGTAGGGGTTTTTTCATTTGTACTATATCTCCATTTACCCTTGGCTGGCAGTCTTGCATTTCTGTTTGATTTCTGCCCTCACAAACTACGTCAACGGATTTACTAGTGAGAAAACATTTTTCCGCACTTTTGCACTGAAACTATAGCTACTGATTGACCAACCAGGTGATCACTCGGACTCTTGTGCTGAAGATTAGACTGCAGCAAATGATCTTTCTAAAAGAGTGAGTTTAAAGGTCTCCTATTTGCTTCAAAACAGATTTGTTTGGCTAGGAAAATTTTGTCACTGGAAAGCATCGTACCTGTACACACTTGGAACTTTCTCATTGATTTGGAAATACTGCAGACTGCCTGCATTTTGGAGGGTCAAAAACACCAGAGCACATTAGGGGATTTTCATGTAAAAGTAAATTAAATCACTGTAAATAGACATTACAGCTTCTTGAACATGTTTCAGGCTGGTGCTGAGTTCGTTAAGAAGACCTTGAAGAACCTCACAACAAGCACGGATGCAGCATCAGTGGTCCACAGCACAGATTTGGTGATAGAAGCCATTGTGGAGAACCTGAGTGTTAAAAATGAACTGTTCAAGACGCTGGATAAGTTTGCTCCAGAGTATGTGTATTTTTCCTGTTACATTTTGAAACTTAGACTATTTCATTTTCTGTTTTTATGCTTACAGTTAGTTCTCTATTTTCTTAGCTACTTTATCTAAAAATGAGGTTTTTCTCTCTTAGAGTAGCTCCAGACTATCATGTTGGTGTGGGATAGTTGTTGTGCCAGGTGCATATGTTACAAACACTCTCAGGTGTGTTGCATTGCTTCATTTATTGTTCCAGGTGTGTTTAGCCATTAAGGTTGCCCATCTACTTGGCAAGTTCAAATCTAAATCCAACTGCAAATGCAGAACAGTAGAATGAACTTCTGTTCATTCTGTTCACTTTGTTCTAGTACAAAGTGGGTTATGGTTAATGTAGGTTATGGTTAATGTTGTGTTCCCATACTTAAACAAGGAATTGAGGTGATGAAGAATTTCTTTTCAGCACACCTAACATAAACAAGTTTTAAGAAGTCTCAGTCAGACGCTCAATAGTGTCTTAAGTGAACTAAGTTTACTTTGTATTACAAGAGTTTGGAAGCAGCTCATTGCTGGTTATTGTGTGTGGTGTTGAAGTGTAAATAGTATTTTAGTAAACACTCATTCAGTTCCTTACAGTCCTTGGAAATGTCCTTGAACTATATTAGGTAACTGTTGGAAGCTACTGTTGAATTGCATCCAAACCCAGAAATGCTGTTGAGGTGAGCATGCAGTCTCAGGAAGTTGAGCCTTTTAACTGATGAGTCAGGACCACAAGACCTTGGCTGCTTGCAGGTTGAGATTTTAACTAGTGCAGGTAAACCTGGGGTATTGGCTAAGAGAAATTCTAGACTGTCTAGCCTGCCAACTGGGAAAGCTGTGCCTTGAATATCATGTCAGGGGAGAAAAGATGTTGTCATTAGTTGACTTCAGCCTGGGGAGATTTCAGGCTTTCGCATTCTCTCAGTAATTAAAATTACCTGGTGATTTTGAAAACGATGGATGGTCACAAGCAGCCATGTACTGAGCACAGGGCAACTTGCTATTACCCTGACACACGACGGTAGCTGCCTTCCACGTTTGTGAGTGCACCTTGTTATGGTTGGATTGTGCCTATTTTGTGCAAACAGACCATTGGTTGCCCAAGTATCCAATGAGCAAATTTGAGTGTAGTACATGACAAACTGTCTAAACGAGAGAGCAAGGAAATGTGGCCACAGGGACTTGGAGCTTTGTTTAAAAATATGTATGTTTGGAACACCTGAGGCTATTTTTCGCAAGTCTGAGCTGTTTGTCAGCATAGCTGCTGTAAAACATCAAATTTTACATTATAGTGTTCAAAGATACTGGGAGTTGTTCAAATATGCTCCTGCCCATTGCAAAAGGGTTGATTTTGCAGAGTTGGGAAGAATGACTAAGACAAGAAGCCTTCCTTTTTAAGAGGATATTTGGAAATTATTATAAACATACAGATAACTTATGTGTAGGGTAAAGGAAAGTGAATGTCAAAGAAAATGGGTTGCAGTGTAGAAAGTCCAGATGAAAAACCTGTAAAATAGTGAAGCTTAGTAGTCAAGTGTTTAAAATATTAGCTATTGGATACAAAAGGTAATTTGTAATTGTGAGAGAGTATAGAGTTGCAGATCATGTGAGTAGTGTGGGGAAAGACAGAAATGTCTAGTGGGTGTTTTTCCGTGTGTTAGAAGGAAGCAGTAGGCTTTACTCATCCCACATAGCACTTTGCTGGAAGAGAAAGCCTCCCTGTCAGTGCAAGCATTCTATAGCCTTTGCTAAGATTAAATAGTTCAAAATTTACAAAGCTATTGTATGGACTAACTGTTGTGTCAGCTCAGTAGGGGTGATAGACTTGTAAAAAAGATGGGATTTGTTTAAAGACAGCTTTGAGTCTCAGGAGGAGCTTTGCTTCTGAGGGGCTGTGGGCATTGATGGCCCTCTGAAGTGTGGGTTACAGGCAGAGACCAGGAAAGACCAGGTGTCTGTGGAGGGAGGACTTGGCTTCATTTAGATCTCAGGACTCACCACAGAGGGGGATGATAGCAGGTGGAAATGTGAGGGGCTAAGTATTACAGTTGTTCTGACAAGCTTTGTGAAACCCTGCATTTTTCTTCTTTTGTGCTGTATTTCATGTCTTGTGCATTTCCTCAGCTGCAACGTGTGCTTGTTCATCTCCCGTTTTTGCGCTATGAAGACATCTCCAAGGAAAATAAATAAGTCTGGGGACTGCAAAAAACTAAACTATTACATTGGAAAAACAGAGCACAGTTACCTAAATTCCTCTTCCTTTTCTTTTAAAATAACTGTAATTCCTCTGAAAGTGGATCTCTAAATGTAGGGAATGGGAAAATTATTTTTCTATTGAGAGGAGTTGTATTTGTGAGTGGGGGGTGAATTTCTCTTAAGTGTTCAAGACAAATGTAATAAGCCAGGAGCATTTGGCATCCCCAGAGCACTTCGGAAACTCAGGATATTTCTCATCTGGGTAACTGTCCAGGTGAAGCAGTGGGTGCTGTTCTTGGGTGCCATCATTCTGAGAACATACTGGTTTATGTTCTTGGAGTTTTGCAAAATTCTTGTGTGTGTTCTATTCCTCTCAGTGTTATACTCACCATATTTGGTATTTATTACTGTGTTACATGGTCGTCATCTTTGGAGCAGGCTAATGCATTGCTACCCTCTCTTCAGTTTTGTTTTCCTTTTCTTGAATTGAGTCAGTCTTGCATTTCCATTTTGGAAAAAGTCAGGCAAGGATTTTTGTAGACACTGCAGCACTTTTCCAAGCAGGGTCATATCAAATATGACGAAAGAACTTTTGGGTATCCACTTTAAGAATTTTTCACTACTTGCTTTCTCTTTTGTTCTGGGACATGGGAATGCCCATCAGTATTTCTTGGTCTAGAATTTTACCTTTAGATGTGGAAACTCAGCTTGGACCTGGCCAGATTTTTTCAGCTGTTCACTGTGTTAGAACGAATATGTTATAAAACTGTTTCAAAAAGAAGCGTTGTTCGGTGTTTGCCGTGCAAGGCAGCTGGACTGTAAGAGTCGGATTTACTGGAATGGTCTGTTTCTCTTGTGTTGGGCCCTGCTCTTGACGTCTTCCCCGGAGCCACTAGATGGCACCAAGAGAAAGCACTCTGGTGCTGGGACAGCCATCGCTATGGCTTCACTAGCACTGGCTTTCCAAAGCCTCGGCTGTCACCTGAAGCATGGGTTGTGTCATTCCGAGTCACAGAGGCATGAAAATTCTATTTTAAACTCAACTGAAATCAATCAGTTGGTCAGAGAAGAAAGTGTAACTAAAATGCCCTTCACGGCGCAAATTCAGTGCTTTTCTTTTTTCCAAGTGTTTGTGTGAGGCTACAAGTATTCACCCACAGAAGAGGTACTGAGGTAATATCTCTTACTGAAGTAAACTCAGATATAAACCTAGCAAAGATTGTATTTCACAAATCAATGTGCTTAATTTTTTTCATAACTATTTTAATATTTATATGCAGTGGCAAATTTTCAGTGAGGATAAGTGACTTCTGTGTGCACTGACCTTGCAAGGTCAAAACTATGAAACTCAGACTGCTCCTTTTAGTACGTCACCTCAGAACAATGTCAGGCCACTTTTTGCTGGGGAGGTAACAAAAGAATATCTGTAAGAAGAGTAAACAGGAATTTTCAGGATTTTTTATTTCCTTCACTATAGCAAAAAAGAAAACATAATAAAAATGGAAAACAAAGTGGGTGTTTTTGTCCTGAAATGTTTTCTTTTAATGCCACTATAAGATGTCCCCATGACTTGGACATAACTTTACTGAAAGCTCTATTGTAAAGCTCAGTTGCATCTTAGTACAATATAAGGAAAATATCAATGTAGACAAGCATTTGTTGAGGTCAGTAGGATAACTTTTTGAAGGGATAGTAGGATGCAGCCCAAAATGGAAGGTACATTTTCATCTCTAATTTAGTTTCTGATTTTTGTGATTTGAAGAAAAGGCCATTTCTGTAAGTTTTTGGTGTGATGTCACTGTAGCGGAGCTGTTGAGGTTTTGAGATATTTCTGGGAAGAAAAACCCTAACAAACAAAAACCCCAAAATGTTATTAATTGCAGTTAGTGAATCTGGTTTATGTCTGGAAATGGACTTCATATATGTCTTAAAATTCTTGGCATTTTGTGTATCCTTTGCAGTGTCTTATGCATGGCAGATTTTACCTTTTCTCCATTTTTTTCCCCATCAAATCTTTGCTCTGGTGGTAGGTTTGCTCATCATGTCTATCACTGATCATTTTAAAACAAAGTAGATTGCAAATTTCCTGTAAGACTCCGAAGTGCATTTTTGACATGGCATATGATTGGGTTTCAGTAACTGTGTAAATGTGTCTAACAACAAATAAAAATACCCTTAGCTTTCCAGGATTGCTGAAGGAATTACCTGGAATGGATTTAGGGCGTTAAATAAAATTTTCTACTTGCACAGTCTTTTTTTCCAGCACCTAATGAAAGTATTCCGTATAATTCCTCGACAATCAGAAACTCAAATGGTCTTTGCAGTGTTTAATCATTGCAGTGCTTGGGCCTCAGCAAAAGGACCATGATAAACTGCAGGAATATTTCTGAGAAATAAGCCAATGACTAGCCAATGGATGTCTATTTCCATTTAGTGCCTCAGTCTCCCGCTGTCCTTTATGCAGTAAATGTATTTCTTATTTCCAGGCATACGATATTTGCCAGCAACACCTCATCCTTGCCAATCACGAAGATGGCAAACGCAACCACCAGGCAGGACCGATTTGGTGGTCTCCATTTCTTCAATCCTGTGCCTATGATGAAGCTTGTG
Organism: Oreocharis arfaki; assembly: GCA_013398015.1. Classification (NCBI taxonomy): domain Eukaryota; kingdom Metazoa; phylum Chordata; class Aves; order Passeriformes; family Paramythiidae; genus Oreocharis; species Oreocharis arfaki. The sequence goes on from VZRR01011463.1 coordinate 237,349, forward strand.
GAGGTAAGTGTCTTGTGAGCACTCCTTACAGGGGCCATGATGATCCCGTTCCATCATAGCAACAACTGCAGCCCTGCCGTGCAATTGTCAGCAATGGGGTTTCTGTTCGATTGACAGAGCAGATCTCAGTGGGCAGCTGTTCTGACATGGAATTAGCTACCTCTAGTGATTAGAGGGTGCTGCAGTCTCTGTGGAGGGGCAGGTTTAAGACACAGAGGTAAGCCCTTCAGTCTCTTCAGAATTCTCCAGAATTCTCCACTGAACTGCCCGCTGAGGTGCTGTTTATAGCCATCATTTCAGGCAGGCAGGCTTATTCATAAGAACTGCTGCTACCAGTGTAGAAATCGATAGAAAATATCGGGAGATGAAATCTTACTGCTGTGTGACTTTTGAAACAAAGTCAGTCATGTTTGTTTCAATGTTTCCAGTGCTACAGGCTGGGGACAGAAGGGCTGAAATCTGACCAGAGGAAAAGGACCTGGGGTTGCTGGCTGACAGCTGCTGAATGTGAGCCAGCGTGTGCCCTGGTGGCCAAGAAGGCCAATGGCATCCTGGCTTGTGTCAAAAATAGTGTGGCTGGCAGGACAAGGGCAGTGATTGTTCCCTGTACGTGGCACTGGTGCCCTTGAGTGCTGTGTCCAGTTCTGGGACACAAGAAAGACACTGAGGTGCTGGAGCGTGTCCAGAGAAGGGAAACAGAACTGGCAAAGAGTCTGGAGCATAACTCACATGAGGAGCAGCTGAAGGAGCGAGGGGTGTTTAGCCTGAGGGAAGGAGGCCCAGGGGAACCCTTATCACTCCCTAAAATTACCTGAGAGGAGGTTGTAGTGAGGTGGGGTATCTGTTACAACCTGTTACATCAGGAGCTGCCTCTGTTCAAATGGTTCTCTAGAGTGATGTCTTTGTTTTTCCCAAGACAACAGAGACTATGTAGCTTTTAAAGTTGTTTTGATACACTATAATCTCTTAAGTGTGCTTTCAAAGAATGGTCCCTTCTGCCGTCCATCCGCAGTGGCTGAGTGGGAAAGTGTCTTAAAGAAACACATAATTGCAAAATGCTGTATCCATCTTTAAAATAGTGGTCTGTGTCTGTTATATCCATTGAAGTTTTTTTTTCTGCAAAACGGTTTTGAATTTCTGGAAGAGTGTTCTGAATTAGCTGTAATGGGGAAATGAGATTCTGTTCATAAATATGCTTATGCTCTCTCTGCCTTCCCTCTGCCCAGGTCATCAAGACTCCAATGACCAGCCAGAAGACTTTTGAATCACTTACGGATTTCAGTAAAGCAGTAGGAAAGAGTCCTGTCAGGTGTAAGGTGAGTAGGTTTGGACTGTATAGTGTTCAGAGGGTCTGTCCTTGTAGGCTGTTAATTTTAATGTGGTGGGTTTGGGTAGCTGTAAGAGCACTTCAAAACTTTCCAGGCTGTTTCTTGTCCAGTTTGTCATCTCTTTTAGAAGCACTGTGATGAAATACCTGCATTTACCACGAATCGAAGTTCAGTGACTTTAGACACCTTGTCTAGAGCAGCAGAAGTCACAAGTATCAGAGTTTACTGTTACGGAGTCTTTTTTTCAAGTTCTGCAAAAACTTAGACTGGAGAGCTTGAGCAGGAGCTTATCTTTAGCCATGCCAGAGACAAGACTGCTGCCTCCTGTACTGTGAGGCAGTGAGGTGAATCCTCCATGGCGTGTGCTCATTGCAAGTTTTTCTTAAGACTGCAGTAACTGGGTGCATATTAATCTTCATTGCTTCGCAGCTTTGGGTTTTTTTCTCTAGAGGAACACCCTACTTCCAAAGCACACTCTTTCTGAATCCGTTAGGCTGTGGTCTGGATAGCTTTATGCAAGCTACTGCCTTGAGTTTCACAGCCCCCAGGAGACATTTGGTCATAAAAAGAAGGGCCTGCAATCCGGTAGTTACCAGTAATTCAGCTTCTGGATGCTGGACTCTAATTCTGGCTGTATTTTCTAATGAACTTTTTTTTTTTAAAATTCTGGCTAAATTGGTCTGTGGTCTCAGTTGACGTTTTTCCTGTTTCTGTCACAGTTTTGCAGTATGCAATGTGTAGAATATAGGATGAATTGTTATAAATTAGCTTGGATAGAGAATAATGCAGTATTCACTCATGAACTTTTTTTTTTTAAATTCTTGCTTATAGAAGAAACGTTGCTTGGAATTCTCTAGATTAAATATTGAGATAAAATGGAATGAATAATAAACATCTGAAACAGTAGTAGTATACAAAACAATACTATATTTGCAAAGCTCTTTCTCTTGTGTTTGTATTACTGCTTTTGATTAATGCTTATGCAAAAGAAGTTTTATATTCATTTGTTACCTTCTGACAGCATGTGTCTTATCTTTGAATTGTTAGTGTTGATATTTGCTGTAAAAATGATCCTAACTTTCAAAAGTATGGGACATCAGTGAGCAGTGGGGAAGAAGTAGGCTATTTAGTCAGGAATGCTTCTGGTAGTGGACACACACAGAAAAAAACCTGCTTGGGAAGAGCTGCTTTTCTCCTATCCTTCAGGAAATCGTGTCATTGCAATCTTGATAAAGAAAAGACTGGCCACATTAAATTGTTTTAAGATTTATTGCTTTGGGCTTGTAATAGTCTTATTGTGCTCAGTCATGATGACTGTTTGCGTGCCATTCCTTATTTGAATTTCACAATGTTTTATGCTTTAATACTGACCACATAAATGAGATGAAAAGTGCAGTTCAGAGAGTATCTTAAGTAATGATACAATGAGTGTCTTCGTCTACTTGTTTCATTTGTCATGTAGCTTTTGAGTGTAGTTCTGGTAAAGCATGTTTATTTAGAATCCCTTTTTTATTTTTCCCAGGATACTCCAGGGTTTATTGTAAACCGTCTCTTGGTGCCATATATGATGGAAGCTGTTCGACTTTTTGAGAGAGGTACTTGGTGGCATATTGGATTCAGGGAATGCTGACATATAGCACTGCTAAATGTTACATTGCTTCAGAAAAGTCTTGGAATTCCCTCAAAATTTTCAGACATTAAAGGTTGGAAGTGAATAGAGAATGTTAAATATGAGCCAACATGTGTAGCTGGAAAGGTCTCACCTTCACTTTGAAATGTCGGGTTATGTAGAGTTGGAAGATACTAGTTACTTGTGTGTGAAATTCCTGGTGGTGGAAAAGGTTTCTGGCTTGGAGGTGACGAAGTGAGTGTAGTGTCATTGTAAAAATATCCCCTGCCAGCTCTTCAGGAACTTCCCTCTCTCTCTCTCAGGAGATGTTGATAAAAGTGATTGAAAATCCCATAATGGGACCATTAGTAAAGTTCTCCTGAGTTCACTTATATGGGGCTTGTGAAATAAACCACCAGTTTTGAGGTAGGTAGTGTAATAGTGTCACACTATGGTACTGGCACAGAAGCAATTTGGGCTCAGCTACTGCCGTATAAAACTTCCTGTTCCCCTTCTGTGTCCTTTTTTTCGACACAGGTTCTTCAGGAGTTCCAGTCTCACTGCTGGAACGTAGGTAGAAATTAATACATAGGTAGAAATAATCATGAATCCCCAAAGAACCACTGAATTTTTCAAAGCATTCATGCTTGTTTTGAAAAGAAGCCAATAATGAATGTAGTGGATAAAGATGAAATTACAGACTATAATTGCTTGTATTTCAAGTGCTCTGCTCGTAGCTCCATGCTACTAAGAATGTCATTTGAAACATTTTGTTTTTGAAATCACTTCTTTTTTACGGATGAAAGCACTTCATTTTCAGGATTCCACCAAATATGCTTTAAATATTAAAAATCTCTTTTAAAGCACATGGAAGGAATGGTTTGATCTCCAAAAAACCCCCCAAAAACACACTACTTGTTTATCCATCAACAGATGTACCTAATTACATCTCAAAGGGAGAAAAGAGCAAATTTAGTGACTTGAAAGGCAAAGGCATGAATGCAAGGGGGCATTATTCTTTTAGAAAAAGTCACAGTTTTAAATAAAGTGTGTGGGTGTTTCAGTGTGTTTAAAAGAGGTGCCTTTGTTAAGTGACATGTATCATTGTACATATTTCAGGAGACAACAGAACTTTTAATTAAATGCAGAAGAAAACAGTCACTGAGTTTGTATGTTAAAACTGACTGCTTTGTGCCTAAGCAAAACAATATTTTGATTTAATCTTTATTCTTTTTGTATTTTGTCCCACAGTATGGTATTTCCAAACTTGCTAAAGTTCATTTGTGAATTTTTAACTCTAATGAAAGCTATTTAAAAAGCTAGTTGGTGTCTTGAGAAGGCTGATGGCTGTCATTTAACTTATATGTTCCAGTGGATCAGGTTAAATTTTTGTCATATCCTTTGTGTTTATTCTCAGAGTAGACGCTTGAGCCAGATTGTCATCTACATTAGAATGAAATTGTGTGTCTTTCCTGATAACACCAAACACTGAAATCCCATTTTATTGGGCTAGTCCTTGAGATTTTATTTCTACAAAATCTCATTCTGTTAAATGTGCACTTTTGCGTAGGCAAAATATCTTTAGTATATTAACAATGACATAAACAGGGGGCACATTAATGCAAATATTAAAGTCTAGTGGTCTGTACTTCTCTGTTCTTAGTGGAAAAGCTAAAAAGCAGTCAGCTAAGTTTCTGTGGAAGTCTGCTTTATTATATGAGAGACTAGAACGAACTAGGGATATAGCCCTGGTTTGCCCTTTTACTATTTTATATTGTGTTGTAATGAACCTGTCGTGTGGCCAAGTCCCAAGTTTGATGATGTGGGACAAATCTGTTGATAGAACAAGTATGTATGCCTGCATCAACTGCAGATGAGCTGAGGATTTAGCTGTGTTTGAATTTGGGAAACTGAAATTATGTTAGAATTAGGTAAGGCTGCTCTCCACAGCTTCTCAGAAATAACATGTGGCTTAAAAAAAACATTGTTGGCTTTAAAGAGTAAAAGGAGGTATATATAAATTATTAATTCATACAGAACTGTCACTGAAGTTGTTACCTTTACAAGAGACTTTGTAAATTTATTTCCAAGGTTCTCTGATCTTAGGTGTATAAATTGCACAGGCCATGTCTGCCAAGCTGCTGGACACCCTGAATGCCTGTACGCATCGAGCACGGAGGTTACTTAACAAGTACCTCTGGGGTTTGTATAACTTCATCCTTTTTATAGGATCTGCAGAGAAAGTGCACTTCCTTTATCAAAATATGAGTTATAAGTATGCAGTAGAGGTGCATCTGCTCTGATGACAGTCTAAAATATGTATTCCCAGCTAAAGAATGAGGTTAAAGTTAACTGTGGCAATGTGGCAATGCAGGATTTGTATTTTTATAGGCACAGATTGAAGTAGAAGTAACAAGTTTCTGATATTTTTGATTATTTCTATTTAAGTAATTTTGGAATTAATGAATTCAACTGCGCCTGCACAGTCATTTCAGGTCTCTCCTATCTGCCATCTCTGATGCCAACAGATATCCTCTGGTGATAGGTACTGTAGCTAAGCATGTTACTCAGCTGCTCCTGCTCCCCTCTCCATGCCTGCCTTACCCGTCAGCTGGACATCACTTGTGTTCTGGCAGTTGTTGTGTAAGGGTAGCTCCGTCCTGTGCATCATTCAAAAGCTGCTGCTGATCTCATGAAGCTGAAATTGAGTTGTTTCCTTACTTACCCTGTTCTGCTGCCTCTAGAAGAAACTCTTGTTTCTTCACAGTGACCAGTCCTTCCTTTAGTCATTCTGATAGGTCCAGCACGGTAGCTGTGGCTCCATCAGTAGCACAGTGCTCTGTATTGAAATGCAAGAGGAAGCCAGGAAAATGGAAAGCAGGCCTGCAGGGGTTGCTTTTTTTTCCTTTTTTTTTTTGTGAGAGGTTCAGCTTTATGCTCCAGTATGTGTATGCTGACTCCAGTTTTTATGGCTGTGAGACATGCAGAGATTTCTGTGAAGAGCTGCACCAGGGTGAAATAACACCCTGTTAATTATTTATAGGTGGTGCCAAGGAGATGTGGAATCTTCTCTGTTCATCAAACTGTCAATCTTTTTTCTAGGAGATGCATCAAAGGAAGATATTGATGTTGCTATGAAGCTTGGGGCTGGCTATCCCATGGGTCCATTTGAACTGCTGGACTATGTTGGGTTGGATACCAGTAAATACATTATAGATGGTACTGCATGCTTATTTTCTTCTGCTTTCCCCCTTTTTAGCTAAATTGTAGGTGTTCTAATGCAAATGTGACTCTTAATTATTTAAACTGAATGTTTATGGTACAGCCTTTGAACTGTTGAGGAGAAATGAGTTAGAATTCAGCTCAGAATGCTGTGTGAGTACAGCATTTGTATTGCATGCCTGTACCCTTTGTAGATGGGGACAGAACAGTGGTGGCTTTGCTGACTTCATCGGGTGCTATTGGAAAATAATAATAATATTAGTGTTAATGGTGCTTTATATAACTAAAGAGAATCAGTGACATGTACTGGAGGTGAGAAATTCTGATGAAAAGCAGCAAGTGTTGAGACTCCCTGTCCTTTTTTTACCAGCCATATTTTCATTCTTAATTAATATAAAACCCAGTAAATACCTCAAAAGACGTAAGCAAACCATCTCCCTGTCACTTCATTTAATAAGTGGGTGAATGTCAATACTGTAACAAAAACATACATAATTGGTGACAGCTTGTTGATGGTTGTTGTGTTCTTTTGAATGAGCAGCTTAAACATTCTCTGAGGCAGAATGCCACTTTGAAGATGGCATTTTCAGTGGAACCTCTTTTGCTTTTAGTCAGTACTGTGGGGTAGTGTTATATTGTTCTAAGTGACTGTATGTTTCACGGGTAGAAGTTCAACTTGGAATTTCTTTGCACTTGAATTTCTTTTCAGCAGAGCCTTTATTTTATTTCCTTATACTTAAGTATGTTTCAAAAGTTCTCCTTAGTTCTTTTTAAAAATCCCCAGTGGTGGAGATTATAAGGTGTTTGGAGTACACTGAGCCTGAAGTCTAATTGTTAGATTTATGCATAATCATCAATACTGATTTGGGCTTTATGAAGCTGTACTGAAGGGTCTCAGAGAGCCTAGAATAAGTTCCAGTCCTTCTTCAGTTTTCTGACCTTCGAATATTTTTCTAAGGAGATGCTCTATTATCTTTGCATATAAACAGAACTTGTACTAATTCATCCACTTCCCTTCCTTTCCAGGATGGCATTCATTAGAGCCCAACAATCCTCTTTTTGCACCCAGCCCACTCCTGAACAAACTGGTAGAAGAAAAGAAACTGGGTAAAAAGACTGGAGAAGGATTTTACAAATACAAATGAACTCCAGACCTCAAGAGGTGTTAAGCTATCTGTATATGCTATTCAGCATTGCCATAATACAGGTGTTTAAATCTTCCCAAGGATGGCACAAGCTGTGTTTAGAACAAAACTCACTTGTGAGCTGAGTGATTGCACTAATTAACCATGGTCAAAGCTTGATTTGGTAGATTGCTTTTTTCTTGTAATTCCAAAAAGCTTTGTATGTACAGTGCCTTCATGAAATGTTGATTTTTCTCAGGTGCAGTACAGAACAACAAGTGAATTTATGTATTTGAAACATTATTATATTGATGGGGAAAATCCTAAAAATAACCTCACTTTCTTAAAAATAAAATTTTCAACAATTCTGTATTGGTTGTGAGGGCTTGCAGTTGTGTCTTGGATGGAGCCCACAGGGTGGCAGTCTCTTCCCACGCTGGCAAATGCAGCCTGGAAAGGCAGTGGGATGTTTTGTTAGGATTTTTCTCAAGTGCACCGCTAATCTGTAGGTGTAAATTACAGTGCCTTGAACAATACTGTTTTGAGGGACGTATTTAAAAATAAATAAAGAATCCCACAATGGCAGGCTGTTCCCCAAACAGAAGGTTTCCAATAAAGCATTTAAAACCAGAGCTCATGATTTATCTTGGGGTTTTCCAGCATTTTCAATTAGTGGTTGGGGGCCTACTTTTGCTAGGTGCTGTAGAAACATAATGAAGATTTCTAGGTGATTTCTGCTCTCAGGGGCATAAGCTAGGACACTGGTGAAAGCTTCTGAATGTTTTCTAGAGTCCTGTAAATTGGTTCTATTTAAAGTGTCGTTTTTACACAATACACTACTACTGTAGCTGAGTACTTTCAGGATTGCAGTTGGGAGTTTGTGCCATGTAAACAAATAAGTGTGCCTGGCTGTGTGAGGCACCTTCTGTTTTGCAACTTCATTTCCTTGGGGCTTAGCAGAGTTGAATTTGTCCATGGTGGGAGTGCATCAAACCCTATCTTTTCTCCTAATATTGCAGAGCAGGTGGGCATGAGAATTGTTGTTCCTGTTCAACTCTGTAGTAGTGTTCCTTTACTTTCTGTACTAAGTGCTTACATATATACATATATATATATATATCTAATTCCAGAAATTATGAATAATTATTTACTGCTGAGTTGCCTCTTCCTCCCCCCTCCATCATATAATTCAGATTGAATATAAGGAAACTGAGGGTGATAGATGTTAATTTCCTAGCACATGATCACATAAGAAATCTCTGAGCAGAGAACAAAATTTTTGCTTCATTGGATCCTGGTTCTTAATTACATATCCTCTGATTTTGAGCCACCTGTCTTGAAAGAAAAGGGTTAAAGGAAAGAAAAGGTACTACAGACAGTCTCTTTCCTTTACTAATATATTGTTAAATTGGCTTGGTTTTACTAAAATACAGTCCACTTCTTACATATGAAGTCTGTTTCACTGAAGGTTCTTAATGCTCGTAGCTTAGTTTAGTGGCTTTTAAGTACTGCAGGGTAAAGTTAGCTTCAGTACTACTGTTTTCAGTAGTAATTAAAAGTGGGAATGTGTATTACTCTTGTGTCTTAAAAAAACGCAATTTGTTTTTTACAAAAACACTTAGGTGGAAGTAATTTGCTACTGTTCCCTTTACTTGGATGATGATCTTTAATTTGGAAAGGGGTAGCTTTATAGCAAGGCATAGGCTATTTAATGTTAAATGTGCAAAATATTTTTCACTATTAAATGTGATATTTTAGAAAAATAAACTTTCTCTAAAACAGTGTTTTCCTTTCAAGAGCTCTAATAGGTACAGTATGTGTATATGTAATAAATAGAAGAAACCTGAAAAAGAGGCATTTGTAAATTGAACTTGCTATTTGAGAAGAGACTTCTTTTTTTAGCAGAATAGGCCCTGTGGAGGTACTTTAATGGTGGGTGGGGATAGTTTATTTTATCAGCATGTGGAGTGCTGTGCTAGGATGAGTAGAGATGAGGTAAAGGGTGAAAGCTTCAAATACTCCCTCTTAAATCTAGATCAGGATGCATAGTGGTAATTGAACGACTGTAACCATTGAAACAAGGTAAGCCTTTTCTTTTGCTCCTCGTTGGGGAGGCATGGAGGATGTAGAAGACCCTTTTAAGGTTCAAGATCATGAGGAAATTAGCCAGAGGTAGGATATTAAATATGCCTGAATTTTACAAGAATTTCTACAGCTTTGATAGGTTAAAGATTTCTAGAGAGCTTAAAGAATATGTAATGAAATAAAGGAATTTTCTGTTTACTTTTTCCTCAGTAATGATTATTTCCCAGCCCTGGCTGTGGCTGTGACTTGAAGCAGAGGTACATGAGCCACCTTCTACTGCACATAGTGTTGATGAAGGAGAATCTCCTGCTGGTCAGTACCTCAGATTAGGATGTGGTATCTTAGACCTGTTCTCACCATCCAGCTCTCCTTGAATTTTTATTAATAGTGGGAAAGACATTGTCGAAAAATCTGAGGGGTAGAAGAGAAAGGAGGGAAGGGTGTATGGTTTCCCTCACTGTCTACTTTTAAAACCTTTAGTCTTTGTTATCCTTTCTGTCAGCAGGCCTCACAGATTTAGAGCATTTGCCCCACTTTGGTCAAAGCTTTGGGATGTACGCTTGGCACAGCTCGAGGGCAGCTTGACAGCCAACAGCTGAGGAGTCGGACGTGAGCCCAGAGACTGCAGCTGGGAAGATGGCTCCAGATTCAGCATCTGGGTCATTTCAGCTGCCAAATGTGCTCCATCTGTGGTCAACCTAGCTGCTGACATGGTGGGGGAGAAAACGGGAGCACAGCAAATTTTAAACAGGGACTTGAAAGCAGAATCTTAATTGGGCAGAGGAGGGTGCTCTGCAGGAGTGGTTTATGGACTATAAAGTGCAAGAGGTGGCAGTAAAGTTTGATCTGAAGAGGAATTAAGTGTTTAGAAGTTGAAATTTGGCTTTGTTTTAACAAATGAAATATTATTCATTAATGGTGCTGAACGCAATAATGCTTATATGTGGGTCAATAGTAACGGTTACACTGTTGAGTGCAGATGTCCTGAAGTTCTAAATATGCATCCGTGTTTGCAAGTCATTGAGCTTTTCCAGTATACTACTGTAGGAGGCTGGTTTTCTTGGAAGATACAGGTACCAGCTTGCAGTATGGATTTGAATCTGGAATGCAAAGTGGAGTTTGTTCCTTGCAGAACATCACCTTGGTAGGAGCTTAGTTGGGAAAGCAGCACTGCCAAATAATTTAATGTATAGTCATGGTCTGTTGATGGCAGTTTAGCCCCTGAAAATGAATAGCTGTCTTGAAGTGAATAGCCCAGCTCTGTCCAGATGAGAGTTTTGTGAACCTATACCTTATTTTACGAAGTCGAAAGAATGATTGACTGAGCAACTGCATAGAATGACTTGGAAATGTATCTTTTTTTCTTTCACAGGTGAGTTAGTAGTGTTTGTTCCCCAAGCCGTCTGACCCAGGGGTTTTGAGGTGACAATGCAAATGTCCTTCAAAAACCGATTAACAAGAGTAAACTTCAGCATATAACATAGGCTCCTCAGAGCCATGAGATCCAGTACCAGCAGCCTTGTACTCCAGCAGTGAATCAGGTCTCTGAAAAGCAAGGTAGTGGCTTCTGAATGAGATTCGGTTGTGGTTCGGGTCTGTTTACTTAATGCCATGTTTGGTGGCTTGTTCTGTGGATAGGGCTCTTACACACCTCCAGCTATCTGTGAAACTTGAGGTTCATCAATCAATCTCTTCTGGAGATCCACTTACTATAAATTAGTGAATGTTTATCAGGGTGAAGAAGCAAAAAATAAGAAATTTGATGTATAAAGTGAAGTGAGATATGATTGTCTCGTTAAATCTGTATCTATTACTAGAAAGAGGAGGGCATCTGAAAAAGAGATGTTTTGTTTGACTGCCCAAAAGGTGATTTTGGTGTGAAAAGGTCTTGTGTGATCCTGACTTTGTGCCAGGCTATGGTCAGTAAAGTCTGTAAGTGAATTAGGTGTAAGCTAATGCAGTGCAGTGTATTCCTGTGGCAGGTGTGGTGCTAGAAGGTGGGTGCTAGAGGATGGAGGTACTAGCAGACAGTATCTGTTGTTTAATGCATTGTTATTCTTGCATCTAGAGAAAGCTGCTTTACAGTACCAAGTGACTTTAAAGATGTGGGCAAACCAGAAGCAGCTTCTATAGTTTGTAGAGACCAACTTTCCCTAGAAATTTACTGTTGACAGTTTTGGAGCTTGTTTTTTCAAGAGGCACCTGTAGCTGTGGTGCTACACTCTTATTTTACCAACTAGTACCACAGCAGTGACCCACATCTCAGTATTTTTATTCACTATGGTTTGTATCCATGTGAGCCATTATAAAACTGACCTGAATAATGCCTTTTCCCTGTGCTTTTTGGAAGAGCTGAGACCAGAAGCAAAAGCAGATGCTGTGATTCTTTTGAGAGCTAGATCTTTTCATGTTATATGTTCCTTCAGTAGCTTTTCCTGTTGTTCACAGCCAGAGGAATGTGCTTCTGCTGAATTCTGTTAGAGAAGGGTTAAGTAGAGCCACAATCTGGTAACTGGAAAAATGATTTGTAAAATGATCTGCCTTGAGCTTTATGATCTTCTCAAAAGTTCACATCAAAACTGAAATCACTCTTTATATACAATTTACTATCCAGTAAGCTTCTTCATTTATAGATGCAATGCTATGTAGAGTCTTAAATTAGATATATGAGGTCAAAGAACAGTCTATGATGATGTCAGGTGTTACTGATAGTATATTAGTCAGATTCAGGTTTGTATGCCCATGGAGCAACTTTGCACTTTTTCAATTCACTCTTCTCTTTTATTCCTCTAGAGGTTTTCTGTTTGGTTTTCCATACATTGCAAATAACTCACGGCAGTGCATTCTTTGCAGAGAAACCAGCGCCGTAAAGTTCTAATGCTGGCTGGAAGCTTTGGTTGCTTCTGGGGCAGGAATAATACAAAACATCAAACCTAGTTATTAAAGGAGCCGTTTCTTTTGTCGTGTGGTGGCATGAGGCATCACAGTGAGGCGTAAGGCCAAGCTTTGTTTCCAGCCTGGGGTCAGATGCTCCATGTTGGCCACAGAACAGGAGGATATTTTAGCACAAGGCTTTTGCTTGGCGGGCACTAAGGAACTTGTCGCTTACTTTGGCTGTCCCATGCTGCCAGATAACAGGATTTTTTCCTAGCCTGTTGTTTGCTGCTGCTTTGCTTTGTGCATCTCTGTCCTGCCTGGTAACAGCTTCTTCTATTCTGGTCCAATTTTTCTGCCAGCAACCACTTCTAGGGTGGTTTTCTGTAAATGGACAAACCCTTACAGTATTCACTAGTTAAAGAATGCAAGTTTTTTGTCATTAGTAACTTAAACCCCCGATTTGGAGTCTTGGCTTCAGCAACAAAAATGTTGTGGATTAACCACTTTCACCAGCAAGAGGCTTTCTGATGAGCTGTGGGAAGAAGTGTATGCTTGGTGGTAGGTCTGCAGTAAACAGCTGGAATTTGCATGTGGTGAATTAGCACCAAATAAAATCCCCCTTTTTTTTCTTAATTATCCTTGCATACTCAAGTGGATCTATTAAACATTTGTGCAATAGAAATTGGTAAAACCACACATTTACAGTAAGTGGATCTTGGTTGGGCGCAGGCTGACATTTCTCTGCTCTGTTGGTGGCAGGACCTATGTAGGTAACACAATCCAGTGAAGGGACCACTCTGTTCCCTGACTCCTTGGCATACAGCGGTGCCCTGGGTTGGATTGGAGCACTGCAGTCATTGGATTGGAAGGAAGCCTTTGCTTCAACTCAGTCTTCACCTACTTTACGTTAACTTTGTTTGGGACCTGCTATTTTGACTCCTACAAAGCCACAAGCATAAGCAGGTGTAAGATACACTGCATTTGTATTTCGCAGGCTTTTTAGTTGTTGGTTTTCTCTAAAGAGGTTGTAAAAGGTAAACTGTTTCTGACAACTGCTTTATTTCTCTGAAGATGTCAAGAGGGCTAATGGGTTCCTTACAGCTGATGTTGCAATTCTTTCTTCATTGCAATTTAGGGTGAAATTTCTAAAAGCCTTTTATTTCAGTTGGAAGCCTAGTGATGTTTTCCAGAACGTCTAAACAGATGAGGCATCTAGCTTCCTATGATTTCTTCTCAGCACTAAAATCCCTCTAAGAACTTGAAAAAAGTATTTATTGAAGAGCCTGATTTTGGGGGTCCTAGTTTATTTTTAAATCCTGACCTTAATTTCCAAAATAATGAGGAATATTAGAAAAGAACTGGCATGGACTTTAATGGCAAGTTCTCCCACCTCCTGTCAATTCTTGACAGAATGTGAAAGAAAACAGCAACTTTCATACTTTTCTTCCTTGACTTCCTCTTTGTCTACTTTCTTGAACACAATTACTTGCAGGAACAAAATTCTGCTCTTGCTAATTAGTAATTTCAGACAGTAGCAATCAGACTGTGCATCTAACAGTCTGAAAAAAATACTGCCTCCTGATTTCTTCACCGTCTCCTTTCACTTTCTTTTGAGTCAAAGGGTTATCCCATCTGCTTACAGATGGATCTCTGAGTGCTTTTGTGACATCAGTGTCAGAGGATGTGCAGTGGACACCCAAATAATGTTTTAAGTGCCTTAAAAAACTTCTGTGAGTCCTTTGAGGAGGAGCATAGGTGAAATAGACTGCAGGGAAATAGTTCATTGAGAGGGAGATGATTTGAATGAGGCTGTGGATTCTAAAACCAGTCAGGGTGCTTTTAGGAAAATAGCAGTGCATGTGAAGTGTGAGACTGATGATGGGCATTTAAATAGCTTACTTTAGAGTAAGAGACAGAAGATACTTGGAGAATTTAATTTATTTAGTACTAGAGAGATGAGGGGTTTAAAATAGTAAATTTTTCTTTCAATAAGAGAGAATATGGGGGGACAGGGAGAAGATGTGAATTTCTCATGAGTGGTTTTCCTGATACCATTTTTTTACTGCTTTAAACAAAAGCATTACTTAAAACTGAGGAAGAAGTGTTTCTCTTTCTTAGAGACTTGGCATTTTATTTCTGGCCAAGACTGAAAGCTATTGTTGCCTAAGTTGACGCTAAACTGGCAAATCTATGAACTGAAGCCAGTATTGTTACTTGGATCTAAATTTGTAAGGACATTTGGTTGTCATAGATTAAAAGATGAACATATAACTCTGCCTTTGAGGTAAACTATATTCTAAAGACTATTTGCACATGTTTACAGCTGAAGTCATTGCTTAGCCTGTTGACATGTGATACATGAAGTAGCGGTGGAAGGGGAAAATAATGGCAAACGATGAGTATGTCAAATGATTGTACAATAGGCACTATCTTCACCCGCAGGCTCATTGCTTTTTGGCAAAGGCCAGAGCTTTTCTACCGTGGTAGGCGTTTCTAACATTACAAGGAGGAAAGTTTCTAGTGAAAACTACGATTTTGAAAAATTGCTTTTATTGTGTTTTTAGGGAATGAACGGTTTCAGTGACAAATAAGACTGGGCTTGGCTATTGCTGCTATCAGTTTGACTTAGAATTTAATGTAATTCATATTATGAGAGTAGTGCTAGTCCACAGGCACATAGCTCAACTTACAACTGATTTATATTGAAATTGGGAAATAAAATCTAAAAATCAATCTAAGAGGAGTGCCTATTCTCCACCTTCTGCATGCAAGGAAGTTGTTTTGAAAAACTTGCTGAATCTGCTGGGGAATGGAGAGAGAAGTAACAAAGTTTGGTATCTGGCAGATGGAAATCCAGCATGTGTTTGAGGATTTTAGGTATCTTTGACTAGAAGTGATTTCAAGATGTGAATTAGCAAGGACATCCTTCAACCGCAACTGCTGTGTGCTGCAAAGAATGTGGCAGCCTTTCTATCCTGGTTCGGAGTTGTCTTCTGCAAGTCACTTAATTTAATCAAGTATTGGCCACAATGTCTAAAAGAAACTGGATGAAATCTGGTAAAGGGACAGGTGAGAAAGTCCTGCCTAGTCTTCATTGTTCAGCTGGGAATGATGGGTAGTTGGAACTTGTGTTAGCACTTTTCCATTTCATTTTCTCTGTGAGCTGTTACTTCTGCTTACTTACACCCTCTGCCTAATAGTGGGTCTCTCCACACTTCCCTGGGGTCCTGGCAGGGTAATGCTGCAATAGCAGTAGTGCCCAATACAAAATAGTCCAGGTGAAACCCTTAAATCCACTCCCATCAGCTTTCTCTGCGCTTTAGTCTCTCTGTTCTGTCTCGGTTTCCTTGCCATTGCCTCTGAAAGTCAGCTAACTGCTGCCCAAAAATGGTAAAGGGTTAAGCTAGTGAAACTGCTGGAGTAAGGTGATCTGAAGAATTCTTTGAATTTTGGTTGATAAAACCAAAGCATGTATATTCCATGCTTCTGTAGCTGTGTGGTAGCTGTTAGGATAACTATACCTGTAGTGTAGCTGTATGCATCTCATTTAAAATATCCCTTAATTCTTCTGTGTGTGGTTTGCATGAGTTACATTTAGTTGTACCTGATCCTCACGACATACCTGGGAGCTAAGGAAGTACCATCCTTCAAATGTGCTTGGGGAACAGATATGCAGGGAAATTCTTCATTTATTTGTCTAGAAAGTAGTCTTTTTCCCCTTTCTTCCTTCAAATTGTATTTATTTCCAAACTGGACAGAATGAAAACACAGTATAGGTGTTGGACCTGTGCTAGATTTAAGTTCATTTTTTTTAGGTTCATAGGAAATCCAGCATTAGGTCATTGGAAAGGGGAGGCTGCTTTGAAATGGGAAAGAGTGGTTACCAATGCTGTTCCGTCAGCAGGGAGCTCTTTCTGCCAATGAGGACAGGCCAAGAGCAAAGGAGTCAGTCGAACTCAAGAGAGAAGGGGGAGGAGGGAGAAACCCTAGTGTAGAAGTGAAATCAAATGGACTAGAGGAAGAAGGGAATAAACTGCTTGAGTATTGAGAAAGTGCTTGCAATTCAGTTTCAGTAAGTAATTTCAGTAAATTCACACTTATTAAACAATTAAATATGGGTAGTCACTGCTGTAGAGTACCAGCTCAGGCAAAATTAGACTGCTCGGTGATTACTGAATGCTGTGAGTGGTTTGGTTTCTGGGTCATGCAGTTATACCAGTCCCACACAAAGGGAAACTTAGACCACCTGAGAAATCTTCCTTATAAAATTTGAATTTTCAAACAGTGACTAAAACCATTCATGGTTAAATTTGTTGAGGTTTATTAGATTAAGGTGTTTTGGTTGTGAATCCTTTCAGGATATTGTCATAAAAAGTTGAGTACAGTTTGAAGCTAGCAGGTCTTTACAGGAAAAAAGCAGTGACTGTTCTGTCACGTGATTTGTTTGCAAATATGATTACTGCCTATTAATTTAGGATTATGTGGTGGTTTGAGGAAAATTTTGGGGGGACTGTACTTTGATAGAAGGTGAATTACAGCCACCCCTCCCCCACTAGGTTTGGGAAAGGAATTTTTTTTAGAGAAAATTGAAAGAGATTGAAAGATCCTATTTATTTAACAAATACACACGGAAAAAAAAAAGAAAAGAAGGGGAAAAAAAAAAAAACCAAAAACCCACGACAGATTAATAGAGTGTAGAATGAAAGAACTTGTTTCTGCTGATGTTAGTTATGACAAAATTAAACATTTCACAGAGAAGAGTCAAAAGGAAATATATTTTAGGGTAGCAAGAGCAGCAACTAGAATGTAAGAGTCCTGTCCATCTCAAGCTTTTTTCAGTCAAGGGATGTAGTCACTTCCATGTTGTGCTGTGTGCTGTCTCCTCTTTTGTTACACAGCACTTTGCTTTCAAGGGCAAGTGCCAAGAAAAACTAATCCTTCTATAGCATTTTGCTTTGTGAAGATCTGAATCCTTGTTTCTGTGTTTTTCTCTCTATCTTAAAAGACAGAGATGTCCCAACCCAGTCGAATAGATATCCTGTAGGATATTTTTAGCCACTTTTCTTAGCTGTAGGAAATTCATACAAGTTCAAAGAATGGCCTCTCCAATAACTCTCTTACCATCATTAAGTTTTGGAGTATGTTATTTTTCTTATTCTGCTGCAGATTTTATTATGTCAATTACCTTTTCTCAGCACAGTGAACAGGACAGACCACTCACCACAGGGTGAGTTGCTCTTCTAGTGTGAAACAGAAATTTTTCTCCTAGCTCTGCTGGTCTATGCTGGTTTTTCATAGCTGCCAGGTTAATGAACCTGTTGCTTATTTGTATGTGTTGGGTTTCTGGAAGGTGGGATGTGTGAGTTTATCGAAATGTGTTTTCTAGAACATCATTCACAAGAAGAAAACCTTAGTTTTCTAAGGTTCCCAAACCAAGTATGCAGTGACTGTTATCTCAGCCAAGCAGACATCTGTGATTCAGTGAAGGAGTGGTTGTTGCAGGAGGAGTGTCCCAGCCAAAGAGAAGACATCATTTAAAACCCATGGCCTGAAGGTACGACTCTTTATCTGGGAAGATGGGGAGCAGTATTTCAGTCCTTGTTTTGACCTGGCCAAAAACTGGTGGTTAAGAGGTTCATTTCCCCTATTTCTGGCAGATATGTCCCTTTTCCTAGGCAGATGCCTATTTACTTGCTTTGCTTTCTAAAGCTGAGCTTCATATCTGTGAGGACACTCAAAGGGTAAATTCATACATTAGTCCTGAGTTTCTCTACCTGATGTGTCGCGGAAAAATGGATGTGTTTGGGCATACTTTCTAGGTTTTTGGTTTCATCTCGGAATGTGTTTACAGCCATTTTCCTTACAGCTGCTCTCCTTTTGGCTGACTTCCTTTTTAGCCCAGTAGTTTTTCACTGACCTGACTTAGGAGAAATGTATTCACAGCTGGCAGACTTCTGGCTATTTGTGGACTTACTTCTTTCTCCTCTAGTGTTCTACTTTGTGTTAGGCCCTTATGCTGGAGGAGAGGCTTCCTCGCATGTTAGTCCCCTTACAAATGAAGGGAACAAACTGCAGCTGCTTTATGGGAGAGGTTACAGGGCGTTTCTTAGTCTCAGTAGTGTCCTTCATTTTCTGCCAGTCTTGCTTTAGCCTCATCAGCTGCCACACAGATCAGAGCAGAAACAGAATGGTTGCTTCAAAGCCTTGTGCTCTGTAGTGGTTTCAAAGGAGTGCAGAAAACTGATGCTGTGGATTCTGCTAGCCTCTAGCAAGGACTGGGTCCTTAAGGTCCTACATTTGCTGCAAATTGACCCAGGCATCAAGCTATGCCTTGTACAACTAAGTTACTGCCTTTTCTGTTGGCTAATCTAAAGCGGAAACTACAACCGAAGATAATTCTGTAGAGCTGGTGAGTCCCTATAAGCACAACTAGTGAATCTGTCATCACTTGCTGTGTAAGAAGCCAAAGTTAGCTGAAGCATTGTTCTTTTATGTAACAGAGAAAATGGCTCTGGTCCAGGTGATCCAGAAGCCTGAGGAGCCAGACCATCCTGTGATGTTGGCCTGATTAGCTGTAAATAATCCTGGCTCAACTCCCCAGTTCTGTGTCTGCTGTTTTTGGTGAGGGGAGGGGGAAGGCTGTGTGTTTCCTAGGTACGGGGATAGCTCTGTGTTTATGAACTAGACTACCCGTGCTGTGATCCGTGCAAGAGCTGCTTTTAGCACATGCACAGAACCAAGTGTGGGGCTAGGGAGTGGTTTGCGAATGCTTGTACAGAAGTGTCTGGATAATTAACTCAGCTATTAGGTAGGAGCATTTAAATCCTTGAAGATGTTTTCTGTGGGAAATACAGGATAATCATCTCCTCAGGCACCCAAAAGAGACGTGGTTAGATTCTGATTTCTGCCTAAATTGCTCATCAGGAATCTAGGTGCTGGTTTTGAGTCTCACCTGGAATAATTTGTTCCGTGTCACAAGGATTTAAACCTAGTCTTACTGTCAGGGTAACACCATCATCACTTGGCCATCTTTACTAGCTCATCACTGACAAGCTGGCATAGAACAGTGAGGGCCCACGTCAGGTTGCTCTTTCGGTCCCACAGGAACAAATGCCAATTAGCAGGGGAGGGCAGGAGTGGATACAGACCCAAGTCACAGGGAGTATTCCGGGACAGCGGGGTTACTCTGTTTCACGTGCTCTGATGGCCGCATCCTAAGCCTTGCATATTAGTTAACTTTTCCCATAGCTGCTGTGTGTGAAAGGTCTTTGATCTATGAATGAGCCCAACACATGGTGCTTGTTCACTGTATGTTAACAGCAGAGATAGTATTTTTAGCTCCCGAATTCTTTTTCTTCACTATTAGAGCTGAAAGACCTTTCGTCCTTAAGACAGGCAACTGTTCACAACAGTGTTCTTGGGACAATGTGCTACACGAAGCCGACACTTCTATTGTGAACAATTTTTTCAGAATGGGTAAATGGCTTTTTAAATAGCCATTAAAAAATCTAAACAAAGTAGTCATGTTTTATGAAGTTCTAAAAAGAACTGTTGTCTTTGGAATATGTAATTTGCAGATCTCACTGCAGTAATCCTTGATTTAGAACAATTACTGCACTAAGTACTTGCCTTTTTTTCCCTTTAAAAAACAAAACCAAACCCCAAACCAAAAGCCAGACAGGTTTCCAGCAAAGGCTGGGATAATTGAATGGAAACATATCCAAGTCTTGCAAAACTCCAGTATACAGTTGCTGTTCTCTCAAGAGATATTTTCTCCTGCCATCTGAGAGCCTGGTCACTTGTTTTTCTTTTTTTTAAACATAATCACTAGTTGCTAGAAATAAATATTGCAAGAACTAATATGCTGGTTACAGCCTTAAAACTGGGCATGCGTGCAGTGCACACTGGTTTAAGAGGAAGCTGTTTTATAACATTTTAATTATGAAATTTCTTATGCAACAGAGTTAAAGGGTCATTTATAAACAATCGAGTTCCAAAGCTTCCTTAGGCAGTAACTGACCTATGTCATTTCTTGTAGCTTAAGCTTGACTCAGTCCAGTCTCACGCCAAACAAGGTTTGCGAGGTGGAATACAAGGAATGCTGATTCTATGTGCACTTTATAATATTTCTTTTGCACTCACAAATCAGTGGACTAGTTCATCTATGGCTCTAGCGTCTGGTTTTTTTCAGTCCCTTAGTAGAAGTGAGGCAGCTGAGCTGCTGGCTATGGTAGGAACATCTCCCAGGCACCACTGTCAGTAGGCAGGCCATGCCAACTCTGGCTCTCAGACTATGAAACCAGGCCTTCCACAGTGGATTCTGCAGCCAGCTTCAGTCCCTGGCTGTGGGATAATCTATACAACTATAAGAAATTTAACTGTAGGCCTCTACCTCTTGTGTGGGCATGGACTGCATCCCAAAAGAAGGGAATCCATACTCCTAACCATCAGTTTAAAACCACTGCTCCCTTCCCTAAGATTTTGCTAGGAAAATGAAAATGGAGGGATCCTTAGTACTTCCACTTAGGCCAAAGCTAACTGAGCAGCACAAGGGAGCACTGAGCCTCCCCATTCCTTATTCCTGGTATGGAACTGAGACTTCTGTTCACTCTTCAAAGAAAAAGTCATTTTCCAAAATCACTTCAGATGAGCAAACAGCCAGACAGACACATTGCATTTCCTACAACAGAAGACAGAGCCAAAAGTCTTCAGCCTTACAAGTGACTGTGCTTTCCTGAGCTTGCTTCTACCTTTGAGGGATTCTAGCAAAAACTATTCTCTCTTTCTTTTTTAAGCCAATTTTAAAGACAGTTAACTTTAGTTTTATTACAAAGCTTTTATTAAAAAACAAATGCTCAGCACATTAACTCAAACTGGAATGACAAAAAAAAATTGGTTGACAGTATTTTTGGCAAAGGCTGTGCCTTACTATTTTAAAAAATGGGTACATCAATGCTCATTTCAACAACTGGCATAAAATCCCACTAACAGGCTAACAAAAACAGATACAAATACAGAACAATTGAAGTAATAATTCAAGTGCTGGGCTTTTTTACAAGGAGAAGGGGAATGGGTGAGAAGGAGAACTCACTGCAGTCAGATTTGCTGGATGTATTGCTTATGTTTACAGAGTAGATGATGCAAGACTAACATGTCTACTGACCAGCTGACTGTTGTTACATTTATTTAGTTCTATAGGACACTGTATTATATAGACTGAGAGGCCACTATTTGTTACAAATAGTTTAACAAAACAGCCACCTTTTTTCCATACAGATTTTTCCTCTGGCAGAAAAAAAAAAAAAAAGAAAAACTCCTTTTATTTAAAAAGTATTTCAGATTTCTGACACTTGTTTAAAAGCTCATACCTAGTAAAATATACACCAAAGAAATTACAAACTAAAAGTTAAAATATAAAAGCATTCAAGTTTCTTAAAAAAAGCTAAAACCAAAATTGATCCTGTCGCACCATTAAATAAAAAGAAGGTTGAGCGCGTCATCCTGGTCCAGGCAAATTCCATTCCTCGATGTGCTGTATGGGGCAGCTGTGGTCTACGTTATTCTGCTGGCTGAAGCAGGCAGAGACAGCCATGCTACTGTGTTTGCTGACTCAATATGGACACAGATGAGACAGGGGCTTAAGAGTGCAAGGCAGAGGTGAAGACAAAAGCTGCTCTGCTGACCCAGGAGCTCATTTGTTTTATTTATATTGGGGCTGGACCTCGTGATAGTGAAGGATTTTGGCAGTGATTGTCTTTATGATTCAGTGTCTCTAGCAGTGACATCAGGGTGAATGACATCCTAGACAGACTCCTTGGGGGTGGTCTGTGCGGATGAAGGACACACCTAGGGTTTAACAAGCTTCCATCTCCAGAAGGGGTCCTGGTGTCGCCGCCTTTGCTTTGCAAGTTGAGAAAGCATTTCTTTTCCCACCTACAGGGAAGAGGAGGGGAAAGAGAGAGAGTGCGTGATAAAGACTTTATGAAGCCTTTTTAAAAAAGTATTCTTCAAAGAAGCTGGTGATGGGTCCCTGTAACTCTTATGACAACTGTATTAGTGGAATGTGCATTACAATGTCAAAGTTAAACGCAGGATTTATTACTGCTTGCTTTTTCTTGAAGTTTGCAACTATATTTATGGAAAGTACTTTGGATTGTAAAGAGATACCACCTAGAAAGGTGCGGTTTTAAGCATCCAGTATATTACAGAAGTACTTCCCTTTTGTAGTGGATTTCAGTTATCTCCAACATTTGACCCAGATACCATTA
Source organism: Oreocharis arfaki (assembly GCA_013398015.1). Lineage (NCBI taxonomy): Eukaryota > Metazoa > Chordata > Aves > Passeriformes > Paramythiidae > Oreocharis > Oreocharis arfaki. The sequence goes on from VZRR01011463.1 coordinate 259,862, forward strand.
CAAAACTAGACATCCTCAGGCTTTGGTACTGTAGTGCAGTGGTTGAGGTCAATTAAACCTCTCTTTCAGAGCCTCAAGCTCTCCTCCCTGTAGAAATGAAAAAATGCTGTCTTCCGCAAGCAGTTTGGTAGAGGAATGTGGTGGATGAGGCTTGCGTGAATACTGATTCAACCATCCATCCTTACAACTCGGGAGGATTTGTTCTGCTCTTCAGCTGGGTAGGGAACATCTTCCAGCTGTGTAAGAACCATGGGCCTCCTCCCTAGCAGTAAAGTTCACTAGGATCTTGGAAGGATTTATGTTCTTAGAGCATGTGAAATGGCCCACAGTACAGGCCTAATCGGAATTGCTCATCCAGAAAGGAAGAGCTCTTCCTCACTAGGTCTCTGGGTTACATCAGCTGATTTTCGCAGTAGCCAACTCAACCATCACCCTCACCCTTCTGATCCAGACAAGTGCGTTACAACAGGGTCTCCACCCAAAATCTCTCTAACGAGTCAGAGAGTTTTCCACACATGGACACATGCTCTCCAGTAACTGTTTGGGGATTAGTGGTATCTCAGAAAAACCAACATTAACCTCTAGGTCTCCATGTACTACTCGACTACCAAACAAATAGAGGGTTCAATGAGCAAAGCTTTTGAGAATGATCAAAATTAGCACAAGAATGTAGTTCAGTGGAGAAGGTAAACAAATTTTCACCAGAAGAAACACAAAATGCTTAGTCACATAAAGAATGTACACTGCCAGCACCTTGAGTCACACGAGGCAAGACAGAACAAGTTTATGAAGAAATGGTTTAAATCACAAGTCAAACTTCTTTTAGACTAATCATAATACATAGACTGCTTAAGCCTGCAAGAGCCACAGCTGAATTAGTCAGCAAATTTGATATTACATTACATTTCATCAGTATTTAAACCAGGGCCATTTATAACTGAGCCTGCACCTCCCATCTGCTGTAGCTTCCATGTAAACCATTACAACACAAAGCGTTTCACCCATTGTGGCGGAGTAGAGTGGCAGCTCCTGAATAAAGAGTTACACTGCCTCATGTAGTCCAGGGTGGAAAGCCTCCAAAACTGATTCTGTACCCTTTAATCAGTGTTAGCTGAACCCCAAAATCTTACTAAACAAGTTGACTCCTTATCAGAGGTTACCCATGTGGCTCTTGTTGTAGTGGAAAGGAAAGTTGAGGACACTGAAGTTTAGCTGCAGACTAAGTTAGAAAAGACAAGCATGAATTTATAGCAAACTGTTTGGTATAGCTTAGACTTGATGCAGAATCACTCCTTGCCCAAATACTGCCATCCCTGATACATAAGGAATAATTTTCACCTGCTGCTGGTAGCCACAGAAGGACATTTAAAGCCACTGAGGCTTCTTAAACAGCACAGATAAAAATCCACTGGCACACCAGCAGTTTTAACAGAGGTGGTCTGTATTGACTAATTCAGTTCCTATTTCCTCATAAAACCAGCCCATGTCCCAACTAAAAAAAGCCTCCTGAGCTTCCTGCCTTTTTTTAAATTTTATTTTTTATAAAGTAGCGCAGTGCTCCGTAACACGTGCGGATCAAAGAGCTACGAAGGGCTCTACCTTTCCAAGGAGCACGAAAGAGAGGCCAAGCAAACAGCAGAGAAACACTGGGGAGAGCACCCTGCAGCTTTATATTTATTTTGTGCCTTTTCATCCCGGATTTTCAAAGGTTTGGTCCAGGTTGCTCTTCCTGGGAAGGTTTTCCTCTCAGTCTTACATGAAAACATTCAGCTTCCTGTTGAGGAATGGCCTTGAGGCGCCAGGCCAGTAGTTCACAGCAGTCTGATACAAGCGCTGTGATTCAGAGCTACTCCCCATTAGCAGCCAGGAATGTCTACTTCACTGAAGGAAATGAAATGCTCTTCTGTTGAGATGGTTCCCTGCTCCTCCCCCCTTCCCTTACCAGCAAGCTGTCTTTGAAGTCAGGAGGTTAAAATAACGACCGTGGCCTTGCTCCGGCCCTCAGCTTTTTCCAGCAGCAGCCATTGCTTCTTTCTCAATCCAAAGGCAGCTTTTGCAGTCCCTGCCTCCTTTCCATAGCTCCTAACTGTGCCCAGCTCCTCTGGAGAGGCTGCAGACACCACGGTGATTCTGGAAGGGGACAGGCACAGGGAAGCCTCACGTATTTTTATTTCCAGGCGAACACTGTAGTACAGCAAATTACACAGTAGCTATCCCGAAAACAGCATCTAGAACCCAGCCTTTCCCCAGCTGCACATTAAGGCTACACGCTGGAAATTGCTTCTACTGCTGATAAACCAAATAATACCTAAAAAATAGGAGTGATGATGGTGTTGCCTTACAGATATAAAACAGGTCAAATCAGGATTCTTTTCAAGAAACCACAGGCATGTGCTAAGGAGACTGAAGACTTCCCACATCTAAGGCTTCACTGGGGGGCTGCAGCTGAAGTCTCGCCAGGCGAGGCATGCCCTAGCAAAGCCCAATCCACAAGTGAAGTCGGCACAAATCAAAGACTGCAATTACAGCTCTCTGGCTGTGGTTAGGCTTCAAAGAAAGTGCTGCAAGTCACATTTTACATATGTGAAGTCTTGAGCCTGAGCCACAATAGGAGGCACTGTCTGTGCCATTTGCAGTGTACATCTGACTGCAGGAGGAAAGGGGAAAAAGAAAAAGAAAACAGCACCTCGAGAAAGAAACAGACATAAGATTCAAGAATAATGCACTGCAAAAAGAAAAGCCTTACTACTGAAGTGGTAAAACTGTAATTCAGGAATAGCTACAGTAAAAATAAAGTCTCCTAGCAAGCCTGGGCTCAGTGGCTGAGGGGATCAGAATCCCTCTCCATGTTTTGGAATGAGATGGATTGAAGGGTGGGTCTGCAAAGGTCTTGTGCTCCTCCTCTGGTCTTTTAACTTTTCTAGAACAAGGGAGAGAATTATGCAGCTTCATCCAGATCACGATAGTCAGAAAAGGTTACTGAAGAAAGTCAAGAGTGTCTGGGTCAGTATAGGAGTAAGTACAGAGTAAAAGAGATACCTAACCCTTCACAGAAGGCAAGGGGTATCAAACATTTTAAATGAGGTACTTTTTTCTACACCTTTGCCTATCACGTTGTTTGGACACAGTTCTAAGAAGAGACAAGACTCCATACAACAGGCAATTACATGTATTTTTTCAAAAAAGAAAAAAGTCTATCTCCAAACCTATCTTTTAATCCGGTACTTCAAACAACATGGCAAGCTCAGGGACCCAAAAGCTGAAACTATCATTTTCTTTGTAAGTCCAAAACGAACATGTTCGACTTACTGCCTGCCAGGGTTTATTCAATACTCCAGAAACCAGGCTGTGCAAAACCAGGTCATTATTTATCAGGGCGGTTCATGCTGTTTGTGAAGTCCCTCTGTATTTTCTTTAAAAGCAGAGCTGGAGAGGGTTTCAGGCATAAGCAGATAGATGTCGGCGCTGCAGTCTGCTGCTCTTCCTGCCCAGCTGCGCCATGGTTTGTGGGTTTAGCCCAAACCAGATCCTTGAGATGTTCAGGGCAAACGCAAACAAACACTCTACAACCCTTGTTGTTTCTAAACAAAAAAAGCACCTCCCAACAAAACCCCAGTCATTTTAGTAATCCGATTTGCTGCTGGGTCCCACAAGCTGTTACAGAACATGGATGGAGAGACCTACCAGAGACAGGAAAAAGCCCTCTCTGCAAGAGCTGGATACCAGCAGGCAGCAGAGGAAACTTTTAAAGCTGCTTTTGTATCCAAAGAAATGACATAAAATTGTACCCTAAAACTGTAACAGATGCTGCCATGTTGAAACTATGTCAGTATAAAGTTTTTCTTGGTCTGTCCAGCCCCTCTGTCCCCCTTGCTAATTTTAGCCTTGGCCCATTGCTGGTAACTGAATGAAGACTTCAACAGCAAATTATTCACTGCTGTTTTAAATGCCCTGAGTTAACTGCCCCTAAAAATACCTCTCCACTAGCTACAGGTGGAGCCTGGAGTCCTAACTTCTGTCCTCTTAGTTTGACCTCAGCTAGATGCATTGATTGAACAGAATATTCCTCCCCCAGCCTTCCCAAGTGAGAGACCTCTTCCAGAGCAGATTAGTTTCAGCACGAAGAATGCCCAGGTATTTTAGGGTTCCCGTTTTGTGCAGCTGACGGCAACGATGCCAAGCAGGTGTGGCTCTTATCAAAGGCCCCCAGTGTAGGCAGCACAAAACTACAAGCTCTATCACTGAGCTAGAATCTTTAAAATTATCTTACTGGAAGGCCCAAGACATGTTTTTCCTGTTGGAGGTGGGAGGGGAGAGAGGCTCCATGTTTATAATAAAAACCAGATTACCTCTAGACAGCCATCTCTAGCAGCTTCTTAAAGAGGAACAGTGTACAAAAGGTGAGGAAGAGGGAGGAAGAAATAGGCTTGTCTCCTTTTTGTATCTTTACGGCATATAAAAAATATTCAGAAGACTATTTTTTAAATTATTTGTTTTCTAAACTGAGAGCTAGGGGCACTGAAATTGCTACTTCAGTTTTCACCTGCTGTAACACAGAAGAACATGAGGTATTGGTAAAGCAATAAGTGAAAATTCTTTCAGAAGAAAGAAATAACACAAGTACAGTTTCCTTTGTAGATCATTTTTTCTGCCACAATTAAACATAGGTTAGAATTTACACTACTTTGAAAGACAATCTCAACAGTTGAATCTTCTGATACATGGAAAAATTTAAATAGTTGCTTTCATGAAACCAAAGGCAAGTCAGATGTAACCTGAATATCTTCCTGAGCTTCCATCAACTCTTCTACACACAGGCATCCACAGAACAACAGTGCAAGCACAAGACAACAGTGCACAGAAACCGCTACAGAATTCAAACATACCAACTTCACTTTGGTGCAATTAAGTCATCATAACATCTCTACTGGTCCAAAATACACAACAGGAAGCCTGTGTACCTCAAAAGACACACATATGGAAAGAAAACCAACTATTCATCAAGATGTAGTTCTACCTAGTGTGCGCATTTACCTTTACGCCATAGAAACCAATTCTGTGCAGTTATTTTGGCAATATTTTACCACGTGCAATTTCAGGCATCCCTGAGATGAAGGATAGATAGAAGGCTCTCATAACTTCTGAGTTTAACTCTGATATAACTTAATATTAACGAGGGAACACATATCCTGTAACTTTTGCAGGGAGGAAGTAACTTCAGAAATTGTCTCTCTACTCACTTAAGCCTACTTAGTTCTCTTAACCCCCGATCCCACTGCACTGATGCGTGTGGCAAGAACACCAATTCAGAGATGATCGCTGGTACCATTTTCCTCAGTTGCCTCTAACCCTGCACACGCACTACGCCCCAGTGCCAGTGACACCTTCACTGCACAAATGCTTCCAACATTTGCTCCTACCACTGGAAGGAGGAGCTGAAAGCAGAATACAGTTCTGTTGAAATTAGAAGACAGATTTCACCCAAGCTTAGTCTCCAGAAACCAACAGGAAAGACTTTGACAGTGTCATAAAAGCTTGCTTTCTAGCTGGTCAGGAGCACAGTACAAAAACTCATTTTGAATTTTTTAATGTAAATACACTAAAAAAAGTGAAAATGCATTACAGGCCTGAGAAAACCACTAAAATTCTGAAGTTTTCTTCCAACTGGAAATGAAACAACATTTCAAAACCTTACATCTTATTTATGAAACCGTTTGTTTCTACAGAGTTTTTCTCATGACCTTAGAATTCTCAGTCTGGTGGTGAGTTTACTAAATCCACCAAAATACACCATTTTTATCCAGAGAAGAATGGTGCACCAGCACTCAACTCCCTGTCTCCACCCTATCCCACAGGAAGAGATAGAACAATAGTTGTCCCACTGCTCTCTTTCATTCTGGCCCAAGCCGCCTACAGCTAACACCTCAGAAGTGAAACAATATGGGGTTTTTTAATCGCTTGTAAGTGTGGTTAAATTCAAAATTCATTAAGCATCTCTAATTCCACAGTAGGTTCTGCAGCTTGAGCATCTCCAACAAAACAAACATATACATTCACCTCCTGAATTACCTATTTTTTTCCATTTGTCGATGTCAATTTAAAATAGAAAACACTGAAGATCAGCTTCATAGCTGATTATGCTGCACCCATTTTGCAAAAATCCTTAAAATTTTTTTCTTATTTCTCTAACCCCGTATCTATGCTGATTGTCTAGTTGAAAGTGTTCTGCTGTTCTTTAATTTGTAAAATGTATGCTTTACTACTACTACCCTCACTTACCCCTCCCATACACTCTGATTGCACTGAAAATAGCATTTATACCCTTCCTGCCTTCCTTCCCTCCCTCCTTCCTTCCTTCCCTCCTGTACTTCACCAGGGACCTCCACCAGGATGGTAAGAAGAAGCAGGGACCTGGGTCTGCTCTGCTGCACCTCTCCCAGCAGGTGTCAGTGCCCCTCCTGTACCTGCCACCTGCATGGGGCCATGCCTTCTCTTCAGGTTTGCTCTTCTGACTTTCTTCTTGATGTTAGAGAGCCTGAGAGAGAGGAGGGCTTCTGTCTTTCACCCTGACAAGATCAGTGTCAGGTCAGAATTGAGGTGTGGGAGGGGACACACAGGAGGGACAGGATGCCATCCAGAGGGATGTGGGAAGGCTTGAGAGGTGGCCTGTGCAAACCTCATGAAGTTCGACAAGTGCCAGGTCCAGCAGCTGGGTCAGGGCAATCTCAATCACAGATACAGGCTGGGTGGAGAATGGATTGAGAACAGCCCTGTGGAGAAAGACTTGGGGGTGTTGGTGGATGAGACCCAGCAATGTGCACTCATAGCCCAGAAAGGTGGTTTCATCCTGGGCTGCATCCAAAGCACTGTGGCAAGGCAAGGGAGGGGATTCTGCCCCTCTGCTCTGCTCTCGTGAGACTCCACCTGGAGTGCTGCATCCAGTTCCGGGGTCCCCAGCAGTAAAAGCACATGGACCTGCTGGAGTGATCCCAAAGCAGGCCACAAAGATGCTCAGAGGGCTGGAGCAGCTCTCCTCTGCAGGCAGGCTGAGACAGTTGGGCTTGTTCGGCCTGGAGAAAGTTCCAGTGAGACCTTAGAGCAGCTTTCCAGCTCCTAAAGGGGGCCTACAAGAAAGCTGGAGAGGGGCTTTTTACAGGGGCATGTCGTGATAAGGCAAGAGGGAATGGATTTAAACTGACAGAGGATAGGTTTAGATTGGATAGTAGGAAAAAAATTCTTTAGTGTGAGGGTGGTGAGGCCCAGAGAAGTTGCCCCATCCCTGAAAGTGTTCAAGGCCGTGAAAGTGTTCAAGATTTGATGAGGCTTTGAGTAACCTGGCCTAGTAGAAGGTGTCCCTGCCCATGGTGGAGGGGCATTGGGACTAGATGATCTTTAAGGTCCCTTTCAAGGCAAGCCATGACCTGTCTGAGGGCTATACTAATTTTCTTTGGAAATTTTATGCCTATCTGAAATAATACAAATATTTCAATCCAGAAAATTTTCTTCTGCTCATTCTGTCCCTCTTGCCTGTGCTGAAGGCCACTATTCATGGGCAAAACAGGGAATAGGGAAATATGGGTCACACAGGGAACAATTTTTAAAGCAAATCAGGACAAATCTCTGCACCACCATCAGCACACACATTCTCACAGAGGCTAACTTCTATGCAAGTTCTCCAGGCTCTGTCTAAAACTTCTGAGCAGTCAAGAGCTATGGGAAGGGATGGAACATTTGTTTCAGTTTGAACTACTCCAGCAACAATTTCAAGAGCGCTGGACAAGCCAGGTTTGAAAACATGCCTCAGAAAGCAAGGTACCACATCCTCTTTGCATCTTCTTTCTCAGATGCTGGCCAGAAACCCATGGTCAACCATGACCACAGTCATCAGATGCTTATTTTCCACAGTATTCTGGCTGTGGACTGGTCCACTTTATAGTCTGCTTTCACAGCCTCACTCCATTTTTTTTTAAGTAATTGGGAAAACACAATCCAGTCATAAAATACTACCCAAAAATCACTTCTGTGCTGAAATTTGGCTCCAATTTCCATGTAGGAAGCTTGAAATGTTAAGATAATTCATTGTTCAAAGTTAAGTACTTCTGATTGCAAATCAGTATTAGTCAAGTTTTCTTCATTTTGAAAGCTTTGCTAATGTAGATGCTAATTGTTATGGAATTTTGCAAGCCACAAATATAATTCTCACAGGTTTTCAAATGCCTATTAAGCTTCTCTATCACTCTTCTTAGCCCTTGAAGATAAGCCAAAACACAATGTTAAATTATGTAGTTTCCCAGTTGCATCCTGCCATATGTCGAATGACGTGCCTTTTACAGTTCCATACAGAGCAAGTCATAAGGAGTTAAGTATTTCCATACTGCAGAGCAATGAGGAATTTTTGTTAGTATCCTTCTATTTCCTTGCTGATTTCAAAATACTTATGAGATGCTAAAAATCACCTTTTTTTTCTTCCAAAAGTCTAACTGGATAAGAAATTAGAAGTCTCCACTTAGAACACAGAATTGCTCCTATTTACAAATTCCCTTGAAGGCTGTGCTTAAAGTAAAAAGAAAACACTCACCTTTCAGAAAGGTACTCAACAGGTGATCTCTGCATTGTCCTTAATCTTAGCTTTCCTCATTTCCCCTTCCCTCCTGGCCTCTCCTCAATTTATTTTTAGCATTATCAGATCTAATTCAACTCTTGGTTGATTCCAAAAGAAGAGAATAAATAAGAGTTATTTCTTCAAGAAACTGAAGTTATTTCAAATATTTTGTTGGGCCATGTCAACTGCAAACAAAATCCTTCTTGGGACAGTTCCACAACTCTTGAAGGACATGCTTTGGAGTACCTCTTTGGAGGTACTTCCAAAGAGTACCTTTGGAAGACTGGTGCACATTGTCATAGTATTACTAAAGCATTCTGAAGTGTTTTACAAATTGGCCATTCAGTAGTTTGGAGATCACAGAACTCAGTTAAATCCTAAACAGTGAAGCCTTGAGATGCCTGCTGCTATATAAAACCCTTGGAGAAGGGGCAACTTAATGCTACCACCTTGAGTTTACCACTCTAATCCTGTCCAAGTCAAAAAGCAGGACTAGAGGTCCACCTTAAAAATCAGTTACTTGCTGAATGTTCATGGACAAAAAGAACCCCACACCCAAAACTTTCACAGTATCTTAAATCATTTCTGTTTGCATGTCTCTTCCGTTACTTTCCTCTGAACATCCCACCACACAACCCTCCCACCATTTCATCCTTCTCACTTACATCACCGTAATTACAGCCCTGGCTGATCTCCTTTGTGCTGATCTTGAGATTCTTTCTTTGGTCTTGCCACCTACTCATTTCTGATTCTTCTCAGATAACAGAACGCTTGTCTCCTTCCCAGACCTCCCACCCTCCTTCTCCCTCTTCCTTACACCATCCGTTCGAGTAAGAAAGCTGTTCCCAGACTTATTATCTCCATCCAGTAAAGACTACAACAGCTCTGCTGTGGGCCTGGTAAGATATTATGCTTGTGGGCAAAACATTCTTTGGATTAGGCTTGCAGAGGGCAAGAGTCTTAACCTTCAGAAGTTTACTTCGAAGCCTGGCTGATTCGGGTTCCCTAAATCATTCTGTGCGTTTACTTCCAGCAAGAGCACATCTGTACATCTCCAGTGCGGATCATTCACTCGGCATAAAACACTTATTGGGGCTGGCTTCATGTGCATATATGGAGTCAACAGCACGCTTCCCCTTCCCTGGAAAACATACTACTGTTCTCAGACTCCGTGTTATGAATTGCCTGAAGACAGACAGACAGGTATTGCCAACAGTTTCCACACTGTTACAAAGCCTAAGAGGACACAGGAAGGCAGGACTGTAAAGGTCAAAGGGAGAGAAAACCCCCACACTCAGAACATTCAACCAGAAAATTCATACAGAAAATGCAGAGAAACTCCAACAAAAGTAGTTCAACATAGGCAAGACTGTAAGGCATCCAAGAAACCAAATATTCCCTGTTTTTTAGTTGTCACTTGAACCTTAGTTGTATTCCAATCCCAATCAAGTGTTCTGCATCAATTCAGATAAAATTATGAGTGTTTTGCCTACCGGTACTGTGTTAGGATCAAAGGGAAAGATATTCGCAACAATTGTGGACCTGGGCACCTAAGCTGAAATATCAATTATAAAACTCAAGGCTGAAGCACTTTCTTTTTCAGTGGATATAATGTTTTAAGTTATGATACTTTACAGCTACATTTGTTGTATAGGCTACAGAACCCCAACACTGCAACCCACATCCCAAATCAGCATGACTCAGGCATATTGCAAAGAACAAGGCTGTCTGCTTGCCTGAAAAACTTCTGCTTATTAGGAAGAAAAAAAGAGCACACATTTTGCCTTTTCACTTTACTTCAGCTTAAAAAAAAAACAAACAAACCACCAAAGTCTTGTCTTAACCAAGTTTAGACTAACCAGCATAATGGCATAACTTCAGAAGAGGCTTGAATCATGCTGACTGCTGACTGACACACTGCACACAGGAAACTGAAGTTGGCTTTCTCTGGCTGAAAGTCCAAGCAGAGCAGAGGGCCAACAGGAGTCTGCTTTACTGACTATTCTGAGTGCCACAGGGATCCTGTGGCCAAACAAGGCAGAGGAAGAGAGGATAGAGCCCATTTCTGATACAGTGTGTAGGTGATTTTAGAAAGTCTCTTTTTTTTTTTTTCTGCATGATTCTTGGAATTCTTGAGGATCTCCCAAGAGCAATCTGGCTTAATTAGACAGTTTAGAAGCAACTATTATTTCAAATTAATGTAATTTCTACTAGAAAACACATCACACTGAGAGAAAGAGAAGGACCAACCTTCCAACACAGACACTGAGAAATCAGAATCTCACTGTGGTACTGTGTGCACTCACAAGCTGACTAGATGGTGTTACTACACATATGTAATCACTAGTCATTCCAACCTCAGTGCAGATAATATGACATAAAGAAAGAAAACACATGCTGGAAATTAAACAACCACAAAAAACCCCAACCTGCACCACACATAAATACCACTGTACAGTTGTGGGAGAAATTCTTGAAACAACTGACATACAGTCCCATTTTCTTAGTAGGTGTTTTGTTAGTATACAGGTGAATAAATTGTTTTTAAAAGGTGTACCCAGCCAGCCAGCATCTTGTTGATGTCAGCACATAAAATGTGCTCCAAAGCCAGTGTCTAACCTGCTCTTATGAGCAGTGACAGTCTGGGAGGGCTTGCACTGGTTAATAAACCCATCCCTGGTTCACAGGCAGACTTGCAGCGAGTCAGTGAGGTGTGGTCAATTTGAAAATACTACAGTTAAGCAGTGAAATAGTGAACACCTAATAGATAGCCGGTATAAAAACCATCAGTAATCAAAGTAACATTAGCTTTGGGATATGATAGTTCTGTAATTTTTGCTAAACTCATGTTATTGCATAAAATTTATAAGAAGGCTTATTTTACGATTCAGTTTAATCAGCAGGAAAGCTTTAGAGATGTTCTTACCATGCTTCAGATGTAGGCAGCTGTCATTCTGGGGCCTGTACCTGCAGAAGATTGTTTTCCTTTAACAAATTTCTATTACAGAGTTTTTGCACATTCCAAGTAAGTTTGTTTGCTAAAGTGTTACATGGAATTTTTTGTGTGTGTGTTTTTTCGGTTTTGTTGTTTGGGTTTTTTTATGGTTCTTATACCAGCCATTTTTTTCTTGGAGAAAACAGGGTGTTTATTTATATATATTTTACAGGGAAAGAGGAGACCTCACTGATGCTTTTAGCCAACCTACTAAGCAGCTGTTAGTGTACAAAGAAACATAGAATACAGTGAGAAAAAATACAGTTACTACAAAAGGTCTGTGTAAAGTTTCTCATGTCCAATAATACCACACAGTATTTGAGACATAGTTAGGTCTAAAGATGATACAACACTGATTGAGGAGAAAAGCAAAGGTAAAACAGGACAGTGATTGCAGCAATGCGTAAGTTCAGCCAAAGATGTTGATGCCATCAGGACTGCTGCTCAGAAAGGTGTAATGGAAAGGAGGCACGGGTTATGTGCATGTTCACAAGCTTACATTCCAAGTGAAATATCTTACAACATCCATCAGAAGCAAGTGTTAGACAAAAGCTCATAAAAATTAAATAGCGCAAGCCCTGGTTTCTGAAATATACCTGAGGTGAATGGCAAGTGAGAGGTGGTCATGGCCTACCTGATGCTGATTCCTGCAACTTTTCTCTCTTCCTCTTCTTTTTCTTCCCCTGAAAAACAAGAAATTTTATCATACTATTACATGCACAGAACTTATTTTTGTCCCTTCCCTCACAGAAAAAGTCATTTGGACACTGAGAAAGCTGTTAGGAAAAAACCCAGTTATTTTCAGGGTAGCTTTTCTATCCCACTTTCAACTGGTTCAATGTTAATAGAGTTTGCTCTGAGCATCTATGAAGAAATATGCACATCAGCAATACATATATTTATATCCACATGGAATTACAATTTCTGGCAGTTTTTCAACTAACACTGGCAGCCGCAAGCACCTAGAAGACTTCTCATGCTCAATAATCTGGTGACACATATGTTGATATCATAATTTATGGCTCTTACAAGAACTCTTCACACATTCAGATAGTTACACTGTCATACACGGTAGGAGCAGACAGGGTGTTGAAAGTACCTAGGACGACCATGACTTGTCCCCAGGGCGCAAACCAGCCAACTGAATCTGTTCTGATAATGCTCGTAGCTGAACAGAAGCCAAGTCTGGTGTGGCTGCGCCCGGAGAGCGCGCTCTGCGACAACCAAACAGCAGACACCGTACAGCAGAGCACCCTCAGCTGAGGTGCAGGACACAAATGAATGCCTGGCAGCTGTCTTTCTGGGAGACCACACCGGCCCCAGCACGCCAACCTACACACTCAGCCTTCTCCTGCACCCCCCAGCCATGGAAATGGCCACAGCTCCTGCTTCACACAGTTTGCCAGGAAACAAAAGGTCAGCTTAGACCCACAATTTTAAACCTCAGTCATCTTGCATCACCCTAACTACCACTGATATTCCTCCATATGACTTGTCTTTATTGCCCTGTATAATCAGTGAAAGCTTTTTGTGTGTTTTAAGAAAAAATCATATCCATTTATATTTTAAAGAAGCCTCCAGACAGGCTCTAACAGGTGAGCTCTGGCAAAGGCTGGCACAGCTGTTGTGAGCAGAGCTGTAGCCTGCTGCCCATCCTCTGGCCCCCCACTCATGGCTGGCAGCTGCATGTGCCAGCACAGAACATGCCACACACACAGTGGCCACAGAGTGGAAGGGCTGAGGTGCTGGGAAACATTTTTTCATGAGCTAGCTATGCAAGGTGGTGGGATGGACAGCAGGTGATGTGAGAAACCACCTCAAACCTCTGCAGTGCTCACTGATTGATAGACAGCAAGTGAGGACTCCAAATACAGCACATGAACTTAAGCAGCCTCCACTCTGCTCTGACAGTCTGGGCCTGCCTGACTCTCAAGCTCCTGTTCTTATTTATCCCAAGGCTGGCAACAGGGCTGGGCAGAGCCTTGTGAGCAAGATTCCAAAATCAGGACCAAGAGCAGAAGTTGGAAAGCACATTTCAAGGGCTTTGGGGAACTCACAGCAATATAATTTATCACTTGGGCACCAAGGCAATACTTTTCTAGAGAGAAAATTGCATTAGTGCAGATGTTAACATAGAAAAGTCATGGGAGGAAGATTTGTTTTATTCTCTGTATCAGGCTGACTTCAAGTGCTAACACAAACTGAAAGCTGGTCTGAGATCTACCTATGAGATAACACAAGTGAAGGAATAGAAGACTGAGCTGAAACCTAGTTGTCAGCATTCCCAACTAAGATAGTTTCTGACAACTGCAGCATACACAGACACCCTCACGTTGTGAAAACACTGTGCTTCTCATGTCTATCACACAATTTTGCATTACTGCTTGGGGTATCAGTAATAAAAACATATGAAAAAGTTAGTTTCAACAGTTGAATAACAATGTTTAACATTTTCTTTGAATTCCTGAAATCCTGAATAACCAGGCAAACCAAAATAGAAGAACTAAAACCAAACTGTATGTATTTTTTACTTGTACTCTTTTGTGAAACAGAAGAACTACCCCTAGGTCACTTGAACCCTCAAAATACTGGAGTAATACCTGTGCTAAATTAATACAATTTCGCATTTTGACTTGTAAAGTTAGGAAAACCAAAAATGATGACAAATATCTGAAAAGGTTTCAACGATGAACTGTGCTCTCCTGTGATCACCGTCTGACCACCACTGCAGAACGTGTGCATTCCTGGAAAGGCAGAGGGCAGGGCTGCAAGAGGAAGCTAGCAGAGTTCTTCATTGTAACATACAGGACTGGAGTATGTCAGAGCTATACTTCCACACAGGATGTAGGCTGGAAGCACATCAAAGAGATAACTCATACGTGCCACCTCACACACTCCAAATGTCTGTCAAGGCATTTAAGAAACCGCAGGTCCGCTGCTTGTGCTGTGTGGCATAGGCTGGGGCAAAACACAGGGTTCTCAAAGCCAACATGACCAAACATCACAGGACCATCTTGAAGACTGATTTCCAGTAAGCAGAAGCTGACAAGACTCCAAAGTGGCGTGATGTTCCAGCAAGTAAATTCAAGACAAGCAAAATCTCCTCATTTCCAGGAGGTCTTTCCCTAAGACCCTGTTTGTTCCCAGCTATACTTCAAGACAGCTCTGTTGACACGGTCTGGTTACTGGAAATAAACCCTACCTGTGTAATGTCAGGACAGTTTATTGGCTGTGTAAAACAGACAGAAGGAAGCTGCTAGGGCTTCTAGTTGTGTCTGTGCTTACAAAACTGGGCATGCATGTCAGCAAGACCAGGGCCTTTCCTTCAGAGATAATCACATAGTTTCTGTGTCAATGCATTATGTGCCAGTTTCTACAGTTTCTGTTTACACTAGATGTTTAGGTACCTCAATCCTTAATGTCCAAAGACATCACTGAAGTAGAGAAAAACTACTGTCCACCTAATGCAGAAGGAAAACTGAGCCAGATATAGCATGTACACTTCCTATCTCAGTAGATGGTGTCACATCTTAATGGAGGGACATAAAGGAGCCCAGATCTCCGGTTAGGATCAGTCTCTCAGGACTGCAGCTTCTGAGTTTGATATCATCACATTTGGCTACACTGACAGCTCATTGTGGGCACCATAGTGTAACCATGCAGTGCAAACTGTTTGATATTTAATTATGAAACAAGAGTAATTGTAAGAAAACTTCTTAACATTTATATATATACATACATATATGTATATATATACACACATACATATAACAGCAGGCTGTACCATGAAGGTTACTTATACAAAATTTGCACAGATGGACCATTCTGAATTACTTTCAGCTAAAGTTCAGTCTGCATTGAGACCCCTGGGCTTGCAGTTCTCTTGAAACAAGACACCCCTTTTTTTCTCAGGTCTAAGAAAGATTTCTGGATAATAAGTGATCAAATAAAAAATGATGGAAAATTCACAGCTGTACAGTACAACATGAGCTTCCAGACAGTACTGGCCATTGTCTTAGGAAAAAAACTTTCCATGTTATTTTTTCCCCTCAAAAACTGTGAACTTCATAAGAAGCATCTCAACAACAACAAAATCTCAAGCTTTCTGGGTGCTTGAAGTGAAAACAAATATAAGGTTTATGTTTTATGTATGTTCACCATCCATTCATCCACGACTTTCCACAAGTTATAGAGAAAAAGGAGAAATAATAATAGTAATAATTTTAAAAGTTATGAAAAGAAAGTGAATTTTAAAAAAGAACCTCCAAGTGAGTGACTTACATAGTTGTCTCTTGCAGACCAGCCCGGATAAAGCTGCATGTGTAGCTGCCTTTCCTTACGAGCTAGTTCATAATATTTTGCTTGTTCTTCACGGGAGAGAGCATGCCACTGCAAACAAAATAAACACAGCTTTAGATTAGGAGCTAACTTATACCTAGGCAACAGATGACTTGAGCAAGTGTTTTAGTGACTTTGATTCAGTCCTTCCCTGCTGCAAAAATGAAATTCATTAGCAATTACAAGCGGCTGTGTTTATTAACCAACTTTCAGGCATTTGTCAGCTCTGCAACTGCCAAGTGCCTTGAGCAAGACAAAAATTATTTATGGAAACAGGGCTCACCAAATAATCTGCTCACAGAACCATGCTCTCCCAGCACTACTTAAAAAAACCAACAACAAACAAACAACAGCAAACCCCAACAAAAAAACAGCAACAAAACCCAGCCTTTAGCTCCTGACAGAACTGAAGGGGTTTGTGCTGCTTTCAAAGGGCAGCAATCTCCCCTTGACAGAAGGGTCTGCTGTCTTGGTTTCAAGCAGCAGCTAGACACAAGTTATCAATGCCAACACGGAAGGCTTTCTGGGCACCAGCACTCCTGTTCCAAGACCAACTTTTAAGTACTGAACTTCGAGGTACTTCAAGGTTTCAATCACTGCTTTGTGATTGAAAAAGAAAATGGCAACTACAAAGTTTCTAAGATAAATCACAGAACTACAGTCTTACAAATTACGTGAGTTGTCCTTCGTAGCCAAGCAGGAATAAGTTTCCTGGTTTCATGTACTTAAAAATAAACCACCCCCCCCAAAAAAAAAATGCAAGCAAAAAACCTCACAACCTGCACATTTAAAAAGGCACCAGCTAAGTTAGTATCTATTAATTTTGTTCTTGTTGAAACACCTATCATAGACCTGAACCAGGAAGAGTAAAGGCCTTTTATTTAGAATTAAGTTCCACTGCTGCAGCATTAGATGCATCTTCTTGTTTGACAACATCCATGGGGAAGTGAGGGGAGAAGAAGTTATTAAAAAAATCCAAGGAGCAGACAAAAAATCTTAAAGGAATGATTAAGACACTCATACAAGAAAAACATACAGAACTAAGTTTTAAGATCAGACCACATTTGTTGGATTTAATATGTTGCTTTGTTACATGTCAGAGGGTGTGAACTAAAGCTCTTGTCTGCCTTGACTTGGCAAGTTGGATGTGTTATTGAGAGCACAGCAGTTCAGCCTGTCTGCAACTCTCAAACTCCACATGCACATTCAAAAACTGAAAGGTAATGACCACAATGCTGTGGCATCAGAGAGCCCAGCAGCACGCAAAGTGTCAGCTTTTGAGAACAGAGCTGGTTCCTGCTCTGGGGTAGCACAGTGTAAATAGTGACCAAGAGGAGCGAACACAAAACACCTAACAATAATTAATCTCCAAGCAATTATATTGGATAACTCATGCATCGTTTGCACCACAGGAAAAGTGGAATTTGAGGTACTTTCATGTAGAACGGTAACTTGAAAAGAGGAGTCCAAGCTGCAGAAAAAGCAGGCAATGGAGCCCTGAGGCTTGATTCCTTACCAAAACAGAGATAAATAAGGCATTGCCCTTGTTCAGGCCAAGAAAACTAGGCTGACCTACTAAGCAACTAAGATCGATCATCTGGGACTGCAATCACCTGTAAGGGTAGTTCACAGATCACAGAATACTGTGAGTTGAGAGGGACTCTCAAGGATCATCAAGTCCAACTCTTAAGCAAATGGCCCATACATGATCCTAGAGACTTGCATGAAAGCATGGAAAAGGCAAGCACCAAGATGTCCTTTAAGGGGAGGTAACAAGAACAGAAAGCAGAAGACTGCACAAACTGGGACAAGTACCAATAGATTTCTGCTCTGTTTGGAGCAGGAGGTCTTCTGACTGTAATATAAAAGGAGCACTTAAAGGCCATGTACTGATTTCCCATTTGAAAGTACAGGGTTTTCAGAGTCGCAGTGCCTCTCAGTACTGCCTTGGTCAGTGATCAAAAAGAGGTGTTCACTGGGAATTCGAGTAATCCCTACTCAAACTCAGATTGATACGAAAGTCACTCCTTTCCTTATTTCTGGGAGTCAGTTGCAAAATGGGTATTTACCTCTGCTGCCTTCCCTTGGAAGAATAACACTGACAGAGAACAGAAAGGCTGTGCTGTGAGTTGTTCTCCATAGAGTTTTTTCTGAGTGTGGAAGGTACAAAACACAACTAAAATGACAGAGCGAACAGCTCTCAGCAAGGCTCCGGTACATGTACTGGGATCATCAGTACTCAGCTGATGACTTCAGAGACATTCAAAACTTGACTGGACAGGTTCCTGAGCAACCTGATGTAACTGGACCTGCTTTGTGCAGATGTTGGGCTACACAACCTCCACCGGTCCCTCCCAACCTACATGACTTTACAACTGGACCACAATATATTCACTTTTGAGTCTCATCTCCAGTGGCATCCGGTGTTCATCTTTGAATGATCCCTTCCTGCTCTGACGGACAGGCCTAAGGGAGGACCCAGAACGTGATTAGAGTACTCCTTCATGTGTGACTGATGATATTTCATGTCTGAGCTGCTGACACCATAACATGAGTGGAACAGACACAAACTTGATGTTGCTAATGCTGAAAAAAGAAATTAATGATACTGGTTTTATTTTTGTTGCATGTTTTATCTTCTATAGCTGATTTGATAGTTGCACATCAGTTATCACCTCAAGCAGAAAGTCAGCCTTCACACCCAGCTAAAGGGAAACACAAATTAGCAGCACACGTGAGCACTCACAAACCCTCCTGTACATACCCTTCTGCCAAGGATCTGGTTGATAGCTGCGCTTTCTTTCAGAGTACACTCTGCTACGACGTTTGCTCTCATTTCTTTCATGTACAACATGAAAGCATTCAGAGGTTTCTTAATATGAGGTCTTTTTGGCTCTTGTTCTTTTCTCTGTTCGTGCTGAGGCTTCCTAAAACGTGGTTGGGAAAGGGAAAGGAAAGAAAAAAAAAGCGTTAATTTGCTTCAACCTAAAAAGATCCAATGGGAAATTACAAACTTGTGGTTACAGTAGCACTTAAGTAGTAAGAATGAGGATTTCAGTGGTCATGTCCCATCCGCTTTCATATCTTTTAGTTTAATACTCAGGGAGGATGACAGGGTGACATTCTCTAGCAAGTAACATTTAATCTGTGAATCTGCTCCAAATTCATCACTTGTCTCAATTCTCTTATTAAAAGACTATCCATGGTACCCTAAAAGACCACTGCCATAGGCAGGAGAATAGCTTCTCATCCTCTTCTTTCCTAGGCCTAAGCAATGAGACTGCTTTTTGCTAGTGAATTTTGCAGGTAAGAACTTCTCCAGCAGAAGTTCATGAGTTCACTCTCAAGCACCAGTCACAGCTGGACAGGTCCATGTTTATGACTGAATCAAGACGGCTGCTGCCAACAGCTTAAGAGTGCTGGACTGGAATGAAAAATGGCTTCTCATTACCATTACCAAACAGTAGCCCACAGTTCCAGTTTTAGTTATAGGAGAAGAGTTAAAATTCAAAGAGGTCGTGAAAGACACTTTTTTTCAAACATCCTTGACTCTTCTTCAGACAGAGTTAGTTCTCAAACATTTATTCATTAAGGGCTAGTGCAGAAAGGCAGACTCACACATGCATTAGCTCGCTGTCGTTGTGCAGATGTTCTTGTTTTACTTGAGGTGTTACAATAGCTGGGTGAGGGATTCCAGTTGTGTGAGGGCCTGGAGGACCAGGAATCATGTGATGTGAAAACCTAAAAGAGAAAACAAAGCAAGGTCTGTAACCCCACTAAAGACAGGCATCAAACACGTATGACAGCAGCAGGACACTCTAAGAATGCAAATGCTACGGAGCTTGCAATGAAGACAACTCTTACAGAGCACATGAAAAATATTTGGCTAAGATTTGTGCATTGTAGCCCAGTTATTCAAGAAAAACAAAACAGATCAGTCAACATTTTGGTTGTAGAGAAGTTATTTTATTACCTTTCAGGCAAACATTTTTAGCAATGCACACAGGAAATATTTCATGTCTATACTGTTGCACTGTCTAGAAATAAAAATACACATCTCTTAACCAAAAAATGTATTTCCACACCAAGATATAAACATTCTTGAAATATCCACCACCAGCCAATGCAAAGGAGGAAACTGCCATGCAGAAACAAATAAAATGAAAGAAGAGTATCTTCAAGAAGTCCCTGATGGCTCTCCTAAGGTATTTAAGGTAAAACATTTTAACATCACTTCATCTGAACCCACTATTCTTACCTCGAATGCTTAAAATAGACTTTGAAAATCCTGCATCCTGGATGAAGGGTGGGAGCAGGGAGAGATTTTTGTCCTAATTAAAGCTTCCTTTCATCAGTACAAGAAGGAAAATGGGAAATAAAACCAAAATACCACTAACTGAATAATCCCACCCTACTAACCCAACTCGTTCTCAAGGACAGCTGAGACAGATCTTGAAGGTGCTGAGCATTGCAAGCTCAGGCGCAGCAGAAAACCTGCATGCTGTATTTTAAACTGGTGGAAAGTACTGTTAACATCAAAAGCAAGCTCATGCTCCGAAGTTTTGCTGAGCGAGTGATGGCTAAGAAATGGCATCCAGCCTCTCCTTTCACCATGCCTTAGTCCCCTTGTTGCCCTTTTCCTTCATGTGACCAAAATAAAGGAAATACAAAGCCCTGTTACCAAATCAAGTGATTTTATCATGGAGAAAGAATGGGTTTTCTTCCCAATCACCCTGACAGGCACATGCTTATCATTCCCCTGTAAAGAAGTGAAGGGACAGTGATAATCCGAAGGAGCCCACACACGAAGAGGCAAAAGGACCTACCACTTATCAAGTGGCCTGCCTTAAATCCCTGTGCAAGAGGATGTGTCTTCTACAGGTCACAGAAAAAAACCCCAAGAATTGTATATTGCAACCTCATGTACACCAAGCATAGGATGCAGAAGCTGTCTTTAGAATGCAAAAGCAGAGCATAGGAGGTCTGGAGTGTGTCATGGCCAAGTCTCAATTAGCATTGCTTGCTTGCACTTAGACATAAAGACACAGTGCCTGAGTCACACACCAGTACAAATACTGTGCTGGCATCCCCTGCCATTAGTGGCTTTGGGCTATGAAATACCTACTTGTGAGCAAGTTTTTATACAGAGCATTACCTACATGATTCAAGACTAATTACTCACAGCTTTGAAATTGGAACTAGAGAACACAGACTAGAGTGACATTCCACCTGGCTGCATACTGACATGAGCAAAACCCAAGGATGCTATGCACAACACTGTGTTGCATCTAGAAATGAACTAATGACTCATTTCAGATGAAACAGCTCAATTAATTGTTGACAATTCACTGGTGCTCATCATTGCAACACTTCAGAGACTGACAAGAAAATGAGGCCAGTGTGGGATCCAGGCAAACTGCATATACACACATAAGTTAAATAAAAATGTATGCATAAGGGTTTAGCTGACTGAAAAGCAAGCAAAGGCAGACCAAGATGCAAGCAGAAGAGCAACCTGCCCTCTAATGCCAGCAGTTACTCCCCAGTCAGTCATTCACCTCCTACACCTACCTGGACATGGAAGGGTCGACTGAGAGTGAGGATGGGTAGGGCTGCCTGAATCCACTCGAGATGGGATATACAGGCTGACCTTGCCTGAGGTCACAGAAGAAAGGAACCCATCAATCATACGATATGGTATTCAATGGTTACTCTAGAGTTACAAGCTCTTGATGGGAACTCAGTACTCGTAACAACTCAATAGTAAGAGCTATCACTTTCAAGAGTTCTCCTAATGAAACTAACGAGTACTTAAATGCTTTGAACTTTCTCCCTTGCTATTGAAAGATTCCAAATCTAAGTTTCCACTGGGAAGGAAAGCAAAACAACCAGCCTTCCTCCCCCAGGGCGCACATACACATGCACACTCTTCTATCTCTACCCCTCTCTCGCCTAGTTTTAGAAGCATTGGAATCAGATTTGTTAAACAAGCTCTTAGGAAAAAAGCATCTTATTCCAAATAGTTCTACTGTAGATCAGAGTGAGAACACTAGATGGTGAATTATTAAGCTAAAAAGCCTTTTGAACAGTTTCATTAAGTCTTTGAAAACTTAGGACTCTCTCCATTAGCATATGCTATAGTGAGGTACAAGTGGACAGCTCTTCTAAGTAGAAATTTGTTTGATAAAAAAACCTCCAACCCAACCACGCAAAAGGCCACAGCAACACAAGTCTATCTTACTACTTAGAGACCAAACTTTGCAGTTCATTAAGAGAAGCTTGTGTGAAGCTCCTTTACACTCCCACATATACAGAATATTTTGCCACCAGTCCATCATTTGAGGTCTTTAAGTTTTATC
Source organism: Oreocharis arfaki (assembly GCA_013398015.1). Classification (NCBI taxonomy): domain Eukaryota; kingdom Metazoa; phylum Chordata; class Aves; order Passeriformes; family Paramythiidae; genus Oreocharis; species Oreocharis arfaki. Next base: position 282,156 of record VZRR01011463.1, read on the forward strand.
ATCATCACTACACTTTGATTACTTTCAGTTCACAATGGTTCAGTCATGACTACAATGAACACCCTGGAGTAGCATGCAATGGTGATGTGAGCAAATACCAGTTCAGCCCAAACACCTCTACCAGCCAGATGGACGCCACACACATCAATCCTATTCAAACAGAAGCTTAACGGGTCAATCAGCTCTCAGACGAGAAAAAATGGGACCGAGCCTTTGTAAGGTTCAGGACACAGGTTTCACTTCTGGAACATGTCACTGGAAATAAGCAGTGCTCAAAGGCAAGAGGAAATGAAAAAAAAATTGAAGGAAGTCTCAACAGCGCTGCCTCACAGCAGGGAGCCGTAGCATAAGGGAGAGCTGAGTACGTCCCGCTGTTGGTGAGTGCTGCTGAACACATCCCTGAGTCTTGCAAGGTTGGATCTTGTCTCTCCTCTTCTTTCTCTTTTCCCTCTTCCCTCCCCCCAGCTTCTGCACCAAGAAGCCATTCAGAAGAAATGATTGACCACATCTGAAAAGCGCATGCTAGCAACTGCCTGGTGGCAGTGGAAGTGAGGAGACAGCTAAGCAGCAAAATAGGGAGGAGGGGTGGGGGGAAAAGATTTTAAAAATAGTCATATACTTCCATATTTTAGTTTGATATCAACTAATTATTTGTTCCAAAAAGGCATGTGGCTTTTCTTGAAAGATATGTCAGCAATACACCATTTCATCATCTTCTGCTCCCTACTTTCTCTGCCTGTTGTCATCTGGATCATGTTTCCCTCCCATGGAGACATTAAAAACCAAAAAAATCTGCATCCCTCATTGCGTGGGCACAGACTAGTCACAATACAGATTCTAAAGCACTGAAATTGTGGCCGAGTTTTCTTATTCCCTGCTCCAAGAGAACTGAAGGCAAGTACATATCTACCCCAAGCAGACGTGAAGCACCCTGTCAAATCTATTACTCTAAAAATACCACATTTCCTCCAAAAGTGGACAAAAGAAGACACCCTGAGCGGCAGCAAGAGATCATGAAAGTGCTAGTATTAGCAAGACCAGCAAGATCTCCCAGTGACAGAGGCTTCTCTCCGTACAGAAACTGTAAAAAAGCAGCAGACTACAAACGTTTGTTCTCCATTTGGGGCAGTTTCAAGATTTCCCCCCCCACACACACTTCCAAGTTCCTTCTTACCTCTCCTCTCCTCAGTAATTGCAATTTTCTTTATTAAAATTTACACTTAATTCCTTGAGAACTTCTGCTATCTTTGCAAAAGCTAAGAGCCACAAATCTGAGCCATAAGAAACACAGACTTCAAAGTGAAATCTACACACTTCAATTTCTGTACATGTTTGAAAAACAGATTCAATTCATTTTAAAGATCGACATTTTTTCATCTTTTCAACTAAAACAAAGTAGGAATTTCTTACTGGAATGACATTATTTTGCAAATGCTGTGATTGATTCAACAAAAGCAAATGGTGTGAACATGCACCTGTCTGAAAAGAAGCTAAAAAATCTTACCAGCCAAGAGGTGGTGTTATCTGTCCAACCCCCCCTGGAGACAAGGGATAGAAGGTAGGGAGATCAGGAGCTGGAGGATGCCTGGACATGCCTGTTAAAAAGCACAGAAGAATGAGTGACTTTCCCCTCGAAATACTCCATATATGACCTACAGTTCCCAGCTAATACTACAATGGAACTAGTGCTCTGGATAAGGAATAACCACCTTCTTGGTTAGTGTTAAAAGCAAAAGACTCCATGGGCCACCTTTAAAACAATCTGCACACAATACTGCAATTCAAAGGGAGATACTGGAAAAAACAACATAGAAGGAGAAAATTAATGTACAAGTAAGGAGCTGTGCAAGTTTAGATCTCCTGTGAAGTGCATTAGGTGCTACCGTCCCCTCAGTGGTGTCACCAAACCCGACTGGATCCTGAGGACCTCTTCTAACACATAATGAAACAAGGGGAAAATAAAGTGTTGTCAAAGAGGCAGCACAGCAGAGCTATTAGATTAGGTAAATTGCTACTTTTATATTTTCACGGGTTCCCTTATGGATTCACAGATTTTGGAAACTTGCTACCACAGAGGATCAGTGGTTAATTAAGAATCATTTTCAGGCCTGTAATGGTCACACTTGATATGATTCATTTGGCTTCCAATTGTCACTCCAGTTCCAACTAAGCTCTTCATGAAGTTGACTCCTGTGGGCTCCAAGGTCAATCTGTTTTGCAATGGTAGTATTTCATGGAAAAATAAGAGTCCCATCAGGAATGATCCATCAGCTCACATTCCCCAGAACACAGAGTCCTACAACTGCAAGAATCACCTCAAGATTAAAGCTAATCCTCATCCCAAAAGGGTCTGTGGTCTCCATTCTTCACCTAAACCTTGTGCCCCCAGGAGACATGGAATTACAGTTGCAGAGGCCACAAAGACATTGGTTTATTTAAATGTGTTTGGGGAAGAGGGGTGAAGCAGAAGGAATTGTTAAGTCTACTTCACATGTTAAATCAGCTGCTTTAAAAGGGTATTAAATATTCATGTGGTGACACTCCAAAGGTCCAAGACTGAGCGTGTGCTGCCTTGACACTTAGTTTATAGATTGATGTTACTGATTTATTCCCTTCCCAGTTTGTATTTAAATCTTCTGAATTTAATTACAAGATTTGAAGAATATCTGTCAGGACCGTGTACAGGAAAGCATGGAAAATACCACCAGTGGTGTCATTGTCTCAAAAAACCTGAATTTTCAGACTTGGAACCACAACTTGAGTGAGGATCAAATTTCTGGCCAGTTGTCTTTTCAAAGGTGTAAAACAGCTGGTAGCTGACAGGAAAGGAAACACTTTACATATCCCAGGGCTTTTACATGAGAGGGAACACTCTTTCCGAGTGGTTAAAAAAAAAGAAAACCAAACAAGGTGTAAAAGAAGCCCAGCATCTCATCTCTTGCATTTCTGGTGATAACTGATGCTCCTGGAAGTGATGACATGACCTTGCCCCTGCCAGACCAAGTTCTGCACAAGGTGCTGGGCCACTCCTCCAGAATCTGCAGTTCTGCTGTCTCTTAACTAATGCACAGTTGCTATTGCTAATCCAAAACTTCTGGCCCCTTATGGAGGGCTACCAGCACCTAATGGCCACAGGAGCACATACAGCTACCATATGGCCAGTGCCCTCCAAAGCAAGTTCTCTGGAGAGGGTTAAAGAAAAAAAAGTTAGAAAAAAATTTAAAAAAAATAAAATAGTGACTGCCTTTAGGAAGGTGGTGCTGTGTGTCCATTCCAAAGTGCCTTGGGTGCAAGAGGCAGTGCTGAGGGCAAGCTGCTGCAGACCCCCTTGTTGGAGGATTTTGGTGGGAGAAGGACACCCTGGCATCAGGGCTAGGGCGCCAGGGCAGTGCCTTGTTCCAGACCCACAGTAGGAGGCGAGGACAGAAACAATGGTTGGAGGCGTTTGGCAGAGGACCTGAGGAAAAAAAATCCTCTCTGCAGCTACTGCATGGGCTACTTCACTGTGGCTGCTCCCACACGCCAGTGGCGCCGAAACAGGGAGCATCGACGGAAAGACCACACACATCAAGGAGACCATCCCAGACAAAACCAGCAGTCTCCAGCCTGCATTATCCACATCTTCCATTTCCATCTTTGCCAGACACTGAGCAAAGGGATCAAGAGCCTGTTCAGGAACACCAGAGGGCAATGAGCTTTGTGCCTCCTGGCAGAGCCCCTCGGCAAGCTTGCGCTCAAGGATGGGGATGTGGCTAGTGGGATGCTTGACAGGGGAAAGTGGAGAGAAGCAGCAGAAGAGAGGATGTGCAGCAGCAATAACAAACCAGATGTTTTTCAGTTGGGGTCTGCTGTACAGGAATACAAAAATAAACTGGGGTAAAGGCAAAAAAATGGGGCACAGGAGGGCAAACTCAGCATGCAGTAAGCAAAAACCTCTTGAGCTCAAAAACTGCAGCAGCGAGTTGTGCCCCAGCTGTCCCAGCCAGCTTCAGCAAGAGGTGGAAATCCCGTTCTCTTAATGCGTGGCACCCCTGGGATTTCAAGGAATGAGTGTGAATATCCTTCTCCTGGGCACTGATGCAAAGGAGGAAGACAAATGAGGACAGGAGGTCTCCATTTGCTTCTTCCAAGTCTGATAAAGATATTATATATGTATCTACAGGCCAGGCTTTTCAGGCAGAGTGCTTTTTGTATTCCACCTCCCTAGAAAAAAACAAACAACTGACCACCAAACAGCAAAAAACACACAGAGCCAACAGGCCATACCATTTTCTGGATGTAGCCCATGTTATTATCTCGATAGCACAGCCAAAATAAAACGTAGGCATTCACGGAAAGACAGAACAAAAAAAGTCTCTCTCCCTGGACAGTCATGACTAGAAGCCTCTTCAGATAAATGGGACAACTGTGCATGTGGACGTGTGCCCAAGTAAAGCAGAGCTTCACGATTTTGTCACCTGGGTGTCACAGCACATGGTGGGACATGCAGGCGCAGAGAGAGGCAGGGAGAGGCACCCTCCAGGACCAGTCATGGCACTGACAGGCTTCCTGCCCATGCAGAGATATCCAGACTACAGTGAATGCCTTTGTAAACCCTCTGCTCTCTCTCCTTCCCTCCTTATTACCAGGTCTCCCATGCAGACTTCTCCTCAGGTGCTTACCCAAACCTGGCTCAGACCCACGATGGCCATGGTCAGTTCTCCCCTTGCTACTCCCCAACATCCATCATATCCCTCCCCAGGTCCTGCAACCCACTGCAAGCACACCCTTCCCAGGGATCCCTTGTTTTCTCTTGGGTACTGGGCAGAAGCTCTTGGCACAGGCTAGGCTTGACACCTTGGAGACTCTCTCGCTCTTCCCTAGGGGCCTGATCCTGAGCAGGGCTGGTCTGACATTCCCAGATGTGGTTCTAGGAGGCTTTTGTGTTTGCCTTTGTGCACCTAGAGGTGCAGAGAAAACTGACATCCATGACTCGGACATATAAAAAGACGCTTTCTGCAGAAGGCAGCCAGCATGAGAAGGTTAAAAAATGTCATATTTGTAAAGCTTTTACTTGTACAGGCTCAAACTATTTTTATGGGCAATGCTTTGGTTATGCCAACTGACATATAGAAGAATACAGACAGCTAGAATACAAGGACATAAAATAAAGTGAAAGAAAAGGTTTCAATAACACCACTACTGAAGCATTTGTCCCCCTCTTTTTGGGAAGGTGAGAGATGGTTGCCCTTTCTGTATCTGCGTGCTGGAAGCCTTGGGCACTACAGGAGATGGTGAAGACTGGCTGCTCTTTAGTGAGATTTTGAAAGACTTAGATGAGAAAAGCAAGCCTGAATTATCACATTAGAAAGAGCATAAAAATTTAAGCAGCCGAGTTAAATATCAGCATCACAGCAGAACTACCATCTCTGAAAGTGGGCATACGCACCTAGAAGCCTCCCTCTAAAATATTACAAATAAAGCTCTGTCAGCAGCACGGAGGGCACCAGGACCACCCTGCATGCCCACCGAGCTGGGAAAGGATGGGCTCACCTTGTTTGGAGCTGACGTCAGAGGGGATGTGAGACGGGTGTGACCCCGGGGAAAAGTGCTCATCGCTGTAGGTGATAAGAGGGGTGAGGGGGTGAACCGCATGAGAAGGCTGTACCACGGGCACCTTGTTGGACTGCAAGAGAAGGACAAAAATTAAATTGTGTTAGTGAGGCGAAACTTCTGCTTTGAAAAAAAAAAATGAACAAACCAGACAACATTTCCAAAATGCTATTTTAAAGTATTTGCATTACCAAAGCGGGGGAAACAGATGGACAGACATGACATTGGGGCTAGTGGATGGAAACCAGGTTTGCTGCCAGAATCGGCATCCTCAAACCACTGGCACCCGAGAAGGGATGCAGATACTGAGGAAATGCAGGGAAATGGGTGGGGGCCGGGAGCAGGAAGAAAGGCATTTGGGAGACATTGAGACAGTGCTGCGGAAATGGCAAATGGAGAGCTGCAGGGCAGGAGGAGCAATGTGCTGGGCAGGCAGGCACTGCACACCAAAGGCTGTGACCTAAGGACAGCAGAGTCAGCAGCAGTGCTGGAGAAACCCTTTGGCTACAGAAATAGCATTTAAAAAAAAGAAGGCTTAAAGTACAGGCTTGCCTTATCTCCAGCCTTAAGAGCAACACAAGCTTCATCAACTTCCCTCTTCCTCTCCACTGCTCTCCTGCGTGGCCATGGCACGGCACAGCTGGGACAAATCCCCATCATCACCAGAGGAATGGCAAGTTTGTCCCTTGCAGTTTTACACACTCTAGTTGAAAACTCTTGGTCTGTGTACCAGGCAACTAAAAGGTCACCCTTAGAAGCCTGATTTCATATATAAGCAGTTGGCAGTGGCCTCTCAAGGGGGTCAGTTAGAGGCGAGACCTGCTGAGCGCACAGGGACAGCTGGGAGGCCTCTGGCTATCACGGAGAACTCAAAGTGCTACAAACACTCGCAAGGGTTCTGAAATAGATGCCATAAGGTGATGTCCATGCAGGGAAAGATGCACACTTCCCACCAGCACTTCCTGCAGAGGCACAGAGGAGGGGGCAGGCAGCATGACGGAAGGATCCTGTCCAAAATTACCCCCTAAGATCAAGGTTGCAAGACAATGGAACTCCTCAATCCCAATGAAATCCTGCATTATTAACGCTGCTTGAAACTCAGTTTGCTCTTTCCACGGTGGGGACGAGCCATAGTAATGATGCCAGCATGTAACAGGCTCTCCTCATTTGTATCCTGCCACTCTGCCCTGCCCCTTAGCACAAATAATTAAGGAACAAACAGGTTTTTAATAAAACTCCCAAAAAAATAAAGCTATCCTTCCGACAGACACACTGACAGCAGGGACAGCCTGTCAAACATAAGGAATTAAGAAAAAAAAAAATTGAGAGGCCAATGAAATAAATTTTCCTTGAGTTCACTATTGAAATCCTGGCACAAAGCAGATGTTAGGATGTAGCTCCATGCACAAGTCCATGATTTTTGTGGGCTTCTGGAAGCAGACGGGTTATTAAATGGACAACTCAATTTATTGTTTAGGCTGGTAGGAGCAGAGGAAAGGGAGCAAACGGGAGCCAGTGCAGCATTTTCCGCTTTCCTTGTTTCCAGAGCACCACCTTAAGGAACTTGCATTAGCAGGCAGTATCTTCTTAATGTCTGACCTATCCCTCCAGTCATATAGCTCAGAATCTGGTGCCATGAATTTTTGCTAAATTATGCTATCCTTGCTCTCCTCTTAATTTTACGGTTTTCAACACAGATTTGCTTTCCTGTGGGAAAGAGATAAGAACCTGAGGATTTTAATTTAAGCTTCGGCCTTGTCTTATATTTTGCAAGATGGAGAGAGAAAGCAGCGCTAGTAGGTGTTTTAAAGCCAACAAGCATTAGGTCCATTTTTATGACCAAATATTAAAAGCAATATGAATTCTCAATAATATCTATGAGTTGAGTTGTAAAGGGAATAGCTCAGACTGCTATTCATCTTTCCCATCCATATAAATTCCACAAAAAACAGATGCCAACAAATTTCAGACGATTTACAAAACGGGCCTCAGTCTTTCGCTATGAGACTCGTGGGCCAGCCCACCATTCAGCCATTACTTTATCAACAATAAACTGTATATTATGAATAAAGATAAGCAATAGATGTATTTAGGTCACACACACACAGCTGCTAATCAGCATTAATTTCTCAAAATTTAGTAATTAACATTTTGTATTGTACTGGATGTAATTGTCATGCACGCCCCTGGTATCAGGGTTCCTTGCTTTCAGAAATCACCCATCTATACTCAGAGCATGCCAATCCCTGTACCCTCTCGCTCTCCAGCATCCTGCAGATTTTATTTTATTTTCTAATTCTCGGCACCTTATCCCCTAAGCCCGTGGCAGCGGCTTTTAACGGGCGAAGGAACCGTGAGAAGTCAGGAGAAAAGCAAACCGCTTGTCAGCGGGCTTAAAATTAACATATAAACGGGCCATATCTCCATTAAGAGCATTTGGGGGACTGCAGAGCCAGAAACTGGGAGAAAAAAAGTAACAATAAATAATAGCAATAATGCAAAGCTTCCCAGCCTGCCTGCCCCACGCTGCTTTAGGAAGACCCAGGGAGCTCTGGCAGCTAAATCCTGCTGGTCACCCTGGTGTGACACCAGACGGGGGCTCACTGGGCACCAGCTGAGCCACCCCATTCCCTCTGGTCCCACCAAGATGGCCACAGTGATTGACAGCAGGAGGACACACAGGGTGACACATGCAAGATAAAACCAGGAGGAGAAAGGCCTGATGACGTATCTTCCAAAAGCCCTATGGACCTGAAGTGGTTCTGCCACGGCACCTGCCCTACAAGGCAACCCAGATGGGTTTCCAGGGCCTTCCTCACAGAGACGGTTCAGGGCAGGAGACCAAGAGCTCGTATGCAGACCTGGAGGCCCCTCTTGCCACACTGTCAGCCCTCCCAACCCCAGCTGGGGTGAGGGATTGTTCCCATGCAGTCCCATGGACACTGCCCTGCACCCTTTGCCCTGAGGACATTTGGGCTGGGGATTTTGCCAAAGCCCCTTCCACTACTTCTTGCTCACAGTGGGCACTACTGCCCCTCTACTGCTTTCCAGGGCTGTGAGGCATGGCCAAATCCTGCCTCACACTGAGGTACAAGACTGATGAGACTGCTTCTACTGCATCCCAGTCCTTACCCACTGGCTTCCTCCTCCCATAAACATGCCATCCCTTCTACATTTGTCTCCCCAAATCCTCCAAAGACAATGCATACAGCTGCAGAAAAACTTGAGACTGACAGAGACATGATCTCGGTCAACATGACTTCCATGCAGGGGGACCTCCGTTCCCCATGGCTCACTGCACACCTGCTGACCAATCCCACAACCACCACAGCTCTCCCTGGCACACTGGTGACATTTATATCTAATACAAGCATGGTCCACAGCGTGCCTTTTCCCCTCAGCACAGCCTGAAAATCTCCTGCAAAACCCAATCCGTCCATGCGCCTTCAATGAGACAATTACATAATTACACCCTGTCCTCTGCGAGGCTCTTCAGTATTTCAGTACAGAAATTATACTTCATCTACCCACCAAAACATAGCATTTTGGTGCAAGTAGGTACCCAAGCAGCTCCTAAAACCACAATAAAGTCAGTGAGGATGAAATTTCCATTTCCATTCTCATTTCTAAGACAATCTGGAGAAGCTGAGTGTTTGTTGAAGCTGTCCCTAGCACAGCTGCGATGTGGCGTACATGGTGTATTACCACACCACCCTACACCACTGAAGTTCCATTCTCTGTGCCTAAGCTTCTTCACGCGACCTGGGAAGTACAGGAAATGGGACACCCAGCATAGCTCAATATCTGCAATTTGGAAAAAGTAAATAACTAAAACTGAGGACCTGTGGTTTACAACCTGAAGACTTCCTGTCAGGTTTTGGGACACCCTGTCATGCTTGTGTGGCCTGTTACAAACACTAAAGGCAAAGGGATAGCCTTTTCCTGTTGGCCTGGAGACAAACAGCTGTGCCCCACAGCACTCAGCTCGAAGGGACACTCCTGAGTGACTCAGCCTTGGGGGTCTCCTTCTCAGAGACCACAAGGCCACCAGGGCTCCAGCCCCAGAGCTCAGTCTTGCAGCACAGACCATGCCAGCATCGTTTGGGACTGGCCTCTCTGCGGCCCTCCCTGGGGCACTTTTTCTCATCAGCTTGGCCTTCCCAGCTGGTCTCTTTTATTTCTCCCAGGCATGCGCTCTCAGGCTGAAGTGAGGCAGTACAGGCAGGGGACGGTCCCCTGAAGGACGCCAACAGGACTAGGAGAGCATACATGTACTGGAAACAGCAGAAGCCAAATTATTTGGCCAGTTAGCGCTAAGATGAAACTGCTATTCAGTTTTATGACTGACCTGAAAAAAAAACCCCAAACCCCCAGTAAAATGTTGGTGAGCAAAGGGTAAGAGCTTGCAGGGAAGAGGGCCCTGACCCAGCAGTAGGCATTATCCCAGCAGGAGCTTTGCTATGCACTGGACACCTGTTTAAAGCTATTGCTGTATTAAAGTAACGCAGGAACAGGTCAGTACAAAAGCAAACACTTCCCTTGCAAACAGCAATCACAGTCTGCAAATGGTAAAGCTTGAACCTACTCAGGCATTTTGGCCAAGGCAAGGAGCAGGGTGAGAAATCCCCTGGCTGTGGCACTGGCACAGCTGCTGCCACATGGCTGGGTGATCCCTGCAAGTGCCCTGCACTGGCAGTGCTGCACCTGCACTCACAGAGCCACTCACCGTTTCAGACACATGCCTGCCCTCTCATCCAAGGAGCACCCTGTGAGACAGTTTATATTAATCTCTGGTGAGTTGGTGGTGAAATGCTGCAGCTCATATTCAGTCTGAATCCAGTAAATTTTCCCTCATTTTTGAAATGCTTCCAAAGAAAAGCAAGAGCCCAGAAAAAAACCAAACCTCAAGCCCTCCCCAAACAGCCAGCTAATGCTTCAGTGAAGGCCCACACCTGTAAGGTATCCTATATGCAACAAGTGTGCAAAAACTATAAAAAGCCTGAGACAGCCATGGCAAAAATGCCTGTAGGTCAGCGCTGGGCGAGGCAGGCAGCTGGGAGCTCCTGCTGGAGCTGGGGCCACCATTTGTTCCAGCTGCTGCACAGAGAAAGATATTAAATTAATGACCCTTCAAAGGACATGCATCTACAAAGGAGGTCGCAGGCAGGGAGCTCTGCAGAGAACCATGAGGCAAGCAAGCCTCTGCACACAGGACTCAAGCGTCCCTCGTCAACATCCAAAGAGATGGTGGGTTGGTTTTTCTTTTGTTTTTTCTCTTTTCTTTAAACACAAAGTTGCTTCTAAAAAGCCAAAAAAAGGCCCCAGCCTGTCCACTCTTTCTCTCCTGTCAGCAAGTTATGCATTGGTTGCAGATACTAGCAGATGGTCTTCTCAATTAAGACTAAAATAAGTCAACTAAAAAAAAACCACCACAATTTAAGGATGAATAAATGCATGCATTCCCTTTCTTTCCTGAGAGAGGGGGTCATTTGAAGAAACAGCTTCAACTTTTTGACAGCAAGTGTTAAGTTTAGGGGGAAAACACAACAGATAGATCCTCAACCCCCCCCCGCTAAACATCTCCAAACCTTTCCACTACTGTTACAGCAGTACCTCAAAGTAAAAGGACTGAATGGTCCTGCTATTGTGGGAGAATTTGAGGCTACCTTGATCTGAAGAGACAAGAAAATTCATCCCTTTTTTAGCCTCTTCTCGTTTCTGGAGCCCTGAAATCATCCTTAGTCTGAAGGTTTTAGCAAACCCAGAAGACAGCAGTTTCAGCTGTCCTCTCAAAATACCAACAGCATTTTAATGGCTAAACTACCTCTGTATTTATGCCTTTGCTGACCAGCTGTTGCAATAAAAATGCAAGATCAAGAAGAATGTAATTTTGGAGCAATGTCAAAACCAGGCCCACGTCTGGGCTCATCATGGAGAGGCTTTAGCAAAGGAATATCAGTAGCAGAAAAGGAGGAGGTAACAGTAAGGTGCTTTGGCCAAAACCCTTCACCAGTAGTGGAAACAAACTCATCAGCACCAGCAGTAATTGCAATTACTATTTGCCATGTCCCTGAGAGCTATTGTACAATCCCTTTTCATAGACAACTTTGCAAAGATGCAGCAAGGTCAATATATAGAGAGCTCAGGCTACTCCCCCATCCCCAAACCATTTTTTAGAGGAATGAGTTTTATGTCCAGCTTCTTTCTAGGCTCTTGACAGCAGAGATAATTTTATGCTTAATTTTCTAAATCTTCTCCAATCCTTGGACAGTGCAGTTGGGAAAATGCCAGAGTGGGTATGGTGGAGGGGGGGTGGCTTGCAGCATTACTTTTAGCCTCACCTGAAGCTAAAAGGAACAGGGATAGGAAAGCACGCCCACAGGAACACACTGCTCACAGGAAACAGGGGTTTAGCAATACTGTGATTTATGAAAGACAAATAAAAATGGTGCAGTCTTTTAACCCTGCTTCACAACTGGGCAGCGGGAGGCCATTTATCTCACTGACCTTTCGTGCTTACAAACAGCAGGGGGGACACCCCAGGGACTCACCATTTTGAGGAGGTGAAGTGAAATGCTGCATCGATGCTGATGTGAAACTTTACAGCTCTACAACTGCTAACACTTACTCAGAACAAAACTAAAATCAAAACCACACGTTTCAAGGGGCAAACTGATGGCTTGACAAGGTCAGAAAAAAATCCTCCTGGTCCCCCTTTTCCTCACGTACCGTATTCACCTCCACACTATGAAACTAGGTTGCAGTTAGTGCTGGGAGTCAGGAAAGGGCACAACAAGAAAGTTACTCTAAGTCACTCACTGAAAGCTTCCCCATCTCCCCAGGACACACTGCATCATGAAACCGGAGTCAGAGCATGCCAGGAGCCCTCAGAAGTTGGAGAGAAGAAGCTGCCAGTACATCAGCAGGTGAAGGAGGCACACAGGACGCTTGCTAGAGCTTTCCATGGTTATCTGGGAGCAGGAAAAGTTTGTGACCTTTTTCCAGCTGCTCAGACCACTTTTCTTTTTGGGAAGCCCAGCAGCAAGTGTCTGTGTCTGCAATGCACAGGAGAGGCAGCTTCACGGCCAGCAGTACCATGCCACAGTCCACAGGCACAAGGATCAGCACCTGAAGCAAAGGGGGTGTCATGGCTGGAAGTGCACAAGGCAGTGTACAAGGAAAGGCAAGAGGAGCTGAAGAAAACTCTTCTGCCTGAAGCCCAAAGGGTTGGCGTGCAATAAAAAATTCAGTGCAACAGCCAGGGGAGCATTGCAAAGGAAAGTGCAAATGTGATTTGACAAAGTCTAGAATAAGTATCTATCTAGATGGATTACAACCAGTCACTAAATTCAGGTTGATTGTAATGTTAGTGAGAAACCACCACTATTGGCTTGACTACATTCTTGTCTTTTTCCAACTTTTTCACCCCTCCCTCCCCTTCAATCTTGGAAATTAATATAGCACAACAGTGATTTTTTTTTTGGCTGAAAAGTTGTAATAAGCATTTGAGTTCCCTCAAGACAGCTTTAAAAACACGGGTGTTGAATCTCTGACAGAAACATGCTTTATTTCAAGTGTTCATTAAGCACTGCCATTAATAAGTGATTAAAGCACACCCAGTATTAAAACAGCTTGATTAGAAATCCCCTGCTATCTCCATTTTCTTCTCTCCTGTGACTTCTTAATTTGTTTGTTCTTGCCTGCTCAGGAAGGCTGTTGGGAGACCTGGAGTGCTGGTGAAACGTGGGGAGCCAGGCAGGTCTTGTAAGGCTCCGAACAGGGGAGGACAAGCCCATTTCAATTTCTGTACTGTAAGTTCACATATACAGAGATTACACCTATTTTACACAGCACATTGGTTTTAGAAATACAACTGATAGGGCATTAAACTGGCAGAAAAGACACATGCTCACAGAAAAATCTTTCCCTCTTACAATATTTTGCAATGTCTTATTTCACTCTCTAAACTCAGCAATGGGCTCTCTTGGATGGAGATTAGCTGCCAGCAAACACCCCGCAATTTCACAGCCAGTGCTTGTTTTAAGGTCCAGTTTCTGCAGCCTGGTCCTTTAACTTTGGCCATCCTGAACAGCTAATCTTTTTCCTGATGTAAAGATGAGCCCCACACCCAGCAAGCAGGAACCTGCATCATCAAATCACACACTCAGCCCCAGGAGTCTCTTAGCACCCCCAAAAACCTGGTAAATGGGACTGCTGCCACTACAAATACTCTGGATGGTGACACACCCCACGGGCCTTCACCCTGTGCAGCATTCCTTCTTTGCCTCCTGCATCCTTGTCACATACCCCCATCAGCTGGAAGGTGTTTTCCCCCCATTGTTTCCTGACCTGTCCAGAACCCTTTCGGTTCGTTACTGGCTGAAGAGAACAGAGGCCCAGCAATGTTTCAACAAGCCCAAGCTTGAGCCCCTGGGCTGCAGAGCTCTGGCTTATTGATTGCTTGGACAATAAGGACAATTGTCCTAAGCCACCAGAGGAAGCCCACAGGACATCAGAGGAGCCAGTGCCCACAGCCCAGCCGCTTGCCAGGGGGAAACAGTCATATGTGACAGGGAGCCCCAGGGGTTCTGGGTGGGGGGAAGGGGGCTGGAGTCCATCCTGGAGTCACCTCTTGTGCGATCTTCAGCTCTTTCCTGGGGACAAAGCTGCTCTGGTTTCTGTCACCAGAGCTGTCTGCTGAGTTAAGACAAAGACACAAGCTTGTTTTGCTTGCCTTGAGGTTATCAAGATCGCTGCTCACAACAACTTTGGCATTTTCTCCGGCGTACTCAGACCCACAAGGCTATGAGCTTCTCTCGCAGGCAGAGGGATGTGCTTCAGTCCAGCACTAAAACCCTGCAAATGGCTCAGACAAGTAAAACACCATCTACCACATAAGCACACAAGTGTTGTGTGAAGTGGGTTGTCCGACAACAACCTCTGAAGCCCAGCATTTCTGTTCTGGCAGACAACATGCGTCACAGGATGGGATGACTTTTCCTCATTGGCCTCCTCAAGTCCCACAGGATACAGACCCAGGCTCCAGGGGGGAACCAAGAAAAAAATCCATCCTGCACCCTGGTGACAGGAAGATGCCTTTCGGCACTGCACACACAGTGGATCAAAAGTGCTTGAAATAGGACCTCTCTTAACTGTATTTATATTAAGTCTACGTTACAGCCTATTCAACACCATATGTCATAACAAAGACTATCAGAGGCCCAGAAAACCGAGAATTGGGTCAACTTCTCTCTGAGCTGCAGTTTTCAAAGCGCACTGAATAGAGACACTCTTGATTAAGAAAATGCAAGAGCAAGACATGGGAAAACACTTGGGAAAACATTTTAGCTCTGTCATATAGAAGGTACGGACAAGGGCTCAACACCTGTCCAAGCACCTGGCACACCTTTACATGTTCAAAACCTCTGCTCACCACGGCTAAGTTTGCGTCTTAGAGGTTGGCCTGGCAGCAACTTCTTACTTCTGGCAAAGCAGAGATCACCCTGGGCTGGCCAAGCAACCAAACATGACTGATATTTTGGGAGGTGCTCTTGCCTCATCTGCCCTCCAAAAAACAGGAGACGTAAAGAAAAAATATAGAAATGGATGTGACGATGGAGGAGTGACAAATTTGATGACATCAATGGCTCCTCTCAGCTGGCCTTTACTCCTGGCAAGTTCTGTTCTCCACCACATAGATGCTGCTTGAAGACTCCAGCAGGGAAACCAGCGCAGAGGCCCAACTCCCTCTATCTCCAAAGCGGCAGGAAGGGCTGCCCCAATTTGCCATGAGGTGAGAATACCCTGCTGCTGGGATTTTAGCTTCTTCAGGGGGGTTTCCTGGCAGCAGTGGAGCAGACCTGAGCCCAATATGAAGTGCTGTGCTGGCAGCTGGGGCTGCATGCATGGCATTAAGGGTGGTGGGGGCAGGCAGGGCTGGGTGGGATGGATGCAGGGGTTGCTCAGCACATGCCCTCAGAGGGGCATCTTCTCCAAATTCGAGGCTCTCAGGCATCATTGACCCTGCGTACATGCTGTAAAAAGTTTTCAAGTAACTTCCTTGAGTCCGGCTAAACCGTATTAACAGATTTATCCAATAACATGCAAATTCAGGTTTTAATGAAAAGTCTTAAGTCCCAGCTCTAAGTGATTTGGACTTTTCTGCTAATGGCATCGGCTAATGACCAAAGATTTAATGCATCAAGTCTTAGCATACATCAGTGCAAACAATATAACCATTTAGCAGAGGCAAAAAGTCATCTCATTAGACATCCATCATTGGATGTGGGCAAGATGGTCCAAAGGCTTAAAATAAAATATTCATTTTTAAACTTTAAAAAAAAAAAAAAAATCCCTAAAAATGTACAAAGGATCAGGCCAAAAGCAGCAGTCTGCTAAAGCTTCACTGGGATTGAAAATGCAAACTGCAACGTTTATCTGGAGGTAAAACGCATTTGCAAGTACTTAATTTCAGCAGCACTGTTCCACAGAAGACAAAACCAATTTTAACAGGAATTAAAGCAAGAGGGCCCTCCAGAAACAGGATGTCTCTTAGACAGGTTATTTGAACCATCAGTAGAAGGTCACAATAGGAATTATTTCTCTACCACATTGTGCAAGATGATTTCAGTACAAACAAAAGTGTTGAAAAGCTACTAACTTAATTTCAGAGATCATTCCCATGAGGGAATGAGGGAATGATCAATGAGACACAAAAACATGCCCTAAAATTACATTTTTGTGTAGCTAAAAATGCAAAAATCACAGCTAAGCACAGCACACAGCTAAGGACAAGCAAAGAATGACCCAAACAAGGAGTGGGCTCAAAGGAGCAGGGCTGGAAACACTGTTTTTTGGCCCAAACCACTGAGGCTGAATGTTTCATTTGGACTCTTGGAATAAGAAGGAGCAATAAACCTACCACATAACACTGCTGGATGCTGAGCTACTGACACAAAATCTAAATGCTCATTATTTTTAGTCTTGTTTGCCAAAAGACATCTTAGAAGACACAAAAAAACTGGATTGACACTTCCCAGCCATGGGCTGACAGTGGGAGATGACTCAGGTGAGGGGAGGACTGTAATTACAATGGAGCTGTGCAAGCTGCCTGTTTGCAGGAGGAGTGGAAAAAGGATATCCAGATAAGATAGAGCACCCCACTATTGTGGCTGCAGGCTGTGTCTCCCAGGGCAGCTTAGGAAACACTCTTTTTTTGCTCCCCAAAAAGTGGATAAAGCAACCTTGTGGCAAACCCTGCCTCCAGACACAAAGGGAAACCAACAAAGGAGCCCTGGAGGGATGCTTCTCCATCAACTTCGGAGTTAGATCAGCCTAAAGGAGCTGCCTATCCCCACTGAAACACACACTTGTGACCTGGGGAGTCCTCAGGACCCAAAATGAAGCTGTAGCAGGGGAGGTTTAGGTTGAATATCAGGAAAAGGCTCTTTATCCAGAGGGTGGTCGGGCACTGAAACAGGCTCCCCAGGGAAGTGGTCACAGCATCAATCCTGACAGAGTTTAAGAAGTGTTTGGACACAAACTGGGGCCCATGGTGTGACTCTTGGGGTGTCCTATGCAGGGCCAGGAGTTGGACTCGATGGTCCTTGTAGGTCCCTCCCAACTGAGGATATTCTATGATGGAAGAAAATGCATCTTTCCTTGTGTTGGTGGCATTGGCTCTCCTCTGACTCTTCACTAGCCCTGTTCACCACCCATCCTGGCCTCTGCTCCATCACCCTGTACTCACCCATGGGAAGCTTCCTGGGCCCCCTGGCCCTGCTCAGCTCCTTGAACTGCACAGCACCCTCAGGCTCCCCAAAAGCAGGCATTTCCTTCAGCTTTCAGGCCTTACCCATGCAGGTGCAGGGCTGTCCTGGGCACGGACCTGAAGACACTCCAGTGGCTGAGGTGGCAGCCCATGAGATGGCAGGAGACAGGAAGAAACATGGGGCTCATCTACTCCCTCTTCCCACCCCACTCAATTTGGTCTGTTACATCTTAGCTCCTTCACCCGCTTGGCCACAGGGCTTAAAAAAAGGCTGCTGGTATGCACAAGACACGTGATGCTTTTCAAATCCTGCATAGGATATCTCTGCCTGCTGCTAGACCTGATTTTTTTTTTTTAATTCAAGAGCTGCCCTTTAAAATTTAAAAATCACTCTTAAAAGCAAAAGAACACACCCAGCCCACAACCTACGTTTTGTGCAGCAGGCACCTACATCCTCATAAAAGCCCTGAGCTGTGCTTTATAACATGGGTAGAAGTCTAAACATCGTAAAAAAGAGCCTAAATTGCCAGATTGCCCAAGCCTCCAGTAAATCACCCTTCCAGATGGGCTTAGAGCTGCACATAGAGCCCCACTAGTAGCAATGGGTCACCCTGCAATTATATTTCAATCCTACTAAACTCAAACAACATTATATGAGAGTTATGCTCGACTGCATTAAAAAGGCACTTTCAAAGTTTACCATCATCCTGTCATTACCAACAGTTCCATTCTTCATTCAATTAGTCTTCCCCTGTGCAATTAACTCCCCCCTCAAAGCATAGCAGAGGCCAGGATGGACAATTTCTTATCGTAACTACATCCCTCCTTGGTGCTTTTCATTGCAATAAAGGCGGTGCTTGGGAGAAACACAGTGCGTTAGACTCTGCAAAACACTACTAAACAATTTGTCAGGCAAAAAAATAGCTCGTGCCAGGAGAGCTTGGGGAAGCACTCAGCCCCTCACCCCGCTCCACTGCTGACAGGGCAAATGGTCAAGAGTGCCAGAGATGCCCCAATGCAACACTAATCCTTTTGGTTTTTTGTGTGGATACACAAGGGGTCTACATGAGACCTGCCCATCCCACACCCACTGCTGAGGGGCAGTGAACCCTGGAACTGCTGCAGTGTCCGGCCTGGCCTGGCACTGGGGCCAGGCAAACTCTGCTGGCACCCCTCCCACCCAGCAACCCCTCCTGCTGCCACCCCCAGCCAGCAACGTGGGCAAGGTTGGCAACCACATACCGGAGACAATTTTTATTTGTTTTTTTTCCCCTGCTCCTTCCCTCTCTCTCTCTTTCCCCTGCTCCTACCAGGACTGGCAGACTCCTTCCCCACTGCCAGCATTTCAGAGGCAAGGACCAGACCCTCCCCTCTCCCCTGCAGAGGAAGCAGAGTTTTTAGCTGGATGATCTGAGGATCATCTGGCAGTCGGGCAGGAGACACAGGCACCCCTGCTGCAGGCCCCATGGATGCTGCACACAAACATTCAGAGTTTGCTCGAGAGGCCGCATGTCCACAGCCAGCCACACAGTTTGCCATGTTTATTTGCAGATGAGGCAAATTTTTACTGCCACTCTTTTCAAGAAATGGGCTGGGAGACAGATTAAGGGACGTTCATTTCAGCCTTTTAGTCAAGGAATCAAGTGCTCGGCTCTAAAAAAAAAAATAATTTTCCTCTTTATGGCAGGAAGTACCCGTTCTGATGAACAGAAAGCATGGTCCCTCTTACTTCTATCTTCTTTCTATCCCATAAGGATACCTTAACCTCATTGGAAACTGAAAATTACCCCAAATTTCAGGCAGTTAACATAATTCCACCATCTCACAGCCAAGACGCTCTTCACACCATGAAACAGGCCGAATTTCCCTTGCCTTTCTCAGTTTCAGCACCCGTGCCTGAAGACAAGGATGGCAAATACCCTGTTCCAACCAACCAGGCTAAGAACAGTCAGTCTCCAGACAGCCCGAGACAGGACTGTGAGCCATGGGGCGAATCCTTGTCACCCCTACTCAAGGGATGCACTCTCCCATGCCACTGAGCTAGCACGGATGCAAAAGCATGGCAGCTCATGTGTGGCAGCAGAGACAGACAGGATCTGCTCATCTCAAACACCTCTTCCTTCTGCTTGCCCTCCCAAACCTCCCTGTCCACACACAAGCTGCTTATGGGGGACAACCAGCTCAAAGTGAATAATTTAATACCACTCTATCAAAACAGTGAGAAAACAATATCCCCTCGCTGGAAGACACTGTAGATGGTTTCTCATATGCCCAGGATTTTGGCACTCACCATTTTTATCAATTGCACAGAGCTAGGAGCTGAGAACATGAGGAGAGCAGCCCCGCGGTGTAGCACAGAGACAGAGCACAGCTTTTATCAGCATTAACTCTCTCGCTCTAAGTCAGAGGAAGGAAATGCTGCCTCCCCCACAACATTATTTTTTTAACAAACAACCACCTTTCCTCTTCAGAAGGCCCAGGCCAGGTGTTACGTGCTCTCGACATCAAGCTAAGGCCAGGCTGGCTAATCTGTAGGTTCACTCGTTAACGAGATAAAGGATTTCAGTGCAGTGCCGCAGCCAGGCTGTGGGAGCTGTGGGCTGGAGGAGCGCTGCCGGCAGCTGAGTGTCACTCCTGGAGGAATGCCTGACCTTTCCCGGGGCTTTGATCATGCTGGCTCGCAGCGTGAGATAACCAGCCCTTTGCAGAATCCGGAGGTAATAAAAAAAGCAGCTTTGAGGCCTCGTGTTTTTGCAGGGAAATACTTACCTGTGTTCCCAGCACGCTGCCCAGTCCCCACCACCGTCCTCCCCAGATTTCAGCCACTTTACAGCCAAACCCATGGCTGTCAACTAAGGGAATCATGGAAAGCCTTCAGATGAGAGTTTTTAGCTCTTGTTTAATTTCTTTTAATTGAAGAGGGTACTTGTGCGCTGTTCTTAGGGAGGATACAGAGACTCAAAAAAGAGCAGGGCAACAGAAGCAAGGTCCCCAATTAGTATGTGATTAAGCTTTAAGTAGGATAATAGGAGGAGAAATTTTGTATCTTATACAAACAAGATAGCAAAAGAGATAGATAAAAGCACAGAAGGGGAATAAAGCTTTATCCCCAGTTCCCCTCTGAACACTCAAGCCCTACAGAAAGGAGTGGATTTGCCGAGGGTTTTTTGTTTGTTTATGATTCTTTTAAAGGTAGGTGTCTTTCTCAGGACAGTTCATGATGGGAAATTCAAACAAGCCAGTGTAGTACCAGGTTAGTAAAGCATGAAACATCTGGAAACCTGGGCTGAATGTGCTGAATCTGTAAGTGATAATTAGATCAGTCTTGAATACTTCCTTTAATGAGTCTACACAAGCACCTCCTCCACCCAGCCTGCTTTTGGTTACCACCCTAGAGAAGTTTGCATGATCTTCTCAGGCTAGGGTTGTTTTTTGTTCAGTTCTGTTTGGGACACTGCAGTACAGTCTCTGAAGTTGGAGCTACAATTCCTTGATGCTCTCTGCAGGCTGTATATGAGGCACAGGGCTTGCTCTGCAGCACTCCTCAGCTGCAAGCAGGCTGATGCCAAACTGAGCAGACCTGGATAAGTTACCCCTCTCGGGGGGGGAAAAAAGTTGTACTCAGCTACGCTGTCTTCCTCACGGGGTTAACTATGTAGATTTCAGATGCAAATTTTACTTTAGGGCAGGCTTTATGGTATTAAGAGTCTCTTTTTCAGCCTTCTGAAATTTCATATGTATACATGCTAGAGCTCTCTCATCTCTCTTAATTGGGTTTTGTGGAATTTCAAGGCCCGGGGGCCAAGAGGGGAGGGCTGCTGATTAAAGCACGCCATGCAGAAGTGGATGCAGAAGTGTTGCACAGTAACAGGAGGGAAACAATTCCTCTGAGCTACCTGCCTCCACGTGCAAACCCCATCTGCCACTTGGGAGGAACCCCATCTTTTGTCCTAGCCTTCCTGAGCATGCAAGGATGGCTCCTGCCCTCTGCAATGGGAGAGGAGGTTCAGCCCCGCTTCTCACAATGTGCAAATTGATTTCAGAGGTCTAGAGGCAGCTACACTTGTTTATTTCACTGGAAATAAACCTGTGTGCCTGTGTCCTCATAGCAGACCCAAATGGGCTGTCTTTCCACACTCCTAACCATGACTTAGACACTTCAGGACTATTAAGGAGGAATTAAAGGGTGTTTAATCCCCCTTTATCCCTTTTCATAACCCAGCACATACATGTATGTCAGAATTTGTTAGGTTGTGATGACTGAACTGATGAGATGACATGTGTCTGTGTGTCCCCACAATGAGAGCATAGAAAATAAAAACATTTGGCCAAACTGTTTCTCTCCACATACAAGGATTCAGTCCAGGAGCCTGCTTGCAGCAGCTAAATACAGATATTCACACACCCATTATAAATGCAGTCTAGTTTCATTTTTAACCCACAGGAGGGTGTGGAGGGAGAAGACATCAAAGCATGGACACAGGCTACCCTGGCATTCTGGGTGTGCAATTTTATCTTCCCCTCATTTCCCTCCTCTCCAAACCAGCTGCTACAACTATCATGATGCTTGCCCTCCGGCCAGTAGGCTGGAAAACTGGCTTCCAAGGCAGTCATTAATCTCTCCCCATTACCCAGCTGGCACAGGATTTTGCTTAGATCAGAGAAGAGTCAGCTCGGTGCCCTCTGAAACACCAGTGGCAGCTCCCACAGCCGTGCATGCCAGGCACCCGCCGGCCCCGCTGCCTGCACCAGCACAGCCTGGCACCGCTCACCCTGCTGCAGCAGGAGGGTTACCACACGTGCAATGAGAAGGGTAAAACGCAAGCACAGGCCCTGAAGAGCACTGAAAGAGGAACTTTGAATTATATAACCCTCTCCTGTCAGCAGTGACAGTGAAAAGAAGTGCTGTGCATCTTTGGGGGAAGATGTCTTGGCTCAGAGCTAAGTTTAGAGGCTGACTTCTTGCATAGCAATAGCAGCAGAGAGTAGCCCCTATATATGCAAGTTATGCAAGTGAAATGAAGATGCCCGTAAACCTTTAGCAGGAGAGCACTGCTCGGCAATGCTACGCTTTTCATTCGGCCATCGGGGTTCAGCCCGTCTGAGGTAACAGGGATGGAAATACACAGAGGTGCACGGTGTGCTGAGCACCAGCAAGGGCTGCTCCAGCACAGCCAAGCTGAAAGGAGAATAAAACAGGCTACGAAAGTGCCATGCGCACCACTGCAAGTTCGTTATGGAGATAAAGTATCAAGAAGTGTGTTTCGTGTGACCACAGCCCAAAACACAGCCATTTTACTGTCCCCCACCAGGCACTGCACTGTCCCAGCAACTTCTGAGGCCATGTTTGACCATCTACATCGGGTCAAAAATAATCTTTCCAGAGAATACTTTTTTCCTGTGTTAATGGGATGATTCATACCAAACTTGTCATATCCTCTCAGTAGTACCACTCATTTGCTATTTTTAGAGGGGGAACAATGGGGCCCACCAAGACCCCATGAATACACACCTAAACCTGCATTTGATCTGTCAGTAGTACTGTAGGTTTCCCCAAGAAGAAGAAACACGCAGGCAAGTTTTTGATCTTCCTTAAAGTACTGCTTATCTCAGCTTTTGTTTGTTTTCTGTTTTTCAGGTGTGGGGTAGCGTCTGATGTGAATGCCACCCACTGTAAGCTATCTAGGCAACGAAACAACCATCATAAACCACCACTGGAACAAAAATAGCAGCACCTTTCTCTCCTCTGCCTCCCCCAGGCACAGGCTACATGCAGGACAGTGCTGACAGCCTGTGCAGCTACAAGCACACTTGGCAGATCACAACCTCAGAGGTGCTAAGCATGGGTCTCCTCTCACGTGTCTTCCAGACACTTGTTAGAGGTCCACTGAGCCCTTCTGGATGGCTAGCACAAAAGGCAGCCTTTCCCTAACAGCTGTGAAGCAGAGAGGGGTAGTTCCCCAAGGCTGCTGGTGAGTTTCAACTGCTTGACCCAAGAAAAGCTGCCACCTGCAATACAGCCAGATGAGTGAACACTTAGAGCAACACAGTTCACAACAAGCCTAAACCACAGCGAGCTGAGCCCTCTCCCACTGCCCAGGCCCTCCTCTTCTCACCCCCTCTTCGCCATCTAGAGGGAGTGCCGCAGCTAGACACAGGACAGGGTGCAACAGCAACAGTACCAAATCCTAACTTGAATGGGGAGACTGGTGTGAAAGGGATTTACGTGAGGCTGCAGGTTAAACCAATGTTCATCCACACTTACGGCTCAGTCCCTTTTAACTCCAGAGCAAGCTGGCCAACCACAGCCACACCTGAGCTTGGACGAGAGGTTTCCAAGTGGCTACTATGCTCCTACCAGCTTTGGGAGGGAAGAGACAGGACAAAACAACCCATCAGCCAGGTAGAGGAAGGAGCTCTTCCTGAGCGGGAGGCAGCAATCAGCCGCTATACCGCCTGTTCTGCAGCAGTCGGACAGTGAGCATGTGGCACACGGGGCCACGGATGTGCACCACATGAGCTCTCCATCCCCAGCACATCCTTCCTCACTGGGAAAGGACAGAACCCCCCAGGACACCCAGCTGTGGGGTCTGTTGCTGAAATCCTGCAGGGCTTCTGCTGAAAAGCGCACTTAAAATGCACACTAAAAATAGAGCCCGCACTGATGCTATATTTAGCAGGAGGGTGCATGCTTTCAAAAAAAGGCTGTCACCCCCTCCAGCAGCAGAGGGAAGGCAGCCAGGCATGCCCCTGGGAAGGTCCTTCATTCCAGCCCTGCTGAAGCGGCACGTGCTAGCACCCCAGCATGAGCATGCCTCGGGAGAGCTGCCTTCTCCTATGGAAAGGCGAAGACAGGGGGCAGGAAACCATTTGCAAACTCACTGGGTAGAGGTTCCTTGTTCCACTGAGGCCAAGTGGGAGGCAGGACCCTGGACCTCCCAAGGAGCTGTGCTGCTGGCCAGTCTCACAAATGGATGTGTCCTTCCCATGCCCGGGTTGTTCTGTCTGTCTAAGTGCAATAAAGAGCATCAGGTTTTTCATAAAACACTTACAGATATGTTGCTTCATCCAGGTACCAGGAGAGCCAGGCATGGCCACTGAAAACTTGTCAGCTAGTGAAAACATGAAATTTCCCACTCTGCCTGTCAAGCCAAGTATCTGTCAAAACCCTTGACTAACTATCTCTTAAGTAAAGAGCAAAACACTCATCCCCTGGCTGGACTACCAAGGCTATAGAGGCAGATCCAGAGCTGACGCGACACAGGCACTGGTGTCTGCACTGGCCAGCACAAAGGGGCAGGTTTGCACGTTTTACATTTCGTGCTGGGTTTCCTCTGCCCTAGAGCAAAGCCGAGGGGATGTGCAGCACAAGGAGAGGATGCCACACAGTCCACGCAGATGCTGCACGGGGAAACATGGCACCTTCTCCCCTTGACTCGCTGAGCCCTGTGGGGCAGCAGCACATGGCAGGGGGTGTCCCACCTCCGGGGCCTGGGAAGAGCCACTGAAAGCCAAGCTTCTAATTAAGACCACGGCTTTGGTTAATTGAGTCCAATTCACCTGTGACATGAAGAGTCCCAATCCCATCAACAATAATGGAACTGCATCGGCTTACACCAGTAATGACTTCAAATCAGTGGCATAATAAAGCTAATTCAATACTTTTCCAGGTCCAGCTGATGAGGCTGCCAAGGGAGAGCAGGAGACAGCCTTCCTCTCTCCCCACCAACACCTGCTCGAGGGCAATGTGAACAGCCCAAGGGTTGAAAAGACAGGAAACGTAAAAAATAAACTAAGTTTCCAACAAGACTAAGGCTTAGTTTTAACACTGAATTACTCCTGCAGGTGACACTGTACAAGTGCTGATGACAAACCAGGAGGAGGAGCCATGAAAGGCAGTCCCAGGTTTCCAACCCGCTGTGTGCTGCTGAGCCACCCCACCAAGCTGAACCCACCAACTCGGGGCACCGGGGACAGGACTTGTGTCACATGCTGGATAGCACCTGCCAGGGCGTGGGAAGGAGCTCCCGAGAGACGACCACGTGCTGGCAGCCCTGGGGAGGAATGTGGAGAAACATGGAAGTTGCCCGATGTAGGCAGACATGCAAATCAGCAGCTGCGAGACCACACCGACAACCTCCTAATTGCCTCGGCAGCCTCCTAATTGCCACGGCGCCCCCAGCTCTCTCGGGGCAGGGGCTGGGAATAGCCAGGAGGAGCTGGAAGGAGCGAAACCCTCCTACGGGAGCAGGGGATGTGCTGCCAGGTCGGTGCCGCCCTGGGACAGCCCGAGTGCCCCGAGGGATGGGAATGGCCCAGCTTGGCCCCCGGCAGCCCCACACAGGCCACTGCCTTGCGCACACAAATTTGTCTCTGCCTCGAGCCAAAAAAAACTGAGCCGCCACTCTTTAGAAGAGACGCGCGTTATTTTAGAGCAGTCAAGTTATGACTGGTCTGATTTCCATAATACACGCTCTGCAAACATCTGCCTGTTATTTAAGACTCGGCTCCACTGGGACAGAACTTAACAGGGCAGGCCTTCGAGACGGTGTCCGTGGAGGACTCCTTGCTACCAGAGACATCCTGGGCCAGAAGCATGTCCTACAGGAGGTCAGGCTGGTCACTCCTCGCTCCCGCAGCCACAACCAACTTCACATTTCTGAGCCCTTCCCCATGCACCCACTGATGCTCCCGCTCCCATCGAGGGAGGGCTCTGTCCCCCTCTCTACCTGCTCATGGCAGTGAGCAGCTCCCTGGGCCTGTATCACCTGTCGGGGGACCCAGCAAGGTGTCTCTCCTCATGGGCATCTAGCAAATCATCTGGCATCCTCAGGTTGTCTGCCAGTTTTGCAGGCCGACTGTTGAAACCTGAGTGTCCCAATTAGATGAAGTTAAATGCTGCCCTGAACAACAAGCGTTGCTGGCAAGAAAGCTATCCCGGCATTATTGGACTGCTCCCTCTCTACTAAGAGACCGCAAATTAGTGTTTACTTTAGAGGCCAAGTAGGCCAGCTTTGAGAAACTGTGCCTGCCCCACCATCCCTGGTTTCCCAAGGGCTCCCTGGGGGCTCCTCAGCACACACCTCCATGCCATGGCCTTGCTCTCCGTTTAGCCCAGGCTCCATCCTAGCCTGACACAGCATTTCGCTGCTGGTTTTATTCCCTGCTTGCTGTACTGGGAGAGCTGAAACAACTGAGTCTCTGTACTGCAGTGAGTTGACACAGGCTAAGTCAATTAGCTGCTATTGCTGCGATGCTCAGCTAGGCCAGATCAAAAAAGACAAAGAAAGAAAAGCCTCACACTGAGAGGAACCAGGCCCAATCAACACATTTGTCTTCAATACTTTAATCAAAATATTTTAAATGGGAAAGGGGGTTGGCTGATGCTTCCCAAAGCAACTAGGTACAAGCTTGCTTTCCTAGGGCAGGAGGGGCAGAGGGGCCAGGCAGAACATTGTAGTTCCCATTCACCTCTGCTCCAACCTATGTTTCCATTCAACAGAGGCTTCAAATAAACACACAAAAAAGCAAAATATACTCTGTAAGTTCAAGCTAAGACACTTTCCATTTCAGAGTGGGCTGCTTAAGCCCTGTAAGTCTCCTAGTTCATCCTGACTCAAACCAACACACTTTGCAGCTTGTGCATAGCATCCTTCAGGAGGGGCACAAAAGATCACAATTCACCACAGGCTTTGCACATCCCCCTCCTCTCAGCAGGATTATTATTTTGCAGATCTCTGCTCTGTATCAGTCATCCCAAGGACTGCTGGTCTTCCCACTAGCTTTCGCAAAACACCACCAGTCAGCAGGCATCATACTCAATACCAAGAATTGTGAGTACCAAACCCATTTTTGCCTCCAAAAACCATAAGATGTTTCTTTTGAGAGGCTGACAATTAATGACGACAAGGCCTCACCTACAGCTGGACTGAAGGAAATCAAAACTGCTAAAGGGCAAAAGCAGGTCCACAACACGGAGCTGTAGCTGGGCAGCCTCCAGCTTCAGTTTGGCTCCTTGTGCAGCTGCTGCTGAGAGGTATCATGCCATCCTGCTCCTCACTTCAAAGAAGACAACCATAAGGAGAACTATTAAAGCAATTTGAAAAATATTATCTTCAGCATGTAATCTACCCAGAGATGAATGGGAATAATTATCTATCTGCAGATTTTTATGTGGGTTTTTTAAGGCAATAACTGGCTGAACACTTCTTCTAAGCAGTTACCTACAGTAACTTCCACCTCATTGAAATGGGAGACTGGAGATACCATTTCTTTCACAGGGTGGGCCACATATTCCATACCATATTTCATAGTAACATCTATACTCACTAACCCTTTTCCCATTCAGTTCACAAGCCCATAAACACCTCTGTAGCAGCTCATGCAACTGTTCACGTAGAAAAGAGTGCCTTCTGTTTTTCTCAAAGCAGCGAAGGCAGCAGTTCAACAGCCTGAAGTGAGAAGATCCAGCTCCAGGTTACCAGGCAGCTGTCTGGAATCGCCCCCTCAAATTCCCACTGAAGAACAAGACCTAACATCAATACCCTTGCCTTAGCATTCTTTAATCTGCATACCTTGAACCCTTTATTCTTCCTCTTCTGCTCTGTTGCCCCACCTCTGAAATGGATATTATGCCACACTGTAGATGGGGAAACAGGCCCTGAGACACCAGCTACTGAGCTGAAGTCGTACATCGACAAGACTTCCCAAAACCTGTTGAATATCAGTTCGTACCAGGTATTTTTGAACGCAATGTGCAGCCTAGGTCTATGATTCCCTTTGGTTGGATAGATGCGTTTTCTGCTATTGGAGTAGCTATTACTTGAAGCATTACCATTTCCTGTCTGTCTCTTACGTGCCCATGGCCAGGTACTAGCACCAGCTGTCCTGAACCAGAGATGCCAAGAGACATTTTGAGCTCCTCCCAACAGTACACAAACACATACTCACTCCTACTATAAACACCTCAAAAGATGCAACAGAAACAGGAAAAAGTCAAAGCCAAAAGACCTCTTTTCAAAAAAGGCTTTTTTTTGGTTTGATTAGGCCCCTGAGATGTCAGTCCTGAAGAGACACACAGAGGGATTTAGGTCGCATATCACGACATTGAGGTGCAATGCTTTCTTCTTTGTAGGTTGAGGCTTAAGCCACGTACTTGATTCAATAAAGGCAGTTAACTAGCATCAAAATTTTCATGTATCAGCTATAAAAAAGGGTTAAAGAACTCCAATAAATTTTAAAAAATCTATTTTAGAAATTCCTTTGTAATTTACTGTGAGGCCAAGGGGGCGAAATAACCCCAGAAGAAAAGAGTTTTACTTTTTTTGAGATGATGCATCTTTCACCAAATACTTGAAAAGAAATCTCAGTTCATATTTGTAATAACAAGGGATTATCAGAGTCCTTGATTTACTGTTGAAGTCTGCAGTGAAGTTTCATACCTTGAGTGAGGTGCAGCCTAATCCCTGCATGTGATTACATTTAGGAGTGAGAGGGAGGTATGCGGGGGGTAGGGAAAAGCAATTTTTATCGAAGACAACGCTTCAGGCAGCCCCGGAGCAGAGTGGATCTAGTTTGAAAAGAATTGGCAACCCTAAAACTTTTTGATAAGATAAAAATTCATTGATGTTGGCTCACACTAGGCCCACTTCAACTCTGCACTTGTCCTCTGTGTTTCCTTGGCATATCTGTTCCTTTCCTCTATCTGCTTTAGCATAACTTTATTTTTCTCTTTTATCTTTAGCTAACTGCACCCAGGGACTGGAGGGATTGATTTTTTGTTTTGACTTATTGTTTGAAGATCTGTAACTCAAAGCAGCTTCTTGCGCCTCTGATGTCTAAGCCCGAGCAGTATAAAAGGTAAAGCTCATCCTGTGTACCAAAGTGAGCAGGGATACCATTTTATAATCAGTCATCTGTGTTTTATTTTGCCTTTTGGGGAGGAAAACTATTTTGAGACTTTATAGGCAATAATACTTTAAATAAATATTCTCATGGCAGATACTGCACATGCCAGTTCCCTTTTTAAAGACGGACAGCTATTGCTCACCACTCAGGGGAAGAAAAAAAAAGTTCCTAATTAAAGGAGGCCATTATACATCAGAAGATATTTTGAGCATCACGTCACACTACCGACAGCCTATTGCAGCCAAAATGTTACCATGCAAATGTAAAAATGCTCTCGCTCAGAGATGTGCTGCCATGAGGCCAGCGAAAATCCCCGCTGGGAGGGGACGGCAGGAGACGGAGATGCGCTCCTTGGTGCTGCTCGTAAACAGCCATCGCTCATTGCCATGTTAATACCACCCTGTCCCGAGACACGGAGGGATGGAGACGGATTTTTGCTTGCCTCCTCTGCCTTCTGAGGGCCAAACTCTGGAGATTTCTCCTTTTCCCAAGCAATTCTTCTCACCCCCCACCCCCGGACAAAAATGCCTCTGGGCTGCTTTAAACAAGCAGCTCCTCAGGACGTGGCACCCGTGTTTTCTCACTGCACACACACGTTTCTGTGTCGTAGAAAGCCGATAGTCATGGCACACACAGACTTTGTTTACTATTGCCAGTCTCTGCTATTCCCTGAAGTTGCCCAGCTTGCTGAAATATGGTTACATATGCAAACATTATCTCCCAATTGTAACCTCATTTTCTGCTCTGCTGGACAGCGTGACCAGCATTTGTCATCTTGCCGCCCCCGCCCGCCACATCATTCATGTGTCTATAATTGTCATCAAGATGTGGCATGTCAGCAGGACTCCCGCGTCCGCTGCTCCCCATCTCCACGCAGTCACTCAGGTAACAAACCCATAATCTCACCCTGTTTTCATGATGGTTGAATTACACATAATTGTTTCTGCACAGTGATTGATTTCTGCCTGAATAGAGACCTCTGCCTTTTTTCAATGCGAGCGAGTGGCAGCCAAGTCTCTCCATCTAGGAGGAGGCAGCAGCCTTTGAAGAGATCAAAGCCAAGGCCGCGAGCAGTTGTGCGCCCTGGGAATATGGAAAGCCTTTATGCTCTCAACCCCATTTCCAACATCATGTTGGATTGCAGCTGCATTACATTCTGCCAGCATTCTTAATGCTTTTAGTATTGACTCTGACATCACCGATAGCTGTTTTAAAGTAACAAAAGCTGAAGGATGACTTATTTTCACAACTCCGTAATTGGAACATGCAAAGTTAGGGGAAGGGAGCATTTGTTTTTAATCTGAGATACAAAAGAAAGCACAGAAAATTATATAAGTTCCCCAAAATTAAAAACACGTTTTTCATATGGAAAGAACAGAGGGGGCATTTTTATAGCCTAGACCACACAAAATGAACTGATTATGCACATGCTTTTTCAAGCCTAAAGGCTGAAGTAAAAATACGATTGGGCAAGCGAGTCAAACTGGGAAAAAATATTGTGACTCACAGTACGTTTAGTGACTTTTAGCACCTGATGCAAGGGAAAATAATGCAGATGCCCAGGCTGTTGTCTCCCCTCTGCAGCTCCTTGTAGCAAACTGACAGTAGTTCACTTACCTTAAACCAGACACACAGCACACGGCAGACAAACACTAAATCTGCATTAATTACCTAAAAAGATAAATAATGACCTAAAAGTATAAAATACTGCAAAGCTTTATTAAAGACTCCCTCTCCTCTAGTTATACAGACAATTCTTAGGCTGCCTTAAAACTACTCTTGCCACAATATTGTTTTCAGGGGCATCAAAAGCTCCCACGCTCCTCTTCTCTGCTCATCTGGCTTTGCTACTGAAAACAAAAGTAAATTTCTATCAAGAAAAGACTGTCCTGAATTTTAATTAAATGTACATCTACATTACCCTGAAAAAATATTTCCAGGGAACTTTAAAAACCTATCAGCAGAAAGAAGGGAGGATAAGGAGGATGTAAAAAGCAAGAGCCTGGGAGGGCACAGCAGCTGAATCACACTGTGTGCGTGTGCGGCCCAGTCTGAGCACCAGGGCAACTTTGACAAATATTTTTATTCATGGTAAAACCACTGAATAGGAGACTTTAAGAGCAGTAATTTTGAAATACGGTCCTGCTGCTACAGTATGTAGGGTGGTGAGGAAGGAAGAATGTGCAAATAAAGCTTGAGCTGTAAAGAATTAAACATTACGAGCACCCATGTATTAGCAATAAAAATAATTTCCTCTTAGCTGTATCGGTTTTGTTCTGCTGTACTAACACTCCTTTCCTCCCTGTAGTCATTAAAACTCCGACTCAAAGACAACAGCAAAGGGATCTGGCCTCCCTCCCTATGGACACAGAGCTTATGTCCCTGTCACTTCAAGGCTGGGAAACTGTCTCATTTTCACTTTGACTGTTCCTTAACACACTAACCATACTGAGGCTGAAATTAGTCAGTTATGGCAAGCTCTTTACCAAGATGTAAAAGCTTATCTTTTATTAGTATCAAGACAGAAGTCTTTTCTGTGGTAATCCAAGGTTTTGGAGTTTTTCCCCCCTCTACTCTCCTGCTGTCCGCAACAAATTTACTGCTTCCTCTGCACAGCCCATTTTTTAAAATCAGGACTAATTCTTTGTGGCTCTGGTGTTCACTCCGATAAGCAGAGGGATGCTCGTAAAGCAACACAGAGGGAAGAGTGGCAAGATACAGAGAGCTGAAGCAGTCACTGTAAACAGAGGGATCTGCTGCCATTATCTGCAGGACAGATAATTCAACTTCTGCCTATCCCGCAAGGAGTCTCAAGTATCTGGAAATGAATGCCAGCCTCCAGAAACTGAGCGAGTAACATGCATAGCACTGCAAAGGTCTCCAAAACACCCACCACTATGAAGGCACAGCAGAAAAATAACTTTTACATGATGCTGCAACCCTACCTTTCAACGTCAAACCATTACTATGATGAAAAAGTATGTTTTGCTGTAATTACTGCTAATTTTTCCCTTCCGGAACTTTTGTGTTCATTTATAGAGGATTCACTTGCTACTTGATACTCTTTCTTGAAAGCTTGCTCCTTTTTTGCAGCTCTTCAGTGAAATTCAAAAGACACTATTTAGCCCAAAAGAGGCACCTGAAATCCGGCTTCCAGGTTTTCACCCCATGCAGCCCACTCCATAACCTGCACAGGCAGCATTCCATGCCCGAGCAGAGGCACAGCTTCTCCTCGTGCAGGATTCTTTGGTAACCACATTAGGGAGAGCCAGTGACCCTGACAACAAACCTCAACAGCTCCTGAAATCAGGAACTGAAATCCCTACAAGGTGACTACCTGCAGGACCACAACAAACTGAGTTTTAGGTTTGGCTGCAATGCTGAGGACCATGCAGCCACCAGCTGTGGCCACAGTGTACAGGCTGCAGCTACAAAGGTGTGAAGAAAAAGAGAAAATGCCAACGATGACCTGGGTAACCCTGGGAGGGCAATGGCCCCGAGACACACCGCTTAAGAAGCACAGATAGGAAGCTGAGAGCTGTGCTCCAGTGAACACAGCCTGGCTGCACTGTAGTGTATTAAAATAGAAGATATTTCAGGATGCCCAGGAAAAAGTTTAAAGCCCCCAGCTGCAAATGAGCCAGCACCTCCTTGCAAACCATTCTTCCCATCAGAGGCTGCCGAGGCACAGGGCATGGACATCACTAAGGCCTCGGCAGGTGCCCACCACGGCTGGAAGAGGAAGAGAAGATGCCATTGCTGCCGAGATGCCATCCCAAAAAGCTGCTCTGAGGCCCTCCCAGCCCCACAGTAAACAACAGAAGTCCCACCAGGCCAGTGCCAGGGCAGCTGACAAAGAAGCCCTGGCTGGCCATCGCTAGCACATTGTGTGCAAGAGCTGTGAATCAATGACAGGTTCCCAGGAGAGGGAGCGCACCGTGCTCGTTATCTAATTGTGTTTGCACTGAACTTCTGAGAGGGATGGAGACAAAAGTGGGGGGTGAAAATAACGATGCTGAGGGCAAACAGCCTGCTCCCCTGTAGAGGGGAGAGCAAACAGAAAATGAAGTGGGAAGATACGGGTGCTGTTGTGTGGCAGGGAGGGAGAACGAGAAAACACAAAGCCTGTTTTGTGACAAAACATTTTTTGGGCTAGTTCTCTTAGGCCCCTTCTTGCTTTTACTTAGAAACTTCAGTAGATTGTTTGCTCCTTCATTCAAAGCCTAGGTGTGAAACACAGACACAGTCAGCACTGACATAAACTTTCTTCCTATCTGCACTGGCTTTAATCCCCTTATTTTTCCTCCCTCCACCACACACATCCTGGTTTTTTACTTTCTCAGACTTCTCATTTGCTTTCAAAAAATTAAAAAAAAAAACCAAAACCAACCCAAGAAACATATGTTTATAAGTGAGCTGTCTTTCAGGTGAATTCCTGAAGTGAACTCAGGAAATATGGATTTTGTTCCCACCTCTGCCTTCACCTTCCTCTAAGACCCTGAGTGAATGTTTTTTTTCGGGTCATAATTTGCAGAAGCCTCCTCCCAGACTGTGCCTTTGCTTTTGGGAGCAGAGTGGGGAGAATCAGAGGACATATACACACACACACACACGCACACACGCACACACACACACACACACAAACACACACACACACACACACACAAACAGACACAGACACACACATCCCCAAGTGTCAGCGTGGGCGCCAGGGATACTTCCCAGGAATCTGCCGGCAGTCACTGACGCACCGCAATTTCCACGGGTCACGTCCTCACGCTGCATTCTAGGTTGGGCAATTATACACAGAATTTACCTATTTCATGCTTAATTTCACAGGCACAAACTTTTGCTCCAGCCCCAAAACAGCCATAATTTACCAGCGGCACTTATGTTACCACAGGCACCTCTGCCAGTCCTGGCTTAACCCTCTAGGCTCGAGTCGCAGCCACTGGTTTAACCAGCCCTCTCCTCCTGGGAGAACCGAGCAGAGGAGAGAGAGTAAGCGCATGTAACACAAGAAAGGCCAGCATCAGCCCACAGCTGACTTGTGAGCTACGGGCTCCTGGGCTGAGACACTCCACCTCCAGAAGAAAAATGCAACACCCACCTGTAGGCTCTTCTGCCTGAACCTGAGAAAATAATTTGTCCACTAGATGTTGGCCAGAGAGATTCATTTAATGGAGGATGGCATTTTTGTGCAGTAAGCACTACCGTGTAACTGACTGTCTTTACTTCGAGTCCTAGAAGACAAGTGCCACAAACCCACCGCTGAGATCTCCTTCTCCTGGCAAGTCTGCCTGTGCCCCAAACACAGGGGTTTCTGAACTGGCTTTGATTCAGCCACGTTTCCCGACTGAATATTTATTGTTCTGCCCCATTAGCCTGCATTATTCTCACTTACACTTATCCTTGGAAAGAAAAAGCAATAAAAGGAAGGATTTAAAGTGTCAAAGAAAGAGGGAAAGCTCCCTACACAAGTTGTTTTGGAAGCACCCTTGAACTAAAAATGTTTCAAGAGTGCATTTTGACCAGCTCTCCTACAGTCTCTTAATATTTCCTTCATTACAAAGTATGAAGTCATCCTCTTACAGGTCACTCTGATAAGAAGATTATATTTGCCAGTTATTAAAAAAAAAAAGTGTTTGCAATATTGCTGTCAAACTGCCTGCGGAGTCACCTAATAAATTAGCATTTACTTGTGGTTCTCCTATTCCAATCCTTCCTTATGAAGATTTACATCTAAAACAGGATCGCTGTACTATTATCTTAGAAATATCCTCAAAATAACTGAGATAGGAAAAAAAAAGTCTCAACAAAACCTGAAAAATCCACACACTTAAGAGCTAAGCTTTTAAAAGTTTTATTTCTTTTTCTTCTCCTTTAAATCCAGCACAGCTTCCTTTTCTTCCTATAGCAAGGATATTTAAGACATGAAATAATGTGTGAGAGAGGGGGTTTTGAGTAACAAATTTTTCAAATCCAGCATGTTCATTTGAAACTTATTTTTTCAAGTTGAATTTCAGTTGTGTGCAGGAGGCAATTGGGCGGTAAAAACCAGACCAAAATACAGCCGGACCTGCTACTGTCAGAGGGCAGCCAAACAAGGGGTGTTCTTCAGGGTAAACTATTTTAATAGCTTGAGTTTTTTGAAAATGTATTCCAGTAGAATGTTCGGCTGTGGTTTATTTCCTCAATATCCTCACCAGCTCTCCCAGTGCCAGCTGGGTGAGCTCACTGCTCCTTCCTGTGTCTATCTCCAGCAGGATGGAGGGGACCCGGGCCTGCCTCTGCCTGCCCCACCAATCTGGGCTCCCACACCTGACCCTCGCCCACTCGTGAGCTCCCGCCCCACTCCCAAAAGCTCCCCAAGAAGCTGAACCTGCACGTACGTTTGTATTTGAAAAAGGAGGACCTGGATGTGAACACAGGGACAGTTTTTACACTTGGCAGGGCCTCATTCACATGCAGACATTCAGGGGAGAAATCACGCTCCCCTAGTTGGAGGGATCCCTGTGTTGGGTCAAGCCCAGCTATTCTCCTGCTTCATCTCAACTTTTCTGTACACAAGTGTTTCTTCAGTTTAAGATACAGAAATGCTGCCAACCAGACCACAAGGATGGAACAAGCTGCCACAAAGCCTAAACTGAGGAGAGGGCACAGATGTGACAACAAAGCCACTTAGTAAAAACTAATTGAGGAAGACGTGCCACGGCATTTTGCGGCGTGGGACACAACATGGGTTGGTGGCAAGAACCTTGCTCACTGTGAGGGCACACAGGAATGATACAAAACTGCAATGAAGGAAGTACAGGACTGGCAGGAGACAAAATAAAGAGCAAGAAAAAACACAACTACCACTTGTAACTGTGGCTTCCTGAACCCAATACAGCATCACTCAAACTTCAGAAACGACCGAACCTCAACAAATCACTGGATTGTGGCATTTTAACAAAGCAAACACATCTGCCTTGCTGGACACAGTTTATCTGCGTTTTAGCACATCGGCAGGCAAAAGGCCTTCTCCCAGAGCGTGGTCTGCGTTTGACAAGCGTTGACACCTTTAATCGTCACCTCCACATTGTACTTTTTTTATGCTAGACAAAGCTTGCCAATGCAAGAGTTGATAGGGATGAAGAAAGATCAAGGCAAGAAGATATGCCAGAACTGTGGAGAGACAACAGACAGTCACAAAGATAAACCTCTGAGGCAGTTTTGAAACACGGAAAAAGGCAGAAAATTGAAGAAATAGAGCCGTATAGCATAGCTAAGTGACCAGTTAGAGAGACAGAGTTCTGAGGAGTCAGTGTCACTAGGATGCCTACTCAGAAACACAGAGCTTACAGGGATAGCATTTTAGAGCTCATTGCTCTCCACCTCTGAGCCAACACAACTGCCCAACAAAAGCCCCATGATCCCTTTCCTTGTTTTCTGAACATGCATGATGAATTGAACAATTTCTAGACTGATTTTCTTTGTATAATGACTGCAGCCGCATCCGGAAACACACTCAAGTCAGCTTAGGTGAAGCTGAGCTGTCATCAGTATCCACAGGATTTCAGCATCCTGCCTTCCAATTCTGTGCAATCTCACTTCTTGTGAAGTGGAGCGGGAGCAAAAGCTGGCACCGTGAGGTTCACTGCAGCTCCCATAAGCTCCAGGTTTCTCAGAGCAGGGCCGCTGGGTATGTGCAGTGCCTGGCACTGTGCTGGATGTGCAGCATCAGCCTGTTTCACACTATTTTAAAGCTTCCCTACTCAGAAAGCAAGGAGGGGAAAGGAAAAAGAAAAAGATCACACAGGCAGCTTTCTGCTGCTCTTTGCCGAAGCAGCATTACTGGGGCTGCCTCTCACCACGAGCACATGCACATGCACCCTGCTGCTATGAAGCACCAGCACTGTCAGAAGGTACCTCACAGCAAAGGCCTGCATGAAGTCCCATGCTCCCAAGGGACTCCTTCCCCCTGCCCTGGTGTGGGTGAAGCAGACCTGCCTGCCGACTCTGCGGCACTGTTTGAAGTACAGGGCTGGAGTACTGAAAGTGCTTGGATAGACCAATACTTATGGGAATTAACTGCTCTCTGGCTTGCTTAATAACTCCTAGCCAAAGCAATTCTCTGGTTTGTGTGTTACAGCTGGTGACAGCACTACACTCACTTTTTAAGTTGAGCTGCCCATTTTATAAATATTCAATCAAAGCCCTGTAACTTTACGCTTGTAATTTTTGCTGACTAAGCTCATCCTATTGATTTTGTGCCTCAGCCTTACCGATATCCACAGCCATTTAAAGAAAATAAACAATCACTGAGCCGACCTTTCAGCTCCATGAAAATGCTCTTCTACACAAGGGATTTGGTAACTTCGAAGATCACGGGTGAAGATATTCTAGGTCCTTCATCTCATCCCGAAGCCCCAGCAAGCAACACCACCACCAGAAGCCACGGAAGGCCAGCCACTTTTCCTCAGGCAGTTCAGGCCCCTTTTCTTCCCCTTTAGGAGAGCAGGCAATCCCTGACTGATTAGCACAGTTGGTGCGCATGTTAACTCCCTACTGCACTTTTAGCTCAATCCCAAAGATTCAATGAATACATTTTTATTTAAGTGCTCAATCACTTTCTTGCTGAGAGGACAGATTCCTTTGAAGTGGGAATCTCAAACTAAATAAACATATCCACAAGATCCAAGTCTCAAATAGAAGCCACTGGGTTGCTAGATTAAGTTATCCTGAATGCAATTTTCTTAAGTGAATCTAATGCTTACTAAAGGCCAGAGCAACAGAGACACTAATCCCCAAGTGCCCGGGCAGGAGCAGCACGCCACGCAGCTGCACCTCCTGCCACCAGGGTCCTGCAGAAAGGGACCAAACCCAACAGCCAGATGAACACTGTCCTCACACCAGACATGTCTTACAACCAAAATCAGCATGGAGAGAAATGCCTGCTACCCAGGACGGGGCAGTTTGGGCTAAGTGGGAGCCACACACATACACAGCTGGAGCACCACAGCACGTGGCTTCCCTGCAGCAGCGGCGAGGACACAAGCTGAAGGCTTGACCAGGTCAAGGCCAGACTGCCTGGCTCCCAGCAGTGTTTCCCTTGAACCAGACAAACGCTGGATCGCTGTCCATCCACGTGAGAGCAGCACGGGAGATCACAGCAGGACACACAACACACAGGCCACAATGCTCTCGGTGTCCATATTAAAACAGGCTCTTGCACGTCTGTCTTTTTGTCTTCTTGAGAGACGTGGTGTTTTACTGCTAGCAAAAAAAAAAAAAAAAAGCACATGCCTCTGATAGGACTTCAGAAATATTAAGCGGCAGTAAAATGCTTTTGTGTGGGTTATTTCCTTCCCATATCAGGAGGCATTTTCGCTAACTATAAACAGAAGTTAAGTACTCATGAGAAGCCAGGCCTGCGGTACCCAGGCTTTTCAATGCCTGCAGCCATGCAACGCTGCAACTATCTGGAAAAAGCCTTTTCCTCTTTTGATGCCTGAACCTGTGGAGCTTCAGACTTTCTTCTTGAGCCATATCCTCCTTGGCACTTGTAGCCCATAACAAGCTGTTCTTATTAACATTTTTTCTGGGCTGGGATTAAGTTGGAAAAGAGACAGGAATGACACTTTGCTTAAACCACTTTAGAAAGTAAGCAGCAGCTCTACCACTTAAAGTTTATATTGAATTAGCTCCTAGATATATAGAAAAAAGGGATATTTAGGACATAAACATACACACATATTGCTATACAAAAGCTCCAGCTTTGGTGATTTGTAATGAGTGGAATTTTTGATAATGCCTCTGCTCAAGCCACACACACACAATTGCTGCCTCTGCACTGGGACATCGAGAACATTTTCTTTTCCCCTTGCCCATTCACAATTACATAGATTTGCTAATTGCATCAGTGTGACAAGGAGAAGGCAGCAAAAGCTGAAAAGGTGTTCTCTTCACCAGTATGTGCCAAAGACCATGGTAACGATGAACTACATACCTAAGACTCTGCCTGGAGCTCTTATCAGGAGCAACCAGACCAAGCTTCAGACAAGGACAACCTAGAGCCACTGTGGTAACTTCTTCTGTCCCCTTTTCCAAGTGGAGGATTCATCTCATTAAGTAGGAGAAAGAAAACAACACCAAAACTCATCCCATGACCATTCACGGCTTGGGTTTCTGTTTCATAGTGGCCTGACTGGTATCTTAGACTGATCAGCTGTGATTGCTTGAGTCAGAGCAGCTGAGAGACATGTTTGCAGCAATGAGGTCCCACTACTACGGCTGAGCAGATTCCTGTTCTTTCACAGTGCTGCCATTTGGCATGACTAACCAAGCTCCTCAGAAAATAGTGCTAGAATTCCTCCCTGGGCAAACAGTAATACAGTCCTCAAGTTCTGCTTCCATACAGCCAGGAAGCTTTATGCTCCCCTGTGCTTGATTTCAAAGTCATTTAAGGAGCTAATTGGCATCATTCAACTGCGCTGAGAAGCCCTGTGCCATGCAGGGTGAAGCTGCAGAGCTTTGGTGTTGGATAAGCGGCTCTGGCTCGTCGAGCTCCTCGGCTGCCCGTTTCCACCAGCTCGGGTCTGGGGTTGTGGAGGGAAGAGAGAGATCTGCGACAGGACCACAGCTGCCTCAGGCCCCCAGAGCATCTTGCTCCCATGCCAAGCTGGGAATCAGAGCGTAGCTTTCTGGTGCATGATGTGGGAGCAGGAGCTGAGCCACAACTTCTATGGTGCGAAAGCCTACTTCATATTGGGCCAGGGAGCTTTCAGCTGACCACAGCTCCCAGCAATTCCCTACAACTGTATGGTAAGCAGAAGCAAATTCTCAGGGAAGGACAACACAATGAAAAATCAGGTTTGTATCCTTCTGCAGCTCCCATACATTCCCCTTGGGGCCCCAAAATTTCCCCACAAGCAAGTGAACCAGGCAGCTTTCAGAGGAACAGAAGATGTGGCTAGGGAAACAAAACCCTCTCACTGAGGCTCTGCAGCCACTCATTTTTGCTATTTCTACTCTCATCCTTCCTTCTGCCCATATTATCCTCCCAATCTCCTGGGACATCAGCTCTTCAAAACGGGAACTAACTCCATACCCCCCGCTATGCAGAAACACACAGGCAGAAAGAATATCCACAATTTGGGCTAGTCCTGCCTTGTTCCTAGCAATCCAACCCTTAGAAGAATTCCTTGTCATTTTCAGAGGGGTAAGCGGTGTTTTCGCAAGTTGCCATAAAATGTTTGTACATTGTATCCTCCGACCTATTTAGCACATCCAGCTGCTACAAAGGGGCTGTTGAACCACCGAGAAAGAAACCCAGACCCCAAGAACACGAGAGAACAGACAAAACGGAGGTTGTAGAAATCATCTTATCCTTCCACAAGAAGTTTAATTCATGGGGAATGAGGGAGAAACAAAGACAAAATTATCTTCTGGATGAATTTACAACATGGAGAAATGATCCTTCTTCAGTCACCTCCTCTGTTCCCACGTTCCCATCAAACAGACAAGAAAGGTTTGCCACCCCAAAACTAGTCTTGCTAACCAAAGAAAAAACCCACACGTTAGAAAACAAACATCTGTCTCCATCTCCCATCTTCAGTACTCCTGCCATGCTCAGAAACCACCAAAAGATATCTCGAGCACACAGGATGCACATTCACCAGGTGTTACTGCGGTTTGGTACCACCACATGCCTCTTCTCCTGCAGCCACCCCAACCAACTGCTTCGCTTTTCCACTTACCCACCTATCTGATAAGAACACATACTGTGACATGAGGCTCCGACCTGAACTTGCAATTAACACTCTCCTGCTCCTACAAATACAACTTGGAAAGAGCAAATCAGCTGCCAGTAAAATAAGAAAATTTAAGGAAAAAAAAAAGTAGGGGAGGAGAATGGGGAAGACAAGACCTCTCTAACACAGAGATTTTGGAAGACTCTAAATCCTTCTCAAACACCCTCTCGTTTCCAAAAGCTGCCCTGAAATTAGACTTCCATTTTTTTTTATTATGATTTATTAGGCAAGTTGTGTCTGACTATAGATTTGTACTTTTAATTTTACAACGCAAGTTTCTAAAGCATTCCCCTTTTTTAAAAAAATAAAGCCTCTTTTTTTCTCCCCTATATATGGTGGTGAAACTAACTTTTTGCCTTTCCAAGAAAGCTTTGCTCTCCCTCCTCATAGATGGTCCTTGCCCTGTGTCTGGACGCCATTCCCCAGGGGCGCATCCCCGGGGCAGTTTGCTGTCAGCGGGTCCTTCCAAGGTGGAAAAAAGATTCAGCGCCCCAGGGCGCCTTTTTAATCCTGGCTAACACCTCCAGGCAACAGATGCATCAACAAGAAGCGTCTTTGTCATGCAAATAGCAGGGCGCAGGTACACACCAGGCACAAATGGCTGGGGACTGACACCAAAGGGGAGACCTCTGCCTCCAGTGCTTGCTGCTCTCGGCTGCTCCTTGCCCCCAGCCCCGGCACGATGCCCTGGAAAGGGGAGGCAAAGCCAGCCTGGAGGGCAGTGGCTAGGACCCCACAGAGGTGAGCGCGGCGCGGCGCCGGAGCCGTGGTAAGGCACGGAGCGAGCGAGCGAGCGAGCATGTCACCTCTGGGATGCCGCGTTTTGATCTCGCGCGCGTCAAAACCCGGCTGTCAGCTACGAGCCTAACAAAGATTATAGTTCAATTAAACAAAAAAATTATTTAATAACTCAAGCGTGTAGCCTTGTGGTTAAACTGAAAGAACTCCAGGCTTATGTCAACATTGCAGCCCTGCAACAGCACTGTTTACTGAAATAGTGGTGCTGCTGTAACATGCAAGAGCAGCACTGAACTAAATTGGCCCCTCAGATGTTCAGCAGGCAGCTTTACAATTAAAAACAAGATGCGTTTTCCCCGTTCCTCCCCTCCACCGTACCCACAAAGGGCAGTTCCTCAAGTACCTGAGACAAGAGCCTCTGCAAGAGGATATTCTGAGGGCATTGATGCCAGATCTGTAAAGAGTGGCAGCCCCACGGCATGCATATATGGAGAAAATACTCAGTGAATAACTAAATTGGATTTTGTTGTTCCAAGCCATGCACCAGCACTCAGGACTTTCTTAGGAAGGTAACATGGCAAAGAGGGGGTAAAAAAAAAAAAAGTCTCAAGTTTCCTAGTCCTCCAAAGCGTAGGTTTGAGTCTCAATGCCCTCTTGAAAAGCTGCATGCTTTTCCCTATGATACATCCAAACAGAAGTTTTCTGTAGAACAGCTTTTACAACAATAAATATCAACAGGCTGTGATCACCATGCTTCACCCTAAATGGCTGTAGGCCTCTGAACTGGGATTCATACACAAAAAACCCCCACAGCTACAGAAAGCAATATATCACATGAGTTTTTGCATCTTTCAAATGCAGATCCATGTGTCTTCCAGTGCCAAAGCACCCTATTATTCCAACTCAAAGTATACACTAATTTAACATGTTTTGCTGCTGTAAAATTACCAATACAGATCAGGCCCCCTTCTTTTTGTGTTTTAAGTCAAATGCCACAGTCCTGAATAAAAATCAAGAACATCAGAGAGCAAAATAATGCCACGACAAAGACCTCCAAGTAAAAAATCTAAGAGCCAGTAAGAGGGGAAAACTGCTTTATCACAGGGAAGTAACAGCATCCAACTTCTCCTATCACAGCACGCACAACGGCAGCGGCATTTTTCCAGCAGGCTGCCTACAAGCAAATTGTTTCCCGCTCCACTCCGGTTCTACTAATATAATTTCCACAGCTCATTTTAACACTGCCTCTCCATTGCTCTATATGTATACCAAGAGGCTTACAAAAATAAATGGGAATTGACTACCCAGAATTAAAAGTACATTAAAATCCGTTAAACATGCATCTACACCAATGGAAACAGAGGAACCAACCTGGAAGAATCAGTGCTCGCCACAATGTAAGGGAAAGCTGTAACTACTGCATCGTGGTTGATACTAATTCCTAAACGACCATTTCACAATTTCTGGCTGAAGATAGAGAGTATGTTTCAAAACAATGCTGCCAGATAGATAAAGCCTTCACGCAGACCAACTGATGGTGGAAATAAATATCAATGAGCAAAGAGCAATGCCACATCTGAAGGAAAAAAAAAAAAAGGAAAAAAAAAAATCCAATCTTCTCATCTTACTGACATAAAACTTTAGCAGTTCTGCTTCCAGCCCTTGATTTTCTTCAATGAATGAAGAGTTAAAGCCAGAAAATTCACATCTGTCCCAGTCACTACAAAGACAGCATTTACATCATTCTGCCATACATTATCCTACAGTCGTAAACCAGGGCTCCCCCCACAAAGTCCCCAGCCCTGCTCACAGACATTAACCTCAGCTTTTCCACCGTGATCACGACCAACACCTCTAAGAGCTCTCAAACTCCACTGGACACAGGCTCTGAACATCAGAAGCTCAACCTTCATCATCACTGAAGCTACCCAAAAGAGCCCCTTACAAACAGACTCTACAGACCAAACAGGAGGAAACCCCGCTTGCCAAAACCAGCCTTTGGAAGAGATAACTCACTGTTCTGGGGATGGGTGGCGACAGAGATCCATTAGGCATGTATGGGTCGTTATTCATATTTGGCATCATGATATACCCAGAATAACCAGAGTACGATGGTCCCTTGCTGTATAAGCCACTGTCTGGATGCTTTCCTATGGAAGATGAAACAATGATTACATTATTCCCCACATATGCATTTCTCATGAGTTAGAGCACCTTAACAGGTACTGTGCATATATAAAAATATTCTGCATGCAAATATTTCCTTACTCATGGAAATCACTGCTGACAGAAAATGATACAAAGCAATTTGTAATAACATTTTTTCTTTTTTTAGGAAGAGTTAATTCTTAAAGGAGCAAGTACTCTTCGTGAGGAGTTTATGTTTAAAACACAGAATAGCCTCAGAGTAAACTATTTTGCTAGTACGCATTCAAATCAAAGTAGACACATCAGCAATGACATCCCATTTCTCCAGTAGCAGTTTTCTCCGATTCTATACAAGCCTCTAGGATTTTTGGATTCAGAATTATTGACATTATGGGTTTCCAACATCATTGTTAGGAAAGGGAGGACAAGGCTGTGATAACTAGATGTAATAATTTCCTTCTCTTGCTGAGCCAGGGTGTGCAGCGAACAATTCATTCTGGCTACGCTCATTGGGAACAATTAAAGGGCAGAGGGTGGCTTGGAAGGAGATCCTAACAATTTGGGAGGGGGGCTGTTGAGCACACATGGTACTACAGTCATGAAGAAAGCCAGGTGAGTGAGGCTATTCGAAGGAAAACAAATGTTTGGGTCCAGGTCCTGCAAACGGCGATGAACAGGTCTCCCATCTACACGCTGATTGACAAGGATACTATTTGCAAGTGAGGTTTTAAGAAGATGCAGAGCTGAAAAGAAAACTATCCAGAGCTAAACACCACCCCCTCACTGCCAAAATGCGATGAGCGTGGACACAATTGCTTTTAGGCTGTTTAATGACAAATTTGGAGGAAGACGGCCACAGAGTCCCAGAAAGCACGAGGACTGAACTGTGTCTGTCTTTATATGGAATTTATAATCTGGTTTAGTTTGTGCTGATAAGCATTTGATTTTAAACATAATCTCCCATCCTTCACAGCACACATTCTTTGCATGAGTGTCCAGCTTCCTAAATGATATTCAATAAACTCTGCTATTTCCTCTGTCCTCC
This sequence comes from Oreocharis arfaki, assembly GCA_013398015.1. Taxonomy (NCBI): domain Eukaryota; kingdom Metazoa; phylum Chordata; class Aves; order Passeriformes; family Paramythiidae; genus Oreocharis; species Oreocharis arfaki. Next base: position 327,151 of record VZRR01011463.1, read on the forward strand.
TCAATCAAAATTAACCAGTTGGTGCATGAAAAAATGCAGAAGGTCTGTTCATACTTAGATTTTAAAGAGGAGGTTTAAATGACAGACTTTGGCTATGTGGAAAAGCTGAGGGTTTCTGAACGCAACTGCACGCTGTACGAGTGAAGAGATAGACGTGCTTAAGCTGATATCCTAAAAATAGTTATTTCTTCAGTGAAGATCCATTTGGCCTACTTATCAGTTTCTAAACTGAAATACCATTTGGTCACTGATAAACATGCTGCACGTTCATCTCCTTTTTAAATGCGCTTTGGAAGCGCTCTGGCATCCCTCTGCCCCAAAAGATACTAAATTTATGTTTTCCAAAAGAAACCAAGTTCCAGTTTGAGGACTGCATGGAGGGTCACAGAGGGACAATATTGCAAGACAGAACTGTGTGCTCGTCTCACCTTCCTCAGGGTGTTCTCTGCCTTTATCATGGTAGGAATCCTGTGCTTGAGTCTGCCTGGAAACCTGACCGCAAGGGAATCCACCAACAGAAGAGAAGAAGAAAAAGAAGAAAAGTCATTGTATGGATGCTCTTTTATCAATCACACTGCTACAGTTTCTTGTAGGAAGAAAGAAGTTAAGAGCACGAGATAAACATCTTTCGTTTTCCTCTTAAGTCGCTTGGAAGGCAACTGTACCAGAAACGTTTGTGTAAACTATTGTTTTGTGACAACGTGAGTAACTTTAAGGCTTTGCAAAGCATTTCTAGTAGAAGCACCCTGCGTTTAATGAAAGTGGATCATTTCTGGAAAATATTTGGCACTCTGGCGGTCAAAACGCTCTTGGTAAAAAGATACCAAAAATAATAATGAAAATCAGGTTGCCCTCCTTAGCAGATCTTCAGGAAAAAAATGAAATTAAAAAAAGGGAAAAAAAAAAAACCAAAATTGCAAAGAAGGCAGGTTCCCCGCTCGCCCTGAAGTTGTTTTAGAGCCGGGAATTTCTTCCCAAACAGTTTTATGCAAATCTCTTAAAGAGTTTACAGCTAATGCTTCGACCCTGCTGATTTTACTGAGAAAATTTCATGGCTGCTTGAGGTCTAAATACCACCGCACCGTCGGGGAACTCGCGGCAACTTTCTCGTCCCGGGCAGAAGCGCGGAAGGGGCCAGCCCCTCCAGCGCATCCCCGGGCGCGGAGCCCGCCCGGCTCTGACCGACGCACCTCTGGAGACAGGATCTGGGGTGGGATGATTTCTTTGCTTATGGGAAATTCGGAAGACAGAGGCTTCCCCGGTGCCCCGCCGAAGCTCCCTCCCCCGCGGCGGCGGCCGGAGCCCGCCGGCATCCCGCGCCCCCTCCGTCCGCGCTGCCCCGCGGAGCCCCCGCGGCCGCGCACCTCGTGCCCATTGGCGCCGGGGGCGATCTCGGACTCGTTGACGAGGGAGGACTTGATGTCGGCCAGGTCGCCCTCCTCCTCGGGGTGGCTGATCTCGGCGAAGATCTTCTCTTTCTGGGGGTCCCCCTCGTCCTTGAAGGGGATCATCTCGTCGGTGGCGCAGAGCTCCGGGTCCCCCCCACCGCCCCCGGCCCCCGGCAGCTGCGGCATCCTCACGGCAGCGCGGCGTCTGCTGCGGCCGCCGGCCCGCCGCGGGAAGGGGAGCGGGAGGAGCAGCGGGGGGAGGAGGAGGAGGAGGAGGGCGGAGGAGGAGGAGAGAGGAGGAG